>VXBI01013782.1:92856-167856 GCA_013397375.1 Toxostoma redivivum
AAAAGAAGTAGAAGGTGGAATTAACTTTAGGGAAGTTGAAATTAACTTTAACAGCTTGACTATAGCAAGAATAGCACGCATTTTTAACTGCAAGAAAAATTCATCATGTGAACATACTACTACCAAGAAAAGTTGCAGATTGACCCTTTCTGTTTTATCAAATCAAGATGTGCCAAAATACAAAATATGTCTGCATGGAACCAGCAGTGGTCATAAAATGTTTAGAGAGCTCACTGTAAGTGAGGCTGAAGTGGTTCAACAGTTTGCACTATTCAAGTCAATCCAGCTGATGTACTGGTCCCTTCTGATCTTAAGGGACTCTATGTATCTATGAAAAATTCTAGTTGAACATAATAAAGCTGTTTAAGAAATATTACAATTTTGATGAGCTCTTAAAAATTCATTTACGTGAAGGCTGAAGGTAAAAAAAATAAGAGATAAAAAATTATTATACAACAGTGTCAAGAATGTTTGTACTATAAATCAAGAACATTTAAATAGCAGATCCATATGTTAGATCTGGACTGAAAGTAAATTTTCTCTGCCTTTACTACATTTTACAATATGTGATGATCCTTGAATCCTTAAGAGAGACCTTTTACTTCTTGGGACACTCCATGGCTGAGACACCAGCTGCCTTACAGTGTAGTTTCTGAGCCATGAAGGAAATATAAGACCCTTGCTGATTTGACAAAGCTGAGGATGTATTTCTTTACTCTGGACATTGTTATGGACTTGCCACATATTGAGGTTGATCACCATTTCAGGAGCAGCCACATTACAGCAAGACACAAATTACAATTGTCAGAGCTGATGTGCTGCTTAAATGGTTCAAAATGTTTATTATAGGTAGTAATCTGTAAAAACTGCAAGTATTTGGGTTCACTGCAAGTATCAAGTTACAGTTTATCTACACTTGGTAATATCCTACATTACGAGAAGAAATTCTTCATTATGGAGAGAAATGTAGAGAGTTTATACATGTTGATTTTAGATGAGATAAATCACAGCTTCAGAGTGGGATGTTTGTCCAAACAAGGAGGCTAGATAACAACCCTAAGAACAGATATATTTATATGTCTAAATCCCAAAAAGATAAAACACAATTTGTTTGGAGAGTCAATGAATAGAATCAATTTTTAAAATATCATTTTCTGTTTGTTTTAAAACATCTTCCACTGTGAGGAATGAATGTTTCTATGTTTTCAAAACACAAAATAATCTTGATTTATGATAGTCATGCTATACCAGTAGTTTTGTTTTCAGTTTAAATTCATCTCTTTGGTGATATTCATAGGTAATCTGACAAGCATCAGATTTATAAAGAAGAGAGTTTGCAGTGAAAGAGAGAAATAAAGGCCTATATTCACTGAAACTGTTGATATATGTATGTGTCTTTGTGTTAAAATATACACAGTAACACACCCTGAAATGTGCACATTGCTACAAATATGCTTAGTTCAAACAAAATTCAAATGCACTTTACTGTTGTAGAATTAAGGCTTTAGTCGTGTTTTTAAAGAAAACCATATATATAAAATAAATTTCTTAAAATAGAAAATCTAAAGCAAAACCAGAAACAGAATTAAAATATGATGCTCTGATTGCATTCTCAGAAATATTGCTTATTATTTCCAATCCAAGCAAAACCAAAAGATAAAAATTATTTCCTGATATATTCCCACATTACAATAATTACTTATAATAAAACATTAGCACAGTCACTCAAGTTTATTAAAAAGAGAAATAATTTGCATTCAAAGATTTTTATCTAATCCTTGTAGGGAAATATTTGACAGTGGCCAGCTTAGGATGTGTGTCAAAATAGAAGTGAGTGAATAAGACAAGAAGAAATTACTCTGTTAATGACTATTTCTTTTCTTCAGAACTTTCATAATTTCACTGAGTATTCTTTGTATTAGTTCAATGTCTAGAGATTGCTAAAGAAAACAAAACACCAATACTTAGGTAGTGTATGACTACACAGTTGGTGGAGGAGCACAACTGACACACCTGTTTGATGTCAGCCACATGGAACATCTGCAGGACCCTGCAGTGTGCATGGGGAAATGCTTGGCTGGATCCATGTGGATCCACAGCTCCAAGGCTACAAGAGGCCTCTGCTTGCACGTGTACAGGAGGTAGGGCCAGTCCAGCTTGTCTACCAGCCTGCCTCAAAATCTATCCAAGACCGACGCCACAGGCTCGCATCAATAAATCGCTGCCTTGGGGTTTGTTCAAAAGGCAAACTCAGCCTTTCAACCTGCAGCCCCAGGTACTGTAAGCTGAGACCTTACAAATCCAAGTATTCAGGGTAGCATTGCATATACTGTAGCTCACAAGAAAATGCCCAAGAACAATTTGGAAGAAAGAATAATCCTCTTTCCTTTAAATTGATGAAAAACCAAGGTCTGGAGAGAAAACATGACTTACCTAAGGTCGCACAGGAAGCCTGTGACAGAGTCAAAAATTGAAATCAAATTTCCTGACTTTCAATCTATTGCCTCAGCCATAAGAGGATCTTTCGTCTCTTATTGATTTAATTTATTGATTTATCTTTTTTTATTCTGAGCATCTGGTTGACTACAAAACAAAATGGTCCACATGATTATTGCAAATAACTTTACATTTTGATGCTATTTTCATTACTTATATGTATTCTGAGGATACTTCAAATCAGGCATCTATTATATATAACTACTGAATAGGTACATTTATTAATTTATAAAGACGTCATAATTAATTTTCTCCCTTAATTTCCATACAACAGATCCATTTTCAAGAGAACATATCATTATTTTACACAGAAATTAACCTTGGGCACTTCAAATAGTGTCTATGCATATGTACTTCACTATCTATAATTTACATGCTGTGTCAACCCCTGCTAATTCCTTAGAGATCTTAATCATATAGTGAACAAGAAGCATTTTGATGTCTCTTCCAGAATAATTTTAAGAATAAAGAGGGAAGTGGCACACAATCCCAACTGCTGCTTTTCCTTGTACTGCTCAAGATGAAGCTATCATCCCCACTTTGACTGCACCTAGAGTGGCACCTCAAGGCAGAATTAAAGATATGTCAGGATTATCCACAAACTCATCACATGCCTCACATAGACAAGTTAGTATTAAGACAGAATGATGCAAAATCAGGTCAACAAAGGACTGAATGTGCAATTTCTACTTCTAGTTGTCTAAAAGTGACAGGCACTGACTCAAAATAAGTGAAAATTAATTTTATTAACCAAGTACTTCAGTCCTTAGAAATGTCAGTATCTATTAAGTGTTATATCTCAGTGAAGAGATGAAGCTATGAAGTGAGTTAACAAAGTCTGTAGACCATACTAGGATACCAAAGACTCCTGTGATGAAATACAAAGATTCTTAAACACAAACAAAATGAGAAACTAGTTTATATTGGGAGCCAATTCTATTTCTTCTGTCTGAAGAACAGCAGATACATGTTTTGCTCAAGCCATTCCAGACAAAAACCAGAAAATATGTCTGAATAATTTTGAGATCCTTTATAATCCAGGGAAATTAAAACATTCAAATTTATCCATGTATATTTAAAGAACAGCAGCCAAGAATTTCTAATGTAGTAAGTTCCATGATTGTATCCAATCATAGGCTGTAATCAATTGATCTAAAAGTGATTTTTTTTATTTGCTGTCTTTCTTAGTTTAAGATATTTGTTTTATTATATTTCATATAAGATAACCTATGGCAAAGTTGACCAATTTGGAAGACACATCAATGTGTGTTTGATCCAAGTCTGTTCTTCTGTCTAGTGGAGGTCCATACATTGTTCACTTCATGTGATAGTTACCACATCAATTTAACTTAAATATTTTAAACATTTTCTTTTGGCTCTTTTAGCAAGGAACTTGTCTCCCAGAATATTTGTACAGCATGTGTATGTTAGCTTCATCATCAAGAATTTTTTAAGCATACACAAGTAATGAATGTTACACACTGGTAGTTAATATTCTACAAGTTTTAGGAGAAAAGCTCCTTTCAGCACAGAGAGATTTCCTGAACAGACTTTCATAGCGGTTTAGCTAATTATTAATAAGCTAAAGCATGATGAACCTATCTGCCTTTGCTATTTTTGCATTCAACAAAAGAATCACAATACCTGAGACTATTGAAAGTATGAAATGGAGCTTTTGGCACTGTGAGGTTTTAATACCAAGACCATTCAGGAACAGATATCCAAGAGAAGAGAAGGCTGGCTCTAGGGAAACTTTCAATTCTTAAAAGCAGCTTATGAGAAAGAGGGAAAATAACATTTCAGTGGGACCTGTAACGATAGAATAAATAGTAATTTTTTAAACTAACTAAACTAACTAATAAAAACTAACTAATTTTTTTAACTAATAGTAATGTTTTAAACTAACACAGGGTAGACTGACATTGCATATAAGGAAGAAGTTTTTTTCAATGAGGGAGCTGAAACACTCACAGGCTTCCCAGAGAGATGGTAGATGCCTCATCCCTTACATTCAAGGTAAGGCTGGCCAGGGCTCTGAGCAACCTGATCTAGTTGAAGATGTCTCTGCTTACTGCAAGGGGTTTGGAACTGGATGAGTTTAAAGGTCTTTTCCAAACTGAACCATTTAATGATTCTATGATTGATTCTATGATACTATGATATGTGTCTAATTGCTATGCCATTTAATAATCTAACTGAATGGGTTGAATATTTCCCTGTTGCTTTGAGAATTAGTAGTACTTCTTTTAACCTTTATGACCTACAAGGATTCTGTTGTAACGCCCACAGGAAAAAAGAAGAAGGTACTCATCTTGAATAGCTTGTCTGGAACATAACATATATTTTACCACTATCAGAACTCACACTAAGAACAAAAGTGTTAGAGAAGAGCTAAAATATCTTCAGCCTTATATAGGATAATGAATATTCATATTGATATACTCAATCTACTCCACAGAACAGACCGCTGCATGCATCACTATAGGAGACACGTCATCAGGCAAAAAGACCAGCCTGGTTAAACAGAGAATTTAGGCTGGATCTTAGGGGAGAAAGAGAATTTATCATCACTGGAAAGAGGGTCAGGTAAATTGGGAGAACTATAAAGATGTGGTGAGGTCATATAGGGAGAAGATTAGCACAGCCAAACCCAATTAGAACTCGATTTGGCCACTACAGTTAAAACTGTATTTTCCATAAATACGCTGGCAGTAAAAGGAGAGTCAAGGAGTGCCTTCACCATTTGTTGAATGCAGGTAGGAGATGAGGAAAAGGCAGAGGCACTATATACTTTCTTTCCCTCAGTCTTCAAGATGTTGCCTCAGGATACCCAGCTCCCTGAGATGGAAGTTGATAATGGGGAGGTGAGTGAAGCCCCCAAAGTCCAGGAAGAGATGGTTCATGACCTGACTTGCCAATAAGACATTCACTATGGGCCCTGATGGGATCCATCCCAGAGTTATGAGGAGACTGGAGAAAGAACTTGCCAAACCACTCCCTAATATCTACCAGCAGTCCTGGTTAACTGGAAAAATTCCAGATGCCAGGAACTTGGCAAACATACCATAAAGCTACAAAAATGTTTGGAAGGATGATCCAGGGATGATGATACAGGCCTTACCATGGTTCCAGGCAAGATTATGGAAGAGATCGTCCTGAATGCCACTACACAGCACATGCAGAACAGCCAGGGCACCAAGTCCAGCCAAAGTGAAAGGCAGGTCCTGCTTGACCAATCAGATCTCCTTCTGTGGTAGGCTGACCCATTTTGGTAAATGGATGTGGTGTCTCTAGAATTCAGTGAAGTGTTTGACATCATCTTCCATAGCATCCTCCTAGAACAACTTTCCCCTTGTGTTTTGGATAGGTCTACTCTTCAATGTGTAAAAACCAGCCTGGCTGGCCAGGCCCAGAGAGTTGTGGTTAATGGAGCCAAATCCAGTTGGTGTCAGGTCACTAGAGGTGCTCCCCAGGGCTGGTTTTGGGGTCAGTATAACATCTTCATTGATGATCTGGATGTGGGGATTTGGTGCACTGTCAGTAAATTCCCAGATGACATCAAGGTGGGTGGGGGTGTTGGTCTGCTTAAGGGGAGGAAGGATCTACAGAGAGACCTGGAAAGACTTGATCAGTGGGCTGAGAACAGCTGCAGGAGGTTCAATGAGGTGTCTGGATCTGGCACTGAGTAGTCTGGGTTTAGTGGTTTAGGGATTACTGTGGCAGTGCTGGGTGAATGGTTGGACTGGATGATCAAAGTCCCTTCCAACCCTGATGATGCCATGATCCTAGGACGAAAGTGTCATCTCAACAGTCTGATAAAATGAGGAAAAGATTAATTAATCCAATCTACATCATTTATTTCAATCACAAAAAAAAAAACCCTATCTATTTCAAATCTGAAGAGAAATCTGTGGATAAATGAATACTGTTTTTTCTGTGGAAGTACAAGGATGGTAAAACATGCACAACTGTGAAATTTTCTTTATCTGCTAATCTTACCACATTTTGTGAAAGACTACTATTTTACTATTATGTGTGAGAGGCCAAATATCCTAATGATTACTTCTAACACAGTTCCTGTTTATAAATATCAGGTAATTCAGTAAATTAATTAAAATCACATTACTTTTTCAGATGAACATTCAAAAAGACCAAATTAGTAACAGAGGGTCATTTCAAACAAATTTGTGAAAATCCTCAGGTTTTATTTGTCATAAGTGCTATTTGTCTAAGAATGAAAAATAATGAAGAAAAGAAGAGAAATCATCACTTCATAAAAATACTTAATAATCAGTTGAAAGAGTCAAAGTTGATGTTATTAAATATAAAGTGAAAAAATACAGTGTGTCTTTTAATGAAAAAATACAGTTTGTCTTAGCACTAACATTAGGGAAGAAAATGGCATGGAACAACTGATCCCTATACAGAAAACTGAAAATAGTTCAGATAAACTAATCTTGATTTGCCAATTGCTTTTCTGTTCTTTGCAGTCATTATCTACAGTAATGGGCTGAGACAACTAAACAGGAAATTAAGATGTACATTTGTATCATTGGCAAATGAGCCGTTAGATAATAGACAACTGATTTGTTCAGCTTACATATTATACAGAATACTTCACATCTAGAAAGGAGATGAAGTATTAGCTATGAATTGCCTGGTATTTTTATGCATTGGTGAACTTTCCTGTAGTGGAGCTTTAGTAGAGTTTTTTATGTTCATTGATCAAAGAGAGTGGAGTAAAAGCATATATCAATACATATCATGTAATAATAGCTGTAGATATTTTTATTTTCTCTGTTGAGGGCCAAGCAGATGTATGTAACAGATAGAGGATATCATATACTACCTATGAACACCAAAAGGGGTGGGTCAGGATGGTGGAGAGAGTTCAAAAAGTTACTTTAAGTTTGAAATACTTTTCAAATGGTTGAGGATTTTGGTGACTGGAAGATCCTTTACTTTTGCACAATCATGTGCCACATCAGGGAGAAATTAAGCTGGGAAATCATATTCCCAAATTTTACTTCTGCATATACTAATCTAAGTTTATGTTAAGTAAGATGCTTGCACTAATAGAAAAATAACAGATCATTTTCTGAGAGAAGAGCACCTCTTTCCCTTTATGATGTCTTTTGAAGTAGCTGCTTGACTAATGAATTTGTACACATCCCACCTCCAATCTTCCCCATCCCACTTTCTACAAGTGTTTGCATTACTGAGAAGCAATTATAATGAAAAATACAAACTTCAGTGAAAAGGAGATGGGATGTGGCAGCTGAAAAAAGACAAAATACCCCAGACAACTCATCATCTTACCATTTCTTCTGATCTTTCAGCAGCCACCAAACAAAATGAATAGGAGGATAAGGTCAACAGGTAAAAAACAGCAGGAGTTATTTCATTCATTGATCTTGAAGGTTGGACAATTTGAACAGAGTATTGTATCGATAGTTTTTCTTAATGATTCGTCAATATACATAGAAAAAAATGCATTCCTTTACAGAAAAGATTAATTTATGCATTCATGTCCCATTTTCAGGGGCAAAGAATGGATTGAATCTGTTAGTCATTCTTTAAACAAGAGCATAAAGAATGTACACAGATTTGTCTCTTTCTAAAAAAAGAAATTACAGAGGTATTTGCAGAAGTTATTTTCAAGCACTTATACTACACATTATTCTACCTAAACTCTCCCTACAATCAGCTGGATGAAACACTCTTGCAGGCAGGAAGTTAAAAGTATCTTAGTACATTTATGCTCTGAACATCTCCTAGATAATTTTCATGCTATTCAGTAGACATCTTACCCCAAGAGCCTATTATCAGATACTTAAGTTTTGGACTTGATCAAGTATGTGAACCAGTCTTCCTAACCACTTTTATGAGTTTAGGATTGCTTCAGTACAATAAACTAATGAACTTACCAAAATATGGTTAGTAGGATGCTATTTATATATATATTTTTATGACTGGAAGACTGGGCTCTGTAAAGACACTTTAAAAAGAACAGTTGGAATGAAGATTTTCCTCACAAGACTAATCTAAGCACATTGCAACATCATTCAACAGCAAGACATACAGATCTTAGATATCTGAAAGAAGAAGAACTCATAGCAGAATTGAAGGATGGAATCTGATTTTAAAATAACATTTTTACCATAGGAAAAAGTAGCCCAGTAACTGGGCATATTCATCATTCAAGAGACTACAAAAGCAGTGTATTGAAGACAGTTGGAAAGCAGGCTTTCTGATCATTGCTGGTGTATATCAAGACTTTTTAATTGGGAAGTTGGCAAAAAAAGGGGAAGGAAAACAGGAAAGGGAAGTGGAAGGGGGAAGGGGAAATTGAAAGGAAAAGGAAAAAAGAAAATATAGCACATCATTATACCACAACACAACAATTAAAAATTAGAAACTGAAACAGGAAAGTCAACTGGCCTGCCCCAAACAACCCACAGTGGCACAGTCACTGGCAGAAAAATTAATATTGATGTTATTAATCTACAAGTTCATCGCTTCTGTTGGACGTTCCAAGTTTAGACTATGTTCTTTTGCGACCCAGTAAAGAATTCAAATCTCATAATACTATGCAAATAAATAACATAAATTCAGCTAAGTTTAACTATTTCTTCTCCTTTTTACATTGCAATTCTTCTAGTCATAAGTAAAATCAGACCATGTGCTCACACTGAAACCCTAAATAATCACTTGGAGAAGTTGTTTACATCCCAGCATAGATCACTGAAAATAGCAAGCTTTAATGGAAATGCTGACCAGCCTTTCATGCATAGCTCTCAATAATGAAAAATTCCGTTCTGGCTTACTCTCTCATTGCCATCTAACCATTTTTCTTCCATTCATTAGTGGAACATCATGTAACTTAACATAAATTAATGTATGTTAAGAATGTCATCCCAGAGGGATTTCTGGAACAAAGGAATATTTTTCTATAGTTGGCAGTTTTGGTAAGAGCTCATTTTCTAATCTACAGGAGTTGTTAATTTCACAAAGAAATTAATTCTCTTTCTTCAGGTTTTTAACCAAATGCCCCATTTTTGGCTTTGTGTCTTGGGCTTGTGAATGTCTTAAATAAAAATAAAAGCACAAAATCCCACCCTCCAAGTTTCTGATTGCTTTTTATAATAGCTCAGTCCCTGAGGGGCTCAGCTTGTTATTGAAATTGTTTTGTATAATTGCCATTTTGTGCTTTTCCCCTGGATTATTTTACTTACTTGGAGTGGTGAATGCATGCCAGTTCAAAAATCAAACACTGGGGCAAATGCTACAAACACATTGCCCAACATGTGGTCAGCATTTAGACAAGTATATAAAGCAGAGAATAATTCTGAGCGCTGGGGAGAACACTCTTAATTCAGTGTTGCAGCAGATAAATTATCTATCTCATGATTTAGATTATACTGACAGTTTCATTATGTATTTCCAGTGCCCAAACATACTAATAAGTGTTGTAGGTTTGTCTCAGTTCAGTATAGAAACTAAATTTTGCCTTCAGATGAATGCTGAACAGGCACAATGAAGGGCAGATGTGTTCTATAGGATCTTGGCACTGTCAAGACACAACATCTGAACTTTAAATTTGTTTCAAAAGCCTGAAAGCTTATTTAGCTGACACTTGGAAAGGAGGGGGGAGAGAGAGGATCTGATACTTCTCTCACACATGTTTTAAGCCATTGTTGGATTTCTGATTTAATTAGAGTTACATCTGATTTACATGGCTGTCAGTGATGGGATACAGTCTGTATAAAACTGAATTAGAAATCTAAGGAATATTCTGCCAGATTTCTGATGCTACACTCAGCAGACTATTGAAATTATAAACTGGGAAAATAACTTGCTACAGGAAGACAGATCAAGAAATAATCTAAAGGGATGGTGGTTGCTGAGTTCCTAAAGGATCAGCTTTGGGCCTGTGTTTGCTGAATTTTTTACAAGGCTAGTGCCTATGTTGTCACAGAGTACTTTACTGAGTGTTATACTGAACTCAAAATATTTTGGAACCTCACAATTCCTCAATGGTCTCTTATCCTACCAAGTGCTGATACTAGCTTTGTGTCAATCAGCCTTTTGTAAGCACATTCTGTAGTTTCAATTTTCCATCTATCATCATACACTGAACAAATCATCATAATACATTAAACAGTAATGTATTCTTTTGAAATGAATCCATCAGAGTTAAAGTTTCCAAGTTATTTCTTCTCTTCAGGATATTTACTTCATTTAGTTTTAGGCACTTGGCCATCTAGCAGCCCTAATTTCCCGCTACAGGCAATGGAGAGCAGACTCCACGTGAGAAAGATTCAAAAACATAAGATTTCTGGTTTAAATAGCCTTCTGAAAGATCTGTCTCTATGTTAACTGTATAGGTTCATTTGCCCACATAATTAGACAGCTGAACTAGGATTGTCTGACCATGTAATGCAACACTTAATCTGATGTTACAAATTCTTAATATGGAACATCTAATTTCCTGCACAAATTCTTTCATCAGTTTGCTTGTAGTTTTGGAGTTACAAGAGTATGTACTTAATTTCCTTCAACTACTCTTTGGAAGAAGGCACCTCATTCATTGAATTCCCTTAGTCATAATCTTGTTTGCCATACTTACAGTAAAGTCAGTGGACTTGCTGGATGAGTAAAATCAACTTTACATTTTCAGTTTCTAGGATACCTCACTTCAGCCAGCATTAAAACATTAGGAATCACTGTGATAGTATTCTTCAAACCCATGTGATGCTGTCAGGAGAGGACTTACAGGTTCTGTGGAAAGGGAGCAATCACAGTAAGGCATTCTTAGATTGTGCAGTAATTTTAAGACAACCTCAGTCTCTAGATCTTTCTGAAGCCTCTAATATCTGTACAACTTCCTCTGGGCTTGAATCCTGAAGTTAATAGCAAAGGTTCTAGTTAGACTACTCAGTTTTCATGCTACCCACAAGAAAACTCAAAGCACAACTGCTCTAAATGGTTGATGCCAGAAAGCAACTCAAGCAGCAAGAACAGGGACTCAAGTCCTGCTTCTGTTTCCTGTCAGAAAGAGAATCTCATTGTAATCTTGACAAAAAATGTCAATACAAGTTTGAATTCGATTCCAGCAATTATTTAAAAAAACTAGTCCTGGAAGTAATTAATTAGGAAAAAGTTCTTACTGTTACACTTCTTCTGACAATCTAAATGAAACAAAACCAGTCTCCAACAGGAAAAAAATTAAGATTTCTGTGGTTCTTGTGTTGTACCCTATTGCAAAAAGAGCAAAACACAGGAATAAAACAACACCCTTTAGCCTAAACCACCCAAAATCTCCAAAGAGGAGTTTCCTGATATTGTTGTAGCCTTGCTCACCTGTTGTGAGGAGAAGATGAAAAAAACAAAATTCTTCAATAAGGAGTGAATGTATTTGCTATACTTTACCAGGAACAAACTGCATACCTACCTTAGGAGCAGGAACACCAAAGAAGATTGGGGTACTGCTCCAACGAGGACAGGATGAAACAGGATGGATTGGCATGAAGGTTCTGTGGTCATGCTGTTGAAAACAATGCAGCTAATGGCAACTAAGCCAAAGGAATACCCCAGACAGTAATTGAAAGGTGAATTTTGCTTCATTAACTCAAAAGTTTTTACTTTTCACTCCTCTACAAATCTTAGTGACTGAAGTCACTCAAACTCCACCTAAACATGAAATGATATGAACTTCCCCTTTCTCAAAGAAAAGTATGTAAATATAGCTTAGGTGAGAAGGGATGTCAGAGAAGACACCGTTGTAACTTCTGGGCTCAGTCAACCTGCTCAGCCTCTCTTCTCCCCCAGTAGGGATGGTTCTTGGTTAAGAACATTATGTATGCACACTAAAGATTTCTTAAGAGCCGGGTCCTGTTGATAATTAGAGCTTGTCTGAATACCACTTCAAATTCATTTTTGTATTCAGTGTATCATCAATAGCATCTCCAAACCTTAACCTGTCTCAGTGCTCTATTACCAGTATGTTTGTTAATAAAGTGCCTTATTCCATAAACTGGAACTCAGTGCAAGTCCTTCCAGGGCATTAGCAGAGCCCAGCAGCATCCTTGGACAAGTGGATAATGCAGCAGCTGAGAGTGGGGACGCTGTGGGAGCCCTGCCCAGCTGGCAAGCCAAGCTCTGACACAGAGAGCCGTGGGTGGGGTCCCTGTAGAGGGGCACTGAGAGCTGCTCAGGCATAAAGGACTCATCTCTGCCTGGCACTGCTGGATGGGTCAAACACAAGGGGCTCAAGGGCAGCCCCCTTCCATGTGACATCTCTCATGGGGGGCTGCTGTCAGCTGTCAGTTAAACTTCCCTGAAAAAGAAAAGAGGATTGTTCTCATCAGCCTCGTAAGGGAAGGAAATTACTGGGAAGCACCTCTGACCTGTATTGCCCCTCCCACCTTGCCAGTACAATTTTAGAGAAGCGAAAAGTGTCTCACTCCATTGTGCAAAATTCAAAAACCACCTTGAGAAAATTTAATCCCATTGCTGTACAAAGAATCTGGAGAAATAAACGAGAAAATTTTTAAAGAAACACATCTTCTGCAAACCGTGGTAACTTTGTATTGCTTATCTGTGAAGGAAATGAGCATTCCTATCAGGCTGGAAGTTATTTAAAATCACAATGAATATTTTAACTTCCCTCATTTTCATTCAAATTATTTTGAAACTTTATAATGATAATTATGTAATTTTTAAGTAAAATAATATTTCTATGATTTTTAATTCTATGTACAGTTTCAAAAATAAATTTAAAAAACATTAAATACAATATTGCTTATAATTAAAGTTTTTAATTCATCTTCTCCCTTGCTTCTACAAAACTCTCATTATGTAATAATCTGAATATATATAAAATATATTAATACTGCAGTTCATATGGATTAAGTTATCTGTAATTAGCATCAATAAGAGTCCATACTACAAGTATCTTACAGCAAAAAACACCAATTCAACTCCCTTTAAAATCAATGTGTAATACTATAAATCTAGTAGGTGATACAGAAAATATTATATATATAATAAAAAATAAATGTAGGCCATCTAATGTTTATCATTTAAAACTGACCTCAAGAGAACAGAAAATAGGCATGAACTTTGATTCCAACCAATTTAAATTCTAATTTAGATTTCAGATTAATATCAAATATCAATTATCTTGTCCACGTGGATTTTTACTATTTTATAATTTATGAATGTAATAATATAATTTTTGTTGCACAAGACCTCCAAGTCAGAAAAAAAAAATTCCCTTTTTTCATATTCTTGCACATATTTCTACAACATTTATGTTTCAAAATTTGATTTTCAAAGACAATAGGGGAAATGGTGGAATATATAGTTTCATACATAGGACAAACTATTATGTTAAAATAATTGATTTTGTACTTGATAAACTATATGAAGCTTCAGTGTGGAGCAGACTTAAAAAGATGCTGCAAACTTGAATCAATAATAATCATTTTAGTTCTGTTTGGTAAATAAGAAAATATGAAAAGTTCTTTCTTGTTTGAAAGGCATGAAAGTAAAATAACAAAACATAAGTGGGGCAAATGCTAGTAAATTGGAAGAGAGAAAACCACTCCAGATTGCAAAAAACCTTTTTCTTTGATTTCTTACAATTCATTATCTTAGGAGGATAGAACATTTGTCAATTAGTGTGTTAAATTTAAAAAAACTTTAACTGAGAAAATACTGCAAGATGCATTTTACTTTAGCAATGGTGAGATGAAAGAAAAGTGCAATTTCTTTTAGGTCACTAGGAAAATAAGTATGAGAAAAGTATTTTTTGCAGTCTTTGGATTGGAATCTTTTGTTTTGGTTTTCTTTTTTTTCCCTCAGAAGTTTGGTTACTGACTGAATGTGACATGGGTTCTGGTAGGTTTAAACTTTTTCCTTTATTCTACTCGTTCAATTTTCTGCATGAAAGGCCCTAACATCCCAACTTTGCAGTCAGCAGAGCATGCAGGAAGCTCAGACTTTGGCCTGCCACTTACACACACTAAAATGCAAAATGTATCTTGTAAAACTGGGCTGAAAATTAGCTTATAGTGCTCTCTGCACCACTGATCAATGTTACAGCAGGGAGGAGATGCAAGGTACAGCCTTACTAGACCTATGTTGAACAGCCTAGTTTGTCTAGTAGCTGGGTAGTCTACTCTGCATTCCTACTATGATTGCAAACCTAGGATGATATGTGATTATCATTTAAAATTTACAGGAAACTTTAAAAATGGAGAATGAGTTTGGAAAAGGCTCTGAGAAGCAGACTGGTGGGAAAGCTACTTGCATTTATGCCATCTATAATATTAATAATTTAAATTAAAAAACGAATAATCTCAATAATATGCTCTCTTTAAAGTTAATGAACAAAACACGATGTATCAAATGCATACCAAGAAAATCTGACATTTATGCATCTTATTTGGAGAAAGTCAGATTTTTAGAGTGAAAATTAATATTCTTTTCTTTGTTAAATATAGACACACACATATCCTCAGAAACACCAAAC
Organism: Toxostoma redivivum; assembly: GCA_013397375.1. Taxonomy (NCBI): domain Eukaryota; kingdom Metazoa; phylum Chordata; class Aves; order Passeriformes; family Mimidae; genus Toxostoma; species Toxostoma redivivum. The sequence continues at coordinate 107,891 of VXBI01013782.1, forward strand.
CATGGCTGACTTACAGACCTGTATTTTTTGATATTGTGAGTTCCAAGGAGGCTATATCAAGAACCAGTCTCCTGCACAGCAACCACTCTGAGCATAAGTGATTAAGGCAGTCCCTCCCTGTGAACAGCCCACAGTTTAGATGCCACATGATGGAAGACAGAGGCAGGTAGGTTTTCTACAATGTCATTAACCATGTGTAGAGTATTGTTTCCACAACCAGTTTTTCAGCCAGTACTGGATGAAGAAAATTTGCAAACAGTGCAGGAAAGAGTAAGAAGGGATTTTGTGCCTGAGGAATGAAGAGATAAGCAGGCAATTGTGACTGCCACTTCTGATAGAGGAAAGATTGAACCTTAATAAAACAGCAAATGTGATAGTGTGAGACTAAACGCTCAGGGCTTGAAAGAGAGAAAAGGGCTGAAGATGATATTGTGGGGAAGGGACAGCCAGGGAGAGGCAGCAAACCCAGACAAGGCATGGTTTGATCAATGAACCGAGAAGCTGAATCTAGCAGCAGCATATTGAATGAAAATTTGTCTCCATGTCCTATTTTACTTAAAATATATTTGCTGTGATAGATCCTACATTGTGTGTATGTCACTCTTCTAAGGCCAAGCTGCCTCTATGGCAAGGCCATCTGATACTGCTTGGGTATTATAAGGATTACTTACTCACTTCTAAAGTTTAAGCTTCTGCATATTTTCCCTTTGGGGTTAGTTTGGGCTGTTTCCCCACCCTTTCTTCTAAATTCCAGACTGTTCCACAGGCTGAAAATGTCCAAACCCTGTATCTGCTCTGTAATCATTTCATTTCCACCAAGTGGGACACAATCTCCAGGTATTTTCCAGTTTCTAGTGTTAATACTGGGATGAGGAAGTTTTTCTGCCATTTTTAGAAGCTGCCTCTGTGAGTGGAAATGTACCATGCAGAGAGAAATTGCAATTACTCTCTACTATTTCCTCTGTTATTTAGGATACTAACTATGATAGATTAGATGTGCTGAATTTCTCCCCCAAATGTGCAGTAAAATCAGGTTGTAGACTTTTATTTTGTTTGACACAAAGTTGTTTAATCCTTGCAGGAGAAAAGTTCACTATTACACAGTTTATGCATTTTTAGTTATTTCTCTGTTTAGGATACTCTTATTTTAAACTACTAAATGACATATAAAAAAACCTGATGGATGTACAACTTTACTAAGTTCATTTTCATATGTCTTATAAAGTTTAGATTAATGGTGACTAAGGTTATTAAATTGAGTATTATGAAAAATGAGCAGTCAGTTCTGGGTTACAACATACTGATTCTCCAACATCTTTTAATTTCTTTCAAAAGACCCCCAAAACAACCTAACCAAACAAACAAAAAATCACCAAACAAACAAATAACAAGAAACCCCAAACTCCTTTTTTTTTCTCCAACTGTAATGAGGGGGAAATAATAGGAAGAAAAGAAAAGCAGCTTGGAAAGTAATGATGTAAGCAAACCCAAAATAGGCTTTACCTACTTCTCTCTGTGGTTTTTGGTAATATGCTGCTGGTAGAGCATGCCAAGCCATTCCCCCATTTCCAGGGCATCTGGGTAATAGACTCTTATACAAGGATAAGAAACTCTTGGAGATGGGAGCTGGAAACTTGACCTGCCCTGGGTCACTGGGGCCCTCTGAGCTCAGAGTGTAAGAAATACCAATGTTCAGGGGCTTGACCAGCAGGTCCCATCAGCTTTGAGTCTGTGCCCTCCTTGGGACCCAGCACTGTGTGCCTTTTCTCACCAGGCAAGGCAGAGTGAGCAGAAGCTCCCTGTGAAGCCTCTGCCTTTGGAGCTGCTTTTATTGCCAATTATTGCTTATTATCAAGTATTCCAAGCTGTCCTGTGTCCCCAGTTTTAGTCACATCAAGCTGCACCCAGGATTTATCCCTTGGCATGCCACCTGAGCTGCTGCAGTCTGCCCCCAGGGGCTGCCAGGAATTTTATCATCTGACTTGGGACTGATGAGAGGAAAGCAGTAAACAACTTAACTGTTATACTCACCAGAAATTTGACAGCTACTCTGTTTGGCTTCTCTCATATTTTTAAAATTATCACATGAAAAAAAGCATATATTAATTCCAGTTAAATATTTTTGCCTTTAAAAAAAATTCTGATTTCTGTTTGCAATTCCTGGACACAGACTTAAAAAACATAGCTTATTTTTCCCTCAGAGTTTTGGTATTTTGAACAATCTATGTGAATTCCACTAAAAATTCATCAAAGGCCTTGTGGATTTTTTGCTCACTGTGTAGGAGTGGAGGCAGGGGGAGAAATATATTCTCAACATTCATTTTAAAAGAAATTATTTACATGTGGGTGTGAAACACTCTTTTAATGCCACAAAATCTACTCAACACCGATGTGTATATTGCACTTAGAAAATCCAATATGAGATTAAAGACAAAAAAAGAGGAAAAATATAAATAAATAAATGTCCCAGCCTTTAATACAGCTGAATGCAAAATGGTTTCAAAAGTCATCACGACCCTCAATTTAGAATATAATTGAATATGATTTAAACAGTACTTTTTCCTTTATTTGTACGGGCCAGAAGGTGCAAGATGCCTGGAAGCAGCATGTGAAGGCAGAAAGAGTCTTGGAATAAAGCTGCAAACTGAAAGTACATGAGGGTGTGGGGAGAACAGCTGGAAGCTCAAGAAGAAACAGGGTCATCATGAATCACACTTCCTTCCTAGACTGCTTCTGGAGCAGCAGGGATCTTTATTATGAGTTCAGAGTAAGCTCCTACTCACCCACTGCTCTTTTTTTTCTAATACAATATCTCACAGTTTCAAGAATTCTCCATGGGAAAGCAGCCAAATATGAAGGAAGAGAATAGGAAGGAGGCATGAAAATTACCTTCAAATATGCAAAGCAGGGATCAGTCTCCACAGAGGTGGAGTCTAGGAGAGGAGAAAAAGAAAGGAAAAAAGATTAAACTGCAGCAATGACAACTTCTGTTAGATACTCAGCAGAACTTTTTCACAGTGAGGACAGTAAATCTCAATGATGGATTATTAGAAAAGGAATATTCTGGCAAGCTCTGAGAGACATTTAGACAAGTATCTGACAGTAATGACATGAGTAGTGCTCATGCAGCTTTGGCACAAGATGGACTACATGAGCTTTGCTGATTCTTTCCAGCTCTTTGAATCTGTGTGCAAAACAGAAGTCTCAGCAAATCTTCATTTTCAGGTTTGTTTCTGCCAAAAAGAGAGGATACAAAAAGGTGAATATGAGACTATGACTCTTAATATATCTCTCTGCATGGTTCCTACTGGTGGGTTTTCTTCCTATGTAAAGAAGAGAGAACCTTAATTTACATTGTCTCATCCAGGTCACATAGACAAAAGTTATTATAATTCAGTTTCTCTGCATTGCAGGATCAAGAGATGAGTCAACCCTGCTGGGATTTAACCCATGTTCCAGGGAGTCTAAGTATTTCATATCTAATGTTTAAACTTCTAACCAAATCAAATTTCTGCTTAGAGATGTGCCAGTGTGCAGTCAGATTTTATTGTGTTTCTGTTTGAAATTCACCCACAAGTCTGAGAAATTCCTACATTTTAACCAGCACAGAGCATCTATCATGTTGATCTATTTACCTCTTCTTTTCAAGAGCATGCAAATGACCAGGATTTCAGGATTTTCAAAATTATTTTATACTCAACACAATTCCATTGAGATCCACAAATGCCTTAGATTTATGCCTGCTCAGTAGCTGGTTCTCAATTATTAATTCACTAATGTCTGTAAAGTGCTTTGAAGATGAAAAACATTACATTGTAGCACTGCTAACTGATACTTGGATGCTACTATTATTGCTGCTGAAGCTGTTAGAAAATATGCTTGGAACACATCCCCAAAGGCACATGAGGAGGAAAGGTCATCTATGGCAGTAGTTTATGCAGAAAGGAGTAAATCAGACTGAAATTCTAGAACTACAGTGCTTTTTTAATGCAGACTCCAAAAATCAGTAGAGTTAAGAGATCGGGTTTTTTTTTCCTTTGAACAAAGTATGTTTAGCTATTAATAGATCAAAAGGGAAAAAAATCAATATGAAGAATAATTTAAAACAATAAGGTGAAAAAACTTCCCAGTAGCTTCTGGGAAGGCAGGGCACTGAAGTCTCTGTCCTTTACTCCAATTACTCTGTACATGGATAGGGAGCTCAGTTTGAATATGAAGGAATAGCCCTTTTGGCAGTCACAGAGGATACAGAGACATCTGCAATGGACTTCAGTCTCTGTGGCTTCAGAGCAATCCTGTTTGGGTTTAGCAATAGCACTGCTGTGCTTCTGTTCCAAGAAGATACCTTTTTAACCTATCATGGCCTTCTGGTGGAGTGAAACCAGAACCCTAAATAAACACCCAAGAAGATCTCAGCACACAGGGTTTTGCCTCCAGGCCCTGCCATCTAGCTGTAATACAGTAATACCTTTCTTGGAGCCTCTGGTTTCCCTCAGGCCCACCCTTCAGCTGAGTTGTTCTTCCCTCTGCCTGAGATGTGTATAGAAAGGAGAATAGGCTTGTATTGATTTCTTACACATCACCTTCATACCCCACAGACACACAGTCTCGATTGTCAGAATTTTGGGCATTTTTCTATGCTTCACACTTGTGTTGCTGCATTACAAAACACTACTCTCTACTCCCAGATTGCAAATGCTGCTGACCCAAACTCCTGCCACTGCTGTAGAGCACTACCTTTGAGAAAAGCTTGAAAGGGCTGTTTGGCTCTGAGCAGAGACCAGTTGAAGTGATTAGATAAAGCTTTGACCCCTAGTGTCAGACTGCTTTATTTGAACAGCAATTTGAAACGGCTAAACCTCAACCCTGAGCAGCAGAATAGAGCAGATGAAAACCCCACCAGACCTGAAACACTTAAGAAATGTGGAAGACAACCAGAGATGTTTAAACACATTATTTCAGTTTGTGTGTGTGTGAGCAATGGAAACCAAAACAGATACACCTCCACCCCCCACCTACCCAAAAAAAAGGTCAAGAGGAAGCTTTATCTTTGACAGCTTGTTCTGAAGCACTTGAGGCTTTTAATACTTTCAGTCAACTCAGCCAGACTAGGCCAACACTGAAACTGTAATGCAGGCTTTTAAGAACCTTACTTCACATAAAAATAGAACATATGAGTTGAGCAACACAATTTTAAACAGAGGATACTAGAAAAAGTTTAAAAAAAAAAAAAAAAAGACGATTGACTTCAGCCAAGCCTCAGTTTTAGGGAATGAAGCCCTTTGATAAGAGCACAACACTAAAAGGAATCTGGAACAAAACACTCAGAGGCTATGGAAAGATGCAGACTTAACTACGTAAAACACATTTCAGATTTGGATAGCAAGAGAAGAAAAACAGTTTAAGTTAAAGGCCACAGACAGTTATTGAGACATGGTGGATATAGGAAATTTAAAACACAAGATATAAAGGATTGTGGAAGATGGGATGTTTAATGCTGACAGCCTCTGAAATTCAGCTCAGGAAACAATGTGTGTAAATTCAGATACAAGCAGAACAAGTCAAGATAATGTTTAACATCTGAAAAAAGATGTCGAAAAAGAAACATATTTGATAAAATGTTCAACAGTCCACCCAAATAAGCTCTACATGGGTAAAGCAATTTCTCCTTAAAAGAAAAAGATAATATTGCCAAAAGAGAATAATAGACTATCAGCATGTGGGGCAAAAAAAAACCTTATTGGGTCTGGGTGAACATAATTTCACTGGCTACAGGAATCAGTAATGTTAATTCTATCTTCAGTAAACACAAACTGATGAAATCATGCATTAGCATGATTTCCAGCTAGCACAGAGAGGAAGGTCTGCTGCCAGGAGCAGCAAGAGCAGGCTGGTGGCAGGGGCAGGCTGTGGCCAAGCAGGCAGCAAGGGTGGCCAGGCAGTGCCCCCTCCCACAGAGCAGGTCCAGGGACAGCAGCACAGGTCAGCCTCAATCCACAGGGGCATCAGTTAAGGGCTGGGACCAGTGAGGGAAAATATCTAATCTCAAATGCAGTTCTTTAGCAGAGTGGACCCAAAAAGGCACCTCGTAGTTGTCACATATCCATGTATGCCTTGTGTGACATCTGGCCTTCAGTGCAGGCAACCAAACCCCAGGGAGTGGATGTGGAGGCTGCAGAGCCTGTTGCTACACCTAGGACAGGAATTTGACATCTGTACCTGTATGTAGTATAATATGGTATAATACAGACTGTGTTTTTGTTTTGTTTTGTTTTGTTTTTAAAGCAACAAAGGAAAGATACCTCTTTCAAAGGTATGCTGAAGTATTAATAGCCTAAAGTCTAACATGCTGCAGTGTACATTCATCAATAAAATTTTCTTGTTCTTGAGACATAACAGTGCTAGTGGTGGGGAAAAACTGCTAGGAGATTTATTAGAGCATCTCAGAGATGTCATACATCCTCATTTTCACATATGCTCCACTGCCATATAAAAAATAAGCTGTGGCCCCTCTGCTACTATAGGTATATAGGCACAGAGGAATTATGTCCCAAAAGGCACATTCTTGTGACTTGCACAGAAGTCTACACAACTTGGATAATGAGGGAAAATCTTATTAACCAAAGTTGAATCCTATTGTTTTTCCTGGAACATATACAAGGAAGTATAGAATATAGGTCCAGCTTCACAAAACATTTGCTTTACCAGAGGAAAGAAGTTGTGTTGCTGATTATGCAGTTATTTTATCTGACAGAAAGGTCCAGAATAATATTTTCGTTTTGCCTTGGCCTTTTTTTCCAATGCTAAGGCTTGCATGATGCCAGTTTCTGATACACTGATGGTTCTTGTAGGAAATGAGGAGTGCTCAAATGTCACTGGTATCTTTGGGACCATCTCTTGGCTCATGGGGGAAAAAAAACACCTAGAGGAAAATAAGTCCTTGATTCTTTATTTTCAAAGTGAAAGGCTGGGAGCTGATGCGGGAATGATTTAGACTGAAGGTCAATCCAATTCAGAGCCCTTTCTCTGACAATACCCATTGCTCCCCAGAGATAAAAGAGCAAGGGCAGAAAAAACATACTTATCCAGTTTATGCACTGCACAGATATAAAAATAACGCAACTACACTTAACAGATTATTTCTGAGAAATCTGGTAGGCTACCTTAGTGAGCCAACCTTATGTTGAACCTTGGAAAACACAGGTTACTTCAGAGGTCTATCATATTTAAAGATAGATTGTTAGTGGAAAAGCATCTGTTTGTCATGTTTGTCTGACAGCTGGATTGTCTGATGAGATGTCAACAATGCCTTTGAATATTTCCTGATACTAAACATTTGTTTACTATTTAGAGCAAGAATTTAAAATCAAAGTTTTAGTACTTTCAGAGGTGCTTCAACTCTGGCCCCATAGCAGTGAAACGTGGTTTGCCCAGCAGCTGTTGCTGAAGCAGTTCCATTTTTGCATAACATCTTTAAATAGCTGTTAGAGCTGAGACTCAATGTGGGCTTCCCAAGTCACACTAGAGAGTCCAAAGAATGAGGGCAGCCTAGCATTATTTGCAGGAACATTTTTCTCTGAAGTTTACACTTCAGGTCAGTCTTCTCCCTAGAAACCCCTAGAAATCTATTGCTTTGCTATATGACTTGTCTGCAGTTACCATACCCATTAGCCAAAAGGGCTTTATAATGGTACATTAGGACATTGAACACTCCAGGGAGAAAATTAAGCTAATATAATGGCAAATGATTTTCAAAATATTCTATCCTGTGCCTTTAAATTTCATACCCTGAAAAGAAAGCAAAAGAAATAAGAAAATGAACATGAAAGGAAGAGATTTGTCTGTGACTGAAAGTCCAGCTGTGTAAACAAGTTTAGTGACTTCTTTTATCTCTAATTGGTCTTATACATTGATCTTTCTGGTGCCAAAATCACACACTTCACATTAATTCTTCAGTAATATAGCATTATTTCCGGATGGAATTGGTCTGAAATGTCAAACTGGTATGTGTCACTTGCAATCTATTAACATTTCCAGTTTTTTTCCAGTGAACATCAACAACTGTCTTTCGTTATACTACTTTAAAAGTCTGAACAGGAAACAGGTTTATACCACTGAAAATGTGAATATAGGCACTAACATTGTGTTAATAGTGCTATTCATCGCATAAGACTTAGAAGATACTCAGCTGGCATAAATTTTTTGGCCAAATTACATTAACTTCAGAGATGTCATGCCAGTTAATATGGTCAAATAATTGGCCTATAGACTTCAGAAGATATCTGTCTCACAAATGCAGAACAGGCTGTTGTCTTTCCTGATCGTTTAGGATCTTTGAGTAACAAGATATTCCCATAATTATGTTGACTAGTCTGGAGTAGACACTGGGTAGACATTGAAAAACTCCAGTTAGACAAAGAAACCACGTGTACAGGCAGATGAAAATCAATATTGATAAATGCAAGGTGATGCACACTGGCCATAAAAATAAATTAACGAGGCAACAAGCAAATGAGCTGTCTATCCATCTGACACAGGTCAAAGGCACCCATATGTGAGAAGGGGGCATCAAGGCAAAATCACAGTCTGTGTGCAGCTCTGATCAGAAAAACAAATATTTTAGGTTATATGACATATGTGGTACAGTGAAATATATTAAAAAGGTTGTGTCAATATAATGATGTCATATTTCCTGTACAGTTAAAGGGGATTTGATAACATTGCACATAGGAATGAAAAATGTGTATGAGAAACAACATACTTCTGTTCTTCAGTCCTTCTGTTTCTTCCACAAGATTATTACATAAATGAAGAAAAGTCTAAGATCAGAAAGAATTACTGAGATATGTTTTCCTGCTATAGATGACTAAACTATGATTACCTTGCTGTATATATGTGTGTGTTTGTGTATAAAGCTTAGATATAACTGAGGTTAATACCAAGACTGATGACTAGTAAAACAGTCATAACTAATATAAATCTAGCATTAACTGATAATAAACATTATTTCATAAACAACCAAACATAATTCATGGTTTAAGATAGCCTCTAGTGTTTACAAATTTGTTATATGATAGATTTTTTGCATTTATTAAGTCCTTTGAGGCAGGCAGTAACTGAAAAATAGAGTACTAGACTAGATTGATGTCAAATTAATTCAGTTTGTAAATTTCAATTTTGCTACTGATAATTGTTTTCTACCAGTACATGACTAGACAAGACCCTGAGTGACTTGCTGTAGTCACTCCTGTTTTTAGCAGGAGGGTTGGATTAGAGACCTCTAGAGATGTTTCCCAACATTAATGATTCTTTGATTCTGTGATTAAATGGAAGAATACAAACAATTCTGCAGGATTGAAGTTGGAAGAAATATTTCGTGTTAAAAGATGTATGTGGCTGAGTGTGTTAGAAAAAACACAGCAGAAGAAGGATTTACAGGTTAGTGCTTTTTTTCATTAATTCACTCATAATGGGATGCAAACTAATTTGTGTGTTGTAAAAAAATCTGAGAGACAATTTCTTTCAAAATGGATTTAAATAAATTGTAGCAGATGTGTATTATACTGAAAGAGGTTAGATTTCAATCAGATGTAATGAAGAAATTCTACTGTAAAGGGTGGTGAGACACCGGGGCAGGTTTTCCAGTGACTGATCTGAAAAACAGAGATGACTGAGGTCCAGTGTCAAGAAGCCTTCTCTGGCATAGTTTAAGAATCCAGTGTAGATATAGCATCCATTGACTTTTCTCAGAAGTTCGTTCTTTTAAGAATGTGTTTTGGTGGGCCAAATTAACCACCATCTTTCCTTGTGGAAGAGGTTTTTAGGCCTGGTCTCATCAGTTGTCTTTGATTTCTGTGTTGAGGTAGGCTTGTTTGGCTTTCAACCACTGAAAGTAGATGCCCAGTCTTAATTAAAAAATTAAGAAAGTAGACTAAAAATATACATAGTGAAGAATCCAGTGCTTGTGAACTTCACTGATTCTGTGAGATACAAGTGTTAGCAGTGATGCAATTGAAGAATGTCCTTCTCCAAAGGCAGAGCCATGCCGTGGGAACCGAGGGAAAATACCCGTGAGCAGATTTCACCTGGGGACCGACCTCTAGAGGGCAACACAGCCATATGAAATGGCACAGCAATACCGACAGGGGCACTGCAAAAACTGCACCCTGATCCATACAGGTGATCCTCCCTGTATATCCTAAACCCTCATCTATATAAAACCGAACTCAAGGGTTTTACAGAATGACACATGTCAACAGATACCCCTTGCATGGTTACTGTGACCATATTGTACCTTCTGTGACATTCAATCATCACCATAAAATACATGACTTTCCACTCTAAAAATGTATCCCTTAAGCTTGAAACAAGTACAAATCTCTATAATATTCAAATTTTTTATTCTCATACAGAAGATTAGAATGCCATACTTGGACCTCTAAGCTCTGAGTCTACAACAGCCCCACACTACTGATCCTCAAGCCCTGTTTCCAAAGCACTCCCAAACCCCCTCTCCCTGTGTGACCCAGAATGATATTTTTAAAGACAAACATATGTGTAAATTAAATAAAAATATTCCCATAGTTTTATTTAAGTATCTCAGTGTCTTTTACCTACTACATCTCTAATTTTCTTGCATGACAGTTGCTTCGTGGAAAGTATCTGTATTTTATATTGGAAAAATAAAACAAGCATAACATATTCTCTGTACTTCAGTTGCAAAAAAGCACATCCTATTAACTGAAACAAGAATTAGGCCTCAAAGTTCCTTGTTAAATAGGTAACTCTAGAGATGTTTTCTTAGCAGTAATATAAGAGCAGAAATGGCATATGATTATTTCTCTTAGAACACTCTGGAAAGCATTCAGTCATTAGCTCCTGCAGCCATTCACCATGGACTCCAGACTAAAACTTTCATTTTCAAATGTCAATTTCTGATGTTAAATTAAATGAAAATGTGGATCACTGTGATACATCATCATCTAAAGTAACTCCCAAGGAAATCACTGGAGTAATGCCATTAGTGCTGCCTGCATTCTCTAAAACATTTGGGTAACTGAAGTGGGCTGTGTGCTTTGTTTTAGAGGCTGCCAGCTGAGATCTTCCTTCTGCCAAGGCTGTGAACATCCTGCCTGTCAGCCAGGGCTGCTCTTCCCATGGATTTGGGACTGGCAAGAGGATGTGCTGTGGTCTGGGTCTGCTCCTAATGCACAGGTCAAGCTGCAATCCCTCCTGTAATCCCTACTGTAGTCCCAGCTCAGACTGCTGCTGTCTGGAGGGGGACTCTCTTAACTGGTCTCTGTACAGCCATGCTGGTGCTATAGCAGGGGGCTGGTGGAGGGGCATGGAAGGGGTGGCCACTGGACTGGATACAGCAGGATAAAGTCAGTTCCAGACAGCACCTAGAGACCTGCAAGGCGCTGCTGAGCACAGCCAATGTGGTGTCACCTCTGGGGTAACAACTTCCAGAAAGGGCAAAATGCTCCATTGCTATGTGAGGAGCAATGAAAAATGAGTGAGAACCAACTCTGCAGAGACCAGAGCAGTGAAGGAGGAGAGGAAGCTGCTGTGCCAGGTGCTGGAGCAGAGATTCCCTTGCAGCCCTGTGGGGTCCATGGTCCATGGAGCAGAGATCCACCTGCAGCCCCTTGAGGAACGCATGCCAGAGCTGGGTGATATTTTATGAAGGAACTGCATTCCAAGGAGAACCCATACTGGAGCATGGAAAAGTTGGGAGAAGGAAGAGAAAGGACTGTTACAGATTGACTGAAAACCCCTCTCTTTCCAACCGCTTGCACTGCTCAGGATGGGAGAGAGTTGGAAGAGTGATTGTGAATGAAGGAGTGAAGTGGAGCCCAGGGAGAAATCGGGTGGGTGTTGGGGGAAAGTTGTTGCTTTATCTTCTTTCCCTCCATGCTAATCTGGTTTAATATATGAAAATAATCTTCCCCAAATCGAGCCTGGTTTGCCCATCAAGATAAATGGCAACTGATCTCTATGTGCTTATCAGAACCCAAGAGCTTTTTTATCTTATTTTCTCCTTCATACTCCCAAGAGAGGGGAGTGAGAGAATAGCTGGGTGAACATCTGGCAAACAGCCAAGGTCAACTCACCGCTGCCTGCCCCCAACAACATTGAGAAAAAATATGATTTTTCTAAGGAAGATCAAGATAGTTTTACTGTATAATATCTTTGTTGTGCAAGAAAGGCCATGAACCAGAGGCTTCAGAGAAAAAAAATCTTGAAAAGATGTACTTCGAGGACAAACCTTTGATGTTTCCAGTCAAGTTTGGCTAGGTCTGTCTCACTAAACGGTTTGATTTGAATCCTAAATTCTTGTAGATTTTACAAATAGAATAGAAGAATATACAAATGTATATTTTATAATTATAATATTATAATCTAGCCCCTTCTTTCTTCCTATTTCATTAAGATCATAATACAGTCAGTTGGAGCTGATAGCCACTCCCCTCTTCAACTTCTCCTGGAATTATCTTCAGGAGAGGCAACTGCATATGGAACAGTTTTGTAACTGGTATATTTTTAAATCTTCTGAATATCACCCATTATCTCAATGGAGGAGAAACACAAATCTTTCCCAATTCTTTCTGCTGAATTGAGACAGTCACGTACTTGGTATCTAGCATGGACTTCACAAGGAGTCCTGAGCTCCCCATATAACAGATTGTGACTGCAACCTTAGAAGAACATCTCATGTCCATTTTGCAACTGAAGATCAATTACAGGATTGCTTTAAAACCACTTCAAAGACTTCTTATCGACATGGGTACCATCTACCTGGAAATTATTCTAAGAAGGCTATGAGAGAGCTCCTATCTGCATATATGACCAAACAGACACTATCTCCCAGGAATGCATCTGGAAAATTTTCCACTGAACTTCACAATCTCAAAACAATCACAATGAGCACGTCTTTGGTTGCCAGTGTCTCCAAGATAATCTGAAACCTTAGGTTTGAGAAATTCGTTCATGTTCTACTAAACACCAAGCACTAGCAGTTACCAGAGGTTTCCTCTAATTTTAACAGAGGGAATGGGTGCAGCAATTTACAGATCAAGCTTTACAGAAACATTTCCAGGGACCTGCCAAGTAAATGGGAAGTAAAACAGGTGTGAAATTCAACCCAGTAGAGGGCAATAGACCCCGGTGTACATGAACAACACTGCAGCCCTCAGTAAAACAGCTGTTTCCAACATGAACCTTAGGTTCTGCAGAGGTTAAGTAGAAGGGAATGGAAGAAGAGAAGTCAGAATTCTGATAAAATCATTGACTAAACTTCCTAACTCTAAGTAAAAAGCTGTTCTCCCTTCCTCTGTCTGATAATATTTGTCCTTGTTCATGTTCATAACAACAAAATTGGTTTCAAACAAAATCATCCCATGGCATACAATATCACAGAATTCGGTTATTGAGCTGCATCACCTATAAATTGATCAGTGACAGGAATTAAAAAAAACATCTTTTGGTTGAGAGAAAGCCTTACCAGGGTAAAAATATGTTGGGATGCCTTGGCTTAGAAAACAGAATTTTTTCACTTTTACATGTCATTGTAGTAGAGGAAGGAATGCGTGTTTCATTTCTAAAAGATGAGCCTCAAATAATATTAAGGTAAATTCAAAGGACAAAAACTTATATTCAGGAAATATAAGTAAAAGGCACTTTCAAACTAACTTTCACTCAATAGGATAAACACAGAGAAGGAAAAAAAAATAATTTAAATTACAATAAGTATGTCAAAGCTGTGGTGGGGCACATAGAAAGTCAGCAGACAATACTATGACTTGTTATAAAGACAGGGTGTTTCAAAGGAACTTTGAAAAGTCCTGATATTGGTCACATTTTCTCTATGCTGAGGACTGGGCTGTAGCTGTCAGCAAAGAGACAGTTGGGCTAAAATGTGATAGATCCCTCCCCAGTCCATCTCCCAAGTGCAGAGCTACTGTGTTTACACTTGATGCTAAGAAAGTTATACAGCCAGGAAGACCTAGGAAAAAAAACTATGAATGAAAAGTCAGTTGTCAGCAGAAAGGAAAACGAAGGCTAAATAACAGAAGCGAAAGCTTTTAAGCAGAAAAAAAATCACCTGAGAAGGTGTCAGGGATAATGCCATTAGCTGTGACAAATGGAAATAATTGATTAGGAAAGTAGTGAAAGCAGGCAAAGGAAAAATGTCTCTGAGCTTTTATTCAGCAGTTTCAAATCTTTCAAAGATTCCTACCGCCACTTCTTTCAAATGCAGAAAATACATTAGGTGTAATAAAAGCACTGATCAAATTCTTGTCAGCCTATATAATGAGTTAGATCTTTTTTGCCTGTCTATTTTGATACAAGCCTAATATCTGAATATCAGTGATTTACTGTTATTATTTTGGCTAGATTACAAGACTTGGGAAATGCAATCAGACCTTGTTGTAGAGGCTGATAGTATTTTATATACATGTGCAGACCAAAGGGCCTACCTAGTCTAGTGTTTTGAATCCATACTTTGTAAACAGTATCTCATATTTCTGAACATGATAAACTTACACCAGACCCATTTTCTGGGAAGACCACCACATTCCAGTTACTCAAATACTATTCTTTCCTCCTCTGAGTCAATTAAATTCTTCAGCAGAAGGAGCAGAACTGAAATAAATTGAAATTTTGCCTTTGTCTTAAACAGGGCCAAGATTTTCCCCTGTTACTTTGACAACTCTCACAAAAAGACTGATTGCAATTTAAAAAGCTGAATTCTAGATTCCATTTCTGGGAATCACACTTACCTCCTCAAGTACACCTCATGTCCAGAAGCTATTCTTACTTCTGGACTTCCCAGTGCATTCTCCTGTGTGCCTGGCTTCAGGGTCAAAGTACTTCAGAAAATTGACTGTCTATATATTTTTTAATTTGTCAGAACTGAACCTGCTGGAGGTACTAGACAAATATTAGTCAAAGAATAACTGCAATAATAAGATAGCAAATTTTGTAGTTGAAGCACGCTGAGATGCTATTTGGAATTACTTGCCAAAGAAATTCTAAGAAATTTTGAAATTGCTGATAAATAGATTAAATAGATTTCTGAGAAACAAATCAATGCCAGCTATTTTGAAAAGAGAGAGAAAACTACCCATAATTGGAGTGAAGCAGTCAGCCACTTATAAACCATTTATAGTCGGTGTTATAGGGAAATACAATGAACTGTGATACCAAATATGTTATTTTTTCTTTTCTCCTTTTTTAAAAAGACACATGAGTCTTACATGTTCTCTCAACACTTAATATCCCCATAAAAACATAAAATCGATTTTTTCAACTTAAACCAGAATTATGCAATTTGCAGGTAAACCACGGTGAGGTAATTTTTTTTTTTTCCAAAATAACTAAGAAAACAATCAAATGTCTTAAATGAGAAGGTGACTACAGACAGTCTTTGCTAGTTTCATCCACTAATGAAGTGAATAGCAAGTGAATAGCAGCAATGTTTGACATTTCTATCAAGTCTTTCATCCCAAATCACCTTAATCAATTTCACATCCATTTAGACACATCTTTTAGCACTTACATATGACTGAAATCAAACCATGGAAATGATAGGGCAGTACATATTTTAAAAAAATCTGTTTTATTTTGAAGTTCAAAAGGGGAAGAATTTTCTTTAACAACTGAAATTATATGGGAAGATGTTCAAAAGACTGAACAGACACTCTATGATTACACTTGTAAATGTCACAGCAGAACGTTGTTTCTCAAATAGATGAAGTATTTGGGACCTTAGGATTCTTTCCTACTCAGGTGAAGATGATGGAGGCCCTGCAAAAGCAGATCCATGTTATGAAGCTTGTTGGATCCAATCTTTAGTACAGGTGAAGTTTTTCCCATTTAGGCTTCTTTTCTTTAGCAGATAATAAGCTCCTCCATCTTCCCTCCTTCCCCCATAATAAAAATAAACATTGTCTGAGTAGTGACAAGCCATTCATGTAGCAGTTTCTTCTAAGCCCTTAGCCTTTAAAAATATGTTCATATGCTTAATATGACTAATTCCACTAATAATATAATTATAGGAAGTTTAATTAAATGCTAACAGTTATCATCAATAAAATATCTGAATAGCACAAATTTATCTACAGTATATTGGGATACTGTGGACAAGGTTAAGAAATTTCTGTTCCTTTGTCTCAGGTTTGTAATTTACATTGGTTAAAACAGAATCCAAATGTTTACTGATGAAATTAAATAAATAGAAAGGGTGTTTTCTCAGCCTAGCTTTGTACCTTTTATGAAAGTTTAACTCCTTGACTTGTGAATCTTTAGGAAACTTGACTTCTACTAATCTAAACAAACAATTTCTTTAATCGTCTAGATGTCTTTCTAGTCTAGAATTATTACATTTTTTCATCTCATTAAGTACTATAATGCTTTAAATTCTTAGGACATATCTGTCCTTTCCTGAAGACATTAGATTAAAATCTTTACCTGAACCAGCATACAAGGACTTGAGAATGTGTACAGTGAGAAGTCTGGCAAAGCCTATGTTTACAGAAACATTTTTCTTTACACCATTCTCTTGGCAAAAGTAAGATGTATCAAAAAAGGTGAGCCTATATCATGTTCCAGCAAATGAAGATCTGCATTTACTCAAACTTGCAGAGCCTCCAGCTTCACTCTTTAGTATATGAGACAGACATGCAGGACTCATTGGGGCATATATTATACTTTTTTTTTTTCTTGAATATTCATCTGACTCAGAAAATTGTATTTGTCATCTGGAAAATACTTTGTCAAATCAAAGTTAGCTGATGGAAATGAAAGATGAAACCAGAGCACACTGCTCAGGCTGATCTGCCCAAGATGGCAGTACTGAAAGGCAGGCAGCAGAAAAGGCCAGGAATCATAATTTAAAACACTGACCAAAAATCCCAGGCTGTTGCATATAAGTGTAATCACATTATTGTTCATATTATTTCAGGTTAAACTGAATTGTGCTTAAAAGTTTTGGAGAGCAAAAACCTTAGTTAGACAAGGGATATATTGTTAATGGTTGTATAGGTAATTTTGTGTGCTTTTATTAGTATCTAATTCTGTAAATTAGAAAAGATATGACAGGAAAAAAAGAAAAAAAGTCCTTCACAAAATAAAATAAAATAATAAATAATAAATAAATAAATAAATTAAAGTCCTTCTCAAAACCAAGATTATTTAGATGGGAAGATCAGCCTATTTGATATTATGTAATCTTTGAATATTAGAGACATCAAACTTGGGGAAAATGATTACTATAATGAAGGGATTGTCAAGAAATAATAAAGGGGAAAAATTCTTTTTCAGTGGAAATTTTTCAGTGGAAGAGTACAACTACAAGACACAGGATAAAGAAGCTGAGAACACTTATTCAGATTTAAAGAATAATAATGGTTCTCTAGCAGATGTTAAAGTGAATATGCCCTAATAAAATCGTGTATATGAACAAATGCATATACACACAGACACTCATAGAGCCCTTAACTTTGAAATCTCTGTTTACCAAAAAACTTGCCTCAAAAAGCTTGCCTGGGTTAAATATAGAACTATGGAACATCATATGAGAAATAATTTCTTTCTGCTGATCTAAGTAATTTCCTATATCTTTATGGCTCTATGTCACAGTATCCATTTCACTTACATTCCACTACTGGCAGCTATGACATTTTGAGAAAATAAGATGTTTTTATAACTATATACTAATATAATAATTTTAAGCAGCATTCTCAGAATGAATGTTCAGATCCTGCCTTTTTGAAGGCAGGAGTACATTAGAAGGGCTGGGAAATTACTAGTTCCATGTATAAGTAGAAAGAGGGAAGGCATACATACAAAACAGAAACCAGCCAGGGAACTGCAAAGCAAACAAAAGTAAAGGAAGGATTGTCAATATCTGTCTGATTTTTGGTAAAAACTTATGGTCCAGCAAACTTCCCTTTGGCCATATTGGCAAACCTGCTTCCCTTGTGCTCTGCTTTGCCCAGGCTTTATGAATTAAAGAAGGTTGGGAATAATCAATACTTAAAACAAGAAATCTCTAAGGGAACCCATGATCTACACAAAATTTTCTTGATTTACTAAATTACATCAGTTCTTTTGGTTAATAAAATAAGGGTAGACTGTGACTCTAGCAGGTATCCAATTAGTGGAAATGGGAAGGTGTGGAAAAGATTAAAAAAAATCAAGGTGTCCATTCCTGATATCAGTAGTGCAATGGGAAAAAAAGGATATTCTTTAGCTCAGTATATATCTAAGTTGGTTTTCAATTCTGTTTAAACAAATTTTAGAAACTTCACCCAGAATGTTTTACAGAAAGCTACATTTCAAGGGGTTCTGAAGACTTCCAGTGAATATACTCTGTTATCTCTTAAGAAACTTTTGCTTTACAAATAAACACTAAATTTCTGTAATCCAAATTGAGAAGCAGGAATCAGTATGTCCAACTTGTGGTTTCTCTCACCATAAGAAGGTAGAGAGAAGATAAATCCTTCTTGCACACACCTTAAGATTCATTGGTATGAACTCACAGACATAGTAATCTGAGATGCATGTTATGTGTTTGCTGTATCTCTGATGTATCTTCTTTATTCAGTTTCCAAATCATAATAATTATGGAAGCAATTTAAAATACTCTAGGCGAAGGTATTCCATGTGTTTCAGTCACACATTAAAAAGAGGTCTAATTTTCAGAAAAAGTAGTTGTTCAGCTACTGAAAAAGCAGCTGTAAATTATTTTAAAGTAAGGTCCTAAAATATATTAATTTTTAAAGACTATGTCTTTAAAGTATATGTGGAACAGTGTTACAGATCTGTAGTACCTGACTGTAGCTCCTTATCTCCTTTATGCTTTGCTTTCAGTGGGACCTCAGGGAGTCATATAATTTTAAAATTTACTTCAGAGGGGTGGGGATTTTGGTATTCAGGATTCTATAGTTCTTAATTGTTCCTACTTTCTCCCTGTTTCCCAGATTCCTTCAGTCCTTCAAAAACCAGAGCCTGATGTTGGTGGAGCTGGGCAATGCAGGTGAGTCTATTGGGTGAGGTGGGGTGACAGGAGCAGTTGAAGGCGCCCAGCAGGAGGACGAAGGAAATTCAGCATCCTCAGACTTGTCTGAGTGGTGCTGCCCTGCTGTGCCCAAGCACACCCAGACCTGCTCCCATCCTGACCTGCTCTGCTCTCAGAGGTCACCTCAGCAGCGAGAGCTGGTAAGTTGGCTGCTGTGCCAAACCTTCCCATTTCACAGTCCCATAAAGCTCTGCAGAAATGTGATGTCACAAACTGAGACAGATGTCAAAATACGTCCAACCCTGCTGTTGCAGCTGTAGTAAAGGTTAGTTCTGCACAGGGAGATGGGGGAAAAGGGGAGGGGGAAGTGGATGCTTTACTTGTCTTAGATTAATCCCCTATCCTGTGGCAACAATGTATGGAGTTTGGAGCTGGAATTTTCAGAGGCAAATCACTTTGGGAAGGTGGATAAAGCTGCATGCTTTGCTATTATCACACTCTTTGCATTCTTATTTAAAATGTCTAAATGCAAAATGATGATGAGCTTTTGCACAAAAGTTCATGCACAAAACAAAAGCACCTGCCCCTCTTCTGCAGCTTGTTCCTCTGTGCAATCATCTGGTGTTGCCTGGGCCATCAGTGGTTGAGAAGTTCCAGTCTCAGGTGACTAATGAGCTATCACAGAACTATGTCTTAGTAAATTAGTATTAATTATTATAAAAGTATCAAGGAGAAGAGGAATACCATGAATTGAAGACAGCCTGCAACTATGATTCAAATCAGATGTTTTGGTGGTTCCACAGGCAAAACTAGGGATGATATCTGGGAGTCCTTCATTGTCAAATACAAATTAGCATTTTTTTCCTATGCAGAGGTAAATTATGCAGCAATCAGTGACGAGCTGTAAGGGGCAGAATGGAATCAAAGGCGAGACTGAGAAGGAGAAAGAAGGCACTAATAAAAAAACTACAAAGTAAAAAATGTCTACCTAATGAGCACAGGAAAGAAGAGAGGAGGCCTTAAATTTTCACCATCCAGTTCCTTTTATCTCCTTGTCTTCTCTCCTGCAGTGATTTATTTTGGTGAGGAGTCTGCAGTGCTTGGCTCTGTGGAGTACAAGGGCAATTTAGCAATGGGTTTTCTACTTGCACTGAGCAGTTGTTGGATGTAAGAAAATGTCACCACTTACCTACTCTTTCACTGAAAGGAAAAGCTGAATTTTCAGATGTGCTACTGAAGGACAGTTGAGCCATGGCCACCAGGGGATGAGGGGGCATCCCTAGCAGCTGCTGGCACAGGGAAAGGAAGGTCTTCAGGTTGTTGCAGCTGCAGTTTTACTTCTCATCCTGTATATAGACCTTGAGCAAAAAATTTCAGTGTTGTGCACAGATGAGAATCTGCTCTAAACCAAGACCAGTCCAGCCCCCCATATTGTTAGTTTCTGAACACTTTAGACTGATATAGCTGCCAAGAAAAATCTCACACTGCCATTTTCCATATGACTGTCTGCTCATTTTACCTCCACTTACTGCTGACACAGGTGTTTTTGTCACTGTGCTGGGAACTCCATCAGGGAATTCATGGGGGTTAAAAGTCAGTTTTCTGGGGCAAGTGGGAGACACAAATATTTGTGCTAGTAGAAGGAAGAGAGCAGGAGTAGAAGAGAGAGCAGGGCAGATAGGAGTGGGTTGGCAGCTTTTGGCAGGGTCTTCAGCTTGCAAAGTTCCTGAAACTGTGGTCTCAGGCAGCTGATGAACAATGAGAAAAGGGCTTGTCTTACCCAAGGTATGTTCCCAGTAATCAACGTCTTGTGCAACAGCAGTCAGATCCAACACTTCCCACAGTCCGCGGAACTTTGTTATCCTTGTGAACTTCTTAGGAAAAACCTTTAATTTTTACATGTTTGACAACTATTATATTTGTTCGAGTTTTTTTTTAGTATAATCACACATTTCACTCTTTCTCCATTAATACTTTTTCCAGTCCTCACGTTCCAATCTGAAATTCCTTTTTTTTTTTTTTTTAATATTTAGGCTCTCCGGTGTTCTGCTGCCAAATATCTTTCTCGTCTTAGACTGTTTGCAGGGTAAAGCCTCCCCTTTTATGTGTGCCAGTAATTCAGGCAGTTCTAGTGTGATCTTCCATGTCTCCTCACCAGCAGCACAGTCTCTCTCCAGGAAATAGAGGAAGCTGCCTTAAGTACAAACTTGGGCTGTATGGGTAAATCTGTCTTTATAACTTTTTGGTCTGTCTAATCTGAAACAATTTATGTAGAAAAGTTGATAGTGTATTTTCCATGAAAAGTTTTTTTAATATTCTAGTTTTCCTAGTACACAGAGAAGAGGGTATGCATAACATTGTGACTAAAAACATCACAGAAATTTATGGCTTTTATTTGAAGGTGACATCAGAGAATGATTGCGTGAATCCTCAAAGATAAGAATTATAGGATTGGTTAAAAACTGCACCTAGATTTTTTTTTTACTAAATAATTAATGTAGTTCAGGGTCTGTTTGTAGAGTGTCTTGGATGAGAGACCTAGCAAGAATATACATTTAAATGCAGAACAGACACAAATCAGACTTTTCTACTGTAAAACCAAAAACTTCCTGGAATGAGAGTTGAAATAAAACTTATTAAGCTCTAAGTAAAGCTCATTAAATTGTGTTAAAACAAGTCCTTTTTAAGAAGTGAAATTTTCAAAACAGCACTGAAGCATTTTATATTAAAAGAAAAATATCTTTGTCCTTTTCTGGGAAAGAAGAACTGGGTTGTCTCAGAAGTGTTGGTAATTATAAGAGCTTGGAACGGATGGCCATGTTCTGTGCTATGAAACTGGAAGCATGGGAATTTTCATTGTTGTCATTTCTTTATTTGTTTTACCAGAAACTGAAGATTTCCCCACAACATTCATAATATAGGACAACAGAAAGAAGGACTGCGATCTATTTGATCAAGTGCACGTCTGCTCTGTCTACAAACAAGCTAATCAATAGGATCACCACCCACTGAGTAGCAGGAAACATTTGCTTCTTCCTAAAGTCTATGTTTATATGTAAGATGGATATAAAACTGCTTCTGTCTTTACAGCTTATCTAGATAAATACAGCAGATTGCAGGCATCGAAATATCAGGTAAAGCTGTTCCAGCCACCCTTATCAGACAAGGCAAACAAGTCAATGGAGGCAATGACAATGCCAGCAAATCAAAAGTGGTCAAGGCCATTTTCTGGTCTTAGGAGACTGGGATAGTTCTGCTTGGAAACTTGCTGTTACCCCAGAATGAGCCCACACACTGAAGCAGTGGCAGGTGTATCAGGACCTATCCCATGGCTCTTGGTGTTTGCTGCTTCTTTGTCTTTAAGGGAATGGCACAACCCATTCCTGCCTCTTCCCCTGAGACCTGGGAATCGCTTTCTCTGTGATAATTCCCCAGCTGAGCCCAGGACCTGGGTGGAGGCATGTACTGGCCCTAGACAAAGCATGCTAGGGGCTGCTGTAGCCACTGAAAATTTCAGTCGTTATCCAAGCCCTGTGCCTGTGCCCATCTCGATCCATAGAGTTTACCAGAGCTGTGTTAACAAGTGTGATTGCAACATCAGTGCACCAGCAGTCTAGCATGTTATGCTTAACCATAGAAATTAATGTATAATTACTATACATTGCAGTGAGTTATTATGGAAATATAAATAGAAGGAAGAACCTTTGTGCTCCAGTTAAGAGCCATGTTTTTAGTGGGGTATTGTGTACTTGCATACAGCTCTGGTGTCAGAGGTCTGTGTATTAGAGAGCTCTTGATATACTCCACCATTTCCATCTACAGATGTGTTTTCAGGTTGTTTTGGTCTTTGTGTCAAATTGCTCCCTGCTGTATATACTACACTCATAAGGGATGAACATAAATTAAGTGGTATTGTGAGCATCTATAACAATAAAAATTTGATATCATCCAGTATAGACCACTCCAGTGGGTGGCTAAGAACATCTAATAAGCTCCTGCTCTGAACATTCAACTGACACTCTCAAGAAAATGAGGATCATATTTTGCATTTTCAGTTGAGTGTCCAAAGTGTTGCAATGTGAATGCTACCCTTAGGGAACATTAACTTTTGAAAAATTACCTTACCTTTCTGAAAGCTTTCACATCTCTTACTTTCATAGCCTGAAATCTATCTTTTTTTATCAGATTCCAAAAGGGAGGACAACACTGAAATTTGATTAAAAGGGAAAAAAAAATCTCATATTACTTTCCAAGATCTTTTCTTTTAAAAAATAAGTGCAAAGTGTATATCTAGTTCCATTCTTTAAAATGTTCATTTAGAATGCCTTCCTGATCCATTTCTACACACTTTTATTGTTTTATTTTCTTAGTCATAAAATAAATTTTTCATTCAGAAATAAAGCCACAGCATCTGCATTGCCTTTGCAAAAAAAAAAAACAAAAAAACAAAAAAACAAAAAAACCCAAAACAAACAAACAAACAAAAAAAACAAACAAAAAACCAAACCAAAATGAAACAAACAAAAAACCAAACAAAAAAAAACACATAATCTTTATATGTGTCGTAACCAAAGGTTTTTAAATTTATTTCTTTCCTATTCTTTTCAATGGTTGTATTTTTTCTCTGGCCAATTCCTCTGACACTGTATCAGCACTGATGGAGCTGTTTGGAGGTGGGTGACACAACTGTCACTGCATCAATCTCACCATGAAGCTGTCAATTCCACCGTAGCATTTGGAGCTGAATCAGACAGTTCCACTGACATTGCAACCACAATGTGTGAAAGACACTTCTATTCCTTTGGATGCGTGGGAGACACTTTCATTTACAGAAAGGACCCACTGACACTCTTGCTCTGCACACAAGGATTAGTCACTCTTCACAAAAATCAAAGGAAGCTGGCGTCAGTACAACCTCTGCCTCCATCAGGATTCATGTGTCCCAACTGTCCAGCCTAATTGCCCATCACAATTAAACTTCCAGTGAACACTTTCACTGAGATTCTGTTCCTTGATTTTATATCCCCACCATCAACAATCTTATAAAGACAGGTTTTTTTGTGTTTTATAATAAATAAGTTTGTAAGAAGACTAGGCCATTTCTAATAATAGAAAACTCATGAAAGAACCCACTTCCTCTCCATATGAAATGAAGCACCCTGCTTATTCATTCTGTCCATTTTCTTCTGCATTAGCACCTATTCCAATGTTAATTTTTTTTTTTCTAATTTAAACTCCATACATTTATAAATGTCATTGGATAAGGGTCAGTACCTGCTACTAGCAGATGTATTATCTTTTATATTCTCAGGCTGGGCCTGTTGGGACAACAGAGTTTTAATCTATGTCAAGATATGACAGTAGTTAAAACTTAAAAGGAAATAATCAAGGACATTGCTGCTAGAACAAGAAGTCCCCAGATTCTTGGCACAAATTTAAACCTTACAATAGCATATTAAGATCTGATAACTATGTTGGTGTGCACTTATATGAGCTGCTTATACGTGTAGCTGCTGTTGTAAGAGGAAGGCATTAACAATGTAAGTAGACTACACAAATAGTGGAACCACAAAGGAACATTTGAGGTCATCAGCTCCTACAATTATGAGCTCGCTTAAGTATCTGGAGATAGAAGTGCAGTATTAAACACTGTTTTGAACTCTGATTAAAGATGTAATGCATTTTTATAGTTTTGTAGTTATAACAGATATTTAGATTAAATCTTGGTATTTTCAAAGGATGTTCTAAAAACAGAATATGTCGTTTTTAAATTTTAACTCTCCGAACATACGCAAACTTTCTCTCTCTGTGCATATGTATAGAGAGTTTTTATATAATTCTTTCACTGGTATAGATACTCCATATCAGTGTAAGAATATATATATATGTATATAGTCTTACACAATGCATACTGACCAGCTTTCACATGTAGCATCTTTTCCAAAATGCTTAGCTGATGTCTCTAAAACTAATTCTCCTCACATATGAAAGCTTTTTTTCTTTGCTACAGTTATTATTTTTATTAATGTCAGGAAATTAAAAAGAGACTGAAAATGCATAGGGGTTTACATCTGAATTCACTGCAAGAATGAGTCACAGAAGTTATTTTTGGCATGGTGCTTTTAAAATTAAACTCTAGAACATTTCTGCTTTACCATCATAAATAGATTATACCGTTTTGTCTGACTTTAAAACAATATTCTGTATGAGAGTGAACAGGCTCTCAACCATGGAGACGATACAAAACCTATGGAGAAAGGAAATTACAGCATAATGGAAATGATGGCTGGGAGCCATACCACCCAGATCTGTTAGCTCATCCAAACAGAAATGCCAGGCTGAGCTGACTTGGTCAGTGCTTTGGTTGAGATCTCTGAGGAAACCTCCAAGGTTGCTGAAGGAAGTGGTGGCAGCAACATTGTAGGTGGTATTCTCTGTTCTTGAGTCACTACTGGTTCAATAACCTGTGTGATGGGAGCCAGCAGGATTTTCTGGAAGAACTGTGGGCATGATGTGAAACCATGGTCCTGAATATTAGGAACTGAAATTTCAAGACCATCACGAACTTTATACAAGGAGTAGACCTGGTGACCCTGAGTACCTGGTCAAATTTCAGTATCAGCCTTTCTTTCACAATTTCTCGAATTGTTGCAGTATTTCCTCTTCCTTGGGGCAGGAGAATATAACCAGTAATGTCATGCCAGGATGATGGAGTGCTGAAAAACGTTCAAACTCCATTATAAGAGACTTTTACTCAAATCCTGTCATAAACATGAATGAGATTTGGATCACATCTAGAGCCCTTAGTACAGAAGGACTGTGACAGGGCTAATGTGCTGTTGAAGGAGCTCTTCCCTTTTCATGCCTTTCCCGTTTGAGCAATGCTGCCACTGCCTTTCAGCCATAATCACCAGCCATTACTCAGAGATGCTGTCAGGCCCCATCGTGCTCCCAGAGCAGCTTGACTCCAGATTGTTCTCCTCCCCAACCCCACTATGGTGTAGTGACACCATGACATTGCATTCTCCCCAGAAACGACACAAATCTGATTTATAACTGGTGGTAAAACTTTATTATTCAAGTTTAGATGTAACAGACATCTTTGCTGCCTGAAGATTGTTTGCATAAGAAATACACCAAGAACATGTTTGTGAGTAGAAATGAACATGCACTATGAAAACCAAAAAACAAAACAAAACAAAAAAACCCGAAACAAAACAGAACAAAAAACACATCCATGTGTTGTAAGGACAAAACATTAAGAGCCAGCATTCTAGAGTCAAATCAGGGCTACAAGTTTAATGATGGTTTTTAGCAACATGAAGTCATTCTTTATGAAGCTTTTTTTTTTTTTTCCTTTTCCTGCTGGTGAATTTTCTATAAGCTAAATTTACAATGGCATTTTGAGATGTTTCCTTTTCTCCTGTTCTCCTAGACAGAGCTTAGAGGCCAAAATGATAGGAATGAAAAACTGTGGTAGCTGTTAGGATGTTTTTACTTTACTAAGTGTAATTTTGCTTCCCTAGTAAAGGAATTTTACAAAGTGTAACAAAGAATCAAATGAAACTGGTATTTATCGTGGTCAGCCATATAATTATTGCCTTTTATCCTCTTAAAGTAAATTGGGGTGTGTGTGATTACTATACAGGTAGCATCTCCCCAACTGCCAGCTTTATAGAGCTGGCTGAATGAAATAAAAACTGTGAGGAAGAGGGTAGTGAGGAATCCTATTCTGAGGTGAGAAAATTAAGTAAATAATTTTACTTGGCCCATCTTAACTTTAGAGAAAAGTTTAGAAGGGATTTCTCACTTATCTATCACATTTGGGATATGCTGACAAATTGCTCACTGCTCTTTGCCAAGCATAACTGTCTCCACAGAAGCAGAAAGAAATATATCTACCCTTCTGGCTGCACAGAAGCAACCTTCTAATCTCCTTGGCTTTTCCTGACCAGTATTAGGAATTAGCATGTAAAGTCAGCCAAGAAAAATCAATACAGGAACAAAAATGAGAATATATTTAGACATACTGGGCAAAAAGCAGATGGTAGACAACATCTTTAGCACATAAAGCAAGTAGTTATGACTACAAAACAACAGTGTCCAGTCCAAGGGTGGACTTGAAAGTCTGTTCCTGAACTGAGTACTAATCCACAGTCGCTAAATCAGTTTTTCCCATTGCACAATCACTATGTTTCAGCACTGTATACAATCAGCATCAGTAACTTGTTCTGCTGCCCCTCTAACTGCAGAAATAATCTATGGCTCACAGTGTGTCTCGGCCTTTTGAGATGTCTCAATTTTCTCTCTCTTTAAAATTGTCACAATAGAAAACTGTGCCTCTTTTAGGCAAAACCAAGATATGTGCATCCAGTGTCTTTTCCCCCTTTCTGGATAGTCAATGAAAAATTAAGGGAGGAGTTTCATTAGCATGGTGGCAGTTAGGTGCAAAACTTCTTTTGGAAAGTACTCAAACTTTAGCACCTGAACACAAACTGTGGAACATCTTCATCTGCAGCACTGAGGGGGCAGCAGCCATGAAGTGACATCTTAGACAAAACAATCTGGTTTGCAGATGATGTCACAGGATGGCTCATTCTATACAGAGACTTACTGGAAACATTGTGCCTGCTCCACAATCTGATTAGCAACAGACATCACAAATCCTCTAGTTTTGAAACATCTACTTATTTGGTTGTCCAATTTGAGATATGTTTTACGATCTTAAACTACTATTCCTTTAGTAAGAGAAGTTCACCACCTTGAAGCCACTGACAAATTGAGAACAAAGACTGATTGTCTGAAAGTTCAATTTTTAGTGCTGTAAGTTGATTGAAACACAGCGGGTGCAGTAATTACTTGTGTGTGCTAACACTGGTTTCCATCTGAAAGTTATTAAATAAGATTATTTTTTTCTAGTGTCAAGATTTTTTTTTCCTTCTTATTAGTTCCCATAGTGAGGGGATCTGGAAGATGGATGGAGTCACCTCTATTTTGTTAAGAAACAAAACTGTGCTCCCCCTATCCCAATCAAAGAGAACAGGCTACAGCAAAATCCTATATCTTAAAATGCAGAAATCTTAGAACATCTCAATATGTCATGGCAAGAACAATGAACTTTTTTCAAATTTTATTTGCACCATCTAGATGCGCACTAGTAACATTCAAAACTCTGTCTTGTTCTTTGCACTCAAAAGATTTCATTTCTCCTCATCCCCAAATCCTGATATGTGTATTTCCTGTTAATTTGCCTCTGCTTCTGAGTTTAGCAAGAAGTGTTATGAAGTTCAGGGTAGTGCTCAAGTCTTACAGTGCACATGTCCCTCTAAAATATTTTGCCATGAAGATGCAGCTTCTATTAATGAAGAAGCCAGAGGAACTGGTAGGTCTTAAGTAAGTCCAACCAGTAACTACTGAAAATCGGCAGGCAGCTACCTTTGAAGCCGATAAAAATCACTGCTGAGTATAACATCTTCCTTGGAAAAGCTGAAAAGGACACACACTGCACCCTGATGTAATGAAATGAGGGCAATCTATTTCAGTCCCCACTGGAAAAAAAAAAAAAAAGAAACAGAAAGTACCCAACAAAAATAAATTCACAAAAACCAAGTCAGAACTTATTATTGGAGAACAATAGTAAAAACATAACCAGACTTTGTCACTGGTATCAAGCTGGAGATTCATCTAAAAAATAGAAGAAGAAGAATGTGGCCCAACATCCTTTGCTAACCTAGAACACTACTGAAGGGTTACAGAACTCAACCACAGCAGATTGAGCGGGATGTTCCATATGCTGCTCACCAGTAAAGAAGCAATGGGTGGAGCAGGAAGGAATGCAGCCTAATGCTGAACAATAGCCTGTCTGTGCCTAACAGAGAAACTGTGCAATAATGTTTCACCTCTGTGAAAATATAACACCTAAATACTGCCAAGGTCAGCGAGACCTTTGGTGATCAACTGTGTAAGTGCCTCTCATGCTTGGTGATGTTTGTTGCCAGCTGCTTTAGGCACATTATTTCTCAAAAGACTATCAAAAGTGCTGAATGTTTAGGCAGTTCCCTCCTGGTTTTCCTTTTGCCAACCCCTATAAGACATTTCCTATCACCTCTCCTTTTATTTTCCACCTCCCTGTTTATCTGGTAAAGTATCTTAATAAGTGCACCAAATACTAGAAGGGAGAGTGGTGAGACTCAGGTAAGTTAAATACAAGAACTTTTTTTTTTTTTTATGATGCTTTAGTTCAATTACATGAAAATCTGAGAAAGGCGGCATGTAAGTGAGATCAGAATAGGACCCTTTACATATAATCTCAAGAGAGGACTTTGTCCAGAGATATTTTTATAGAACATTTTAAAAAATAAAATGCGTGAATGGAGAAATAAAAGACAACATAATATTAGAAAGACATTTTAAACTTCATTCGCTGCAACATTCATGAACCAGTTGAGCTACACCTGCCATCCAACCATAAGGAACTAAGACCCTGCACTGCGAAAAAGAAACAAACCCAAACAAAACAAAAAAGCAACTGCATAATATTGTAAAAATGGAGTGCAATGCTACTACAGAATGCAATAAAATATCAGTGCTGCATCGTCAAACAGCACTTATCAAAATAATTTCTGAAATGTTTCTTCTGAAACACAGACAAAGCAATAAAAAGAGGATATATGTTTATCATTTTAAGCATAACAATGTGAGTTAAGAGCTTAAGAATACAAAAGTACTTGGAATGAATAGTGCTACCCTTTTTTCCTAAGTAGGCATAAAAATATTTTCATTTCCTTCTTGTTTTTCATACCATTAATATCAACAAATTTCATTCATTTCATGTTATCGTTTACAACTTTAATGCACACACACAGAAAAAAAGATACCTACTGCAATAGAAATAGTTGCTTCATTACCTTGTTTGCTACATTTGCAAATGTAAACAGCGAGGCAGAGCCAGAACTGACTCTAATGCATGATGGAATATCTTTGTTGCATACGTACACTGTAGAAAATAATTATTCAATATGTCAGGCACCATTATTTGAAATGTAATACATTAATATTTACTAGAAAAATAAGGTTTTTTTCTATTTGTTCTCCCAACTTCTTTAATGAAATAAGTTAATCTGACAGTGCATCCAGTAGCTTGTAATATCTTCTACATCCCTGTGGCAAAATAATAAACTACTGGTTGGGACACTATAATGAAAATGATTAAAGTCAGTTCTTGTACACCCTTGTAGCAAGCATGGAGGCTCGTCTAACAGCACCTTTAACCAATTATTTAATATTTAGTTATTTAGCCCTATTTCCCTGAGCAGTTATGCTGAGGAGCTTTCCCTTCATGGATAGATTTTAAAAAGCTTTAAGTATTAAAAAGTACTATGAAGACATTTAATGCTACTTAGCAAAAGCTGGTATAAGTCTACTGAAGGGATTGACTGGTATGTATAGCAATGTTAAGCCTGTGGAGAAGTAACCTTAGAATTTAAGGTTTAGAAGTGTAATATATTAAAAATATATTAAAATAAAATACAGCAGGTTACCTTATTCTATGCAAATTAAACCTGGAGTGTGGCTTCCGTGTTAGAGAATTCACTTGCACAAAATGTTTTTCTGAGACTAAAGTGTGCCAGAAAGAATGTAGTGATAAAATGGTAGCTAAAAATCAGCTGAGTCTGAGAAACACATAGATGACATTGCTGCCAAAGCTCTGAGGACAATGTGATCCTAAGGCATGTTGTAGGGCAGAAATTTGCCCAAATTAAAGAAAAGAAAATGACCATTTAACATGTGTATATTTAACATGTCTAGTTCTTATATACAATGTGCATATGTTCACTATACTCCTGCAGCAGTACATACATATACACATCTTTGCACTCTTGCCAGTTATGTCTCTTACACAACAGCAGAGGCATTAATTGTCCAGGAAAATTTTCTCAAGGTTATTCGGCATGATTTCACTGCATTCTGGCTAGCTTTGGTGGGCCATGTCCCACTGAATTATCTTCCTCCCCTTCTGGCCACCATACAACTTTTTTTTTTTCTTGGTAACCCACTCATTTAAAAGAAAAAAAAAATTGAAAAAAAAAAGAAAAAACAAAAAGGAAAAAAATAAAGAAGAAAAAGAAAAAAAAAGAAAATAACAAGGGATTTAATATTGGATAAGGCATGCTCTCTATATGAAGTGCTTTATAGGTCTTCACAAGACATTACAAGCTATTGAATTCCCATCAAGGAAACCTATTTCTGTTTAATTGTGCTAAGTGCTAAGGTTTACTCTTTAGGTTTTCCATTCTTTTCAGCTTGTGCATTGTTCCTGTGTAGGCCCCTCTGGATGTGAGTTGTGAAGTCATACTTGTCCGTGCAAAGATGCTGGCATATGCTGCACTGGAAAGGTCCACTGTCACCATGGCAACTCATATGTAATGCATACATCACTTCATCCAGAAAGACAATGCCACAGTGCACACACTTGGTAGAAAGTTCATCTTGAGTACTTCTATCAACTTTCTCTGTTTTTACTACATTCAAGGGACCTTCATTTTTTACATTTGGTGGTGCCTTACTCTTTTCCTTGGAGGCACCATTTGCAGTTGGCCCAGGTCTGGAATGCTTTATCGCCAAATCAAGAGGAATGTCATTGTCTGATCCAACAGCTGAAAAATGAGGAGGCAGATTAAAGGTGGGATAAGGCACATAGTTTTGGCAAGGATTTGGTAGGCCAGGCACATGACTCAAGTAGTGTGGATTCCCAGGAACAGACAGCTTATATTTACTCCAGAATCTCAGCCAGTCAGCTTCACTCTGAAAGTCATTGTGTACAAACGGAAGTCCAAAAAGTGGGTACTGGTATTTTTCAATAGGGCTTCCAGGTGGAGAATAGTTTGGGTGTTTCACAGGTCTCATGTATTTTTCTATCGGGCTGCCTCTCTCTGAGCTTCCTTTCCCTTCTGATATCGATGAACTGTTTCCTGGGTCTCCAGTACTTTCCTGAGGACTTTTTATCTGAATGTGCAAAGGTTGCATCCTTTTGTGAATATCCAGAGTTTGGCTGACCAATATTGGCTGCTGAGCAGAATGGCTTTTAGTCAATGAACCTGGGGCCTCGTATTTACTGAGGCTGGGAAGCTGAATTTCTCTCTGATGACCTTCAGGT
The DNA here is from genome assembly GCA_013397375.1 of Toxostoma redivivum. NCBI lineage: Eukaryota > Metazoa > Chordata > Aves > Passeriformes > Mimidae > Toxostoma > Toxostoma redivivum. The sequence goes on from VXBI01013782.1 coordinate 140,071, forward strand.
AAATGATCCTCTGGCCTCCTCTCTAAGGGGCTTCCATTGACTTGCTCCTCACTGCTACCCCTCTGCTGTTTGTTTAGCTGCTCAGCCTGAAGTGCCTCCGGGTTAAGGCGCTTTCTTGTTCGTCTCCTAATGATCTGTTCACCATTGTTCTGTTTAATGATGTTTAAAGGCCTGGGAGTCTGCATGGAACACACAGAGAATGAACAAAAGGAAAAAAGGAAGACACATTAAACAAATCTGTAAGACCATGCTCATGCATATTTATCTTTTCTTTTGTGAAGAGCTATATTACAACAGTGTTATGGAAATGATCAAATTTCAATCTAAATGCTGGTTCATGACCCCTCATGCTGAAAGTAAACTATAGAATGGCTTGTTTTATCAACCTGAGTCAATTGTCTTAGACATCCTGTACCTATTTACTTAAAAAGGCATGAACTATCCAAACTGTGAAACCATTTATTACCTCTTAGTCCTAAAAAATTCTGGGGGAGACATGTTCTAAGTGGATGCTGAGAGCTGGGGGTGAGGTGGGAGATGCAAGGCCCTATGCACTAGTGTTGCTCTATGCTCCATGCCACCAGAGCTGCCCTCGGGCAAGGGTTTGCACAGGTCCCACTGGGACAAGAACTGAGCAAAGAACTTACCTTCATACTCACCCTGCTCTGACATGGACAGAAAACACAAGCACACACAGGGCTTGCTGACCACCATTGCTGTCACATAGCAAAAGGGCTGCAGGTCCACTGTGTGCTGAGTGGGATGATGGTGGCTGGAAAGGGACTAAGAAAGATGGAGAAGAAAGCCCAGGAAAACTATGCACCGAAAGGTCTACCTCTACTTTGGTATCAACTTCCCCTCCTTCACCCCAGCTGCATTGCTTTCTAAGTGTTACTGATGTAACACTGTGAGGGAGAGAAGGCATCCCCTGAAGGTGGGGCAAAAGGGATCTGCAAAGAAGTAAGCATCACAAAGAGGCAAAGGGAAGAACCAAGTGAGGATTCTGTTTCCATTTGCTTCTACCCCACACCAGCTCATGTTAAGTGGCCTGTTTAGAGAAGTGAAAATACCTTTGCGTTGAAAACAAAAGAATGATACAAGGAAGGACAGAGTTAGGCTTCCTTTAAAGGCTCCCCAAGAGAAAAGCAATATTATCTGAATGAAAAATGATGCTGCACCCTCAGTATGTTTCTGTACAGGGCAGATGGTAGAGCAACAACTACCTAAAAGTCATTCAGCTTGGTGTGTTGGCAGCTGACATTTTTCCTCCCAAAGGCATATAATCCTGTTTTGGTTGGACTCCAGAAAAGTGCCCCCCCACCCCAGTATTCCACTTTTATGTTTATTTAGAAATTTTAACATTGTTTAAAAAAGCAGATCTAATTTTGGCTTACAGTCAATATCCAAAGTAATCTGTATCTTGAATGTAACTAAATTTTTAATACACTCATAACTTCAAGCTAATATGAAAACATCCAGAGCTGGAAGAGCACCCATTCTATTATTTGTAGAGATTTAGTCTCTCTCTTGAGTTGCCATATTCTTCTCCTTTCACTTATTTATTTTCCTGCAGTTGGCTTACACTTAGTGGTTAACTACATTTAAGCCAGTGCAGCTATTTTTAAAGATTTTGCTTTCTATTAAAATGCTGAATCAGAAGTATATACACACTTCAATTTAGATTTTTAATAAGAGAAATTTAAACTTGGCAGAAAAACAGTACCTGAACCAGCCTCCTCACACAGATCAATGTTGAGACAAAATGGTGTTAAAAAAAATTGCAATATTTTCTATGTAAATTCTATTCAGATAAAGATTACAGTTTGCACAATCAATAGCCAATTAATATGCATAGGCATATACTTTTTATTATAAGGTTTGTACAATTTCCTTGCCTTTTTATGACGATTATAACTCAGATGCTGTGTGAGATCTTACAATGTTATTGTTGTTCTTATTAAACATTAAACACTACAGACCATTTTTATATGGCTTCCAGATAACCCTTCAATACTTTGGAAATACTTTTAGTCTTATTCTTCATGCTACAGGTATAAAGTGTGATTATGGAAGTAGTGGAAAGAAACATCTTCCTATCTGAGATTAGGGACCCTCACACACTTATTTGAGGCTCCAGCTATTCAAAGTTATTGTAGATTCCACTTTATAATTCTTCAGTTTGCCAAAGACTGTGCTCATCTGATTAAACCAGCTATTAGATGATTAAAAAGTATTCTTTAGTGCTATAAATCTACTCATTTTTCTTATTCATAGTAGTAAGGTGCAGATAAAAATATCCTGTATTTGGTTACAACCAAGGCAAAGAAAAAAGTTTAAGGTCACTTCTTGATTTTCAGTGGGGCATTAAATTTAAAATATAGTGGAAACATTACCAGAACTTTACTTTTAAAATGGCCTATATCAGATCCTTAATTATATGTTAGATATAATATATTGAAGATGATCACAAATATTTCTGCCATCTCTGTATCAACTGGCAATCTCTCCACTCCAATAATATGAGTAACTTAAAAAAATAAAACAAAAAAATTCAATAAATGCTTCAATAAATTATTGTGATTATATTTCTCAAATGCCGTGGGAAAGTGGAGCCTCCTTGGGACTAATCCTAGAATATGCTTCAAGTCTTCACTGAATTAGTCCAAGGATGTTGTCAAGGAATCACCATGGAACAAAACATAGTGTTCCATGACCAAGTTCGATCTATTTAAAAATGAAGTACCACACTGCAATAATAAAGATCAAAATCATGACTCTGGGGAGACAGCAAATGTGTATATGTTTGCAGTAAGATGCAGTTTTTCACTAAAACTATTTTAATAATAGACTCTTGGATTATAATTACACATTTCTTAACATAGTTGTTTGCATTAAAGGAGAGAAATGTGAAAAATGTGGCAAGTTTAATGCAAATTACCCCTTAGATAGATGGAACACTTTTGAAAATGCACTGAGAAATTATTCAAGGATATAATAGAAATGGAAATACAACTTATAGCAGAAATCACTACCATGTTAACATTTGTCAGTCACTATCATCAGTAGTATCTGGTAGATCACAGATTTTCCTTCTTACTAAATGAAAGCGAAAAAAGAACCTTAGGCTTGAGTTAATGAGGATGGTAGTGCTAGACAGTAATAATCCAATCAAAAGGGAGCTAAGAAATGTGCAGGTGAGTTTTACTCAGAAGTGTAGTATAATTTAGATGAACAAGAGTCTTACAGAAGGGAATTCTATTCACTTGAATATAGTTTTGGACATTTCCTTAATAAGTGCATCATCCTAGACCCCTTAATTCAAAACCATACGTGACACATACTTACTGCAATTTTTCCTGAACAGACAGGCAGGAAGATAAAAGAAACTCATCTTTCTGGTGTCAGTCTAAAGAGCAACCCTTTGCACGGGACTGTCTAAAAAGATGTCCCAAAGGGGAGATTTGCTGGATTATTTCAGACTCCTACTTATAAAGGTGTTTCTATCATATCACAGCAGAGTAGGGCTTAATTAAATTCTTTTCGTTTGCTTGGTCAAAGTTCAATTAATGTCAAATGTCTACTGAATGGCAGCTTTATTGCCACGCTTGAACAGTGGAGCTGAGAGATAGTGCCAGCTTCTTGCTTTTGAGGTGCATAAAATAAATTCTGTATTTCTAATAAATGTTGCTGGAAGTGCACTAGTTCATTCCTACTGGTTCATAAGGACGATCCAAGTTGTTGAATTCAAAACTGATTCTTGTAGCTTTTATCTATTCAAAAAGTTATGCTGAAAATCATGGTAAGATCCAACACTACAGCTGAGAAAAGTATACTTAAAAAAGAGAAAAAGGAGTCTGCAAATGGAAGTTCTAAAATAACCAGACTGAAACGTCAAATTAAAAAGCCAAACTGTCTTGCTTAAAATCTTTGTAGATGTTCACCATTGATCAATTTCCTCAAATTAGATATTTTATCTACAACTTTGAGACATGTCCAGGAAGATACCTGGAGCAAGACCCAGCCAAGAGGCTGGCCAAGACCGTGCATTAGTCCATCTTCTTAGATATTATTGGCCTGACTGGGCTATTCTGGGCCTTAAAAACAGTGAGTGACCCCAGAATGACACACACGGCAAACAGAGCCAACCCTTCAGACTGGTGATAGTCATGCTGCTTTTGAAAAGTGCACATTTTTTTGTTGTTTTATTAAGTGGGCTGGTTTGGCAAGATGTTGTGTAAACAGGATTATTGTATGGGCACTTGACAAGACCATTGAGAAGCTTGTGTCTCAAATTTAATTTCTGGAAAATGTTTTAAAAATGCACATTCTCAATCTCCACATTTATTTCTGAGTTAGGCTCTAAGCCTGATCTGATACATTGCCCTGGCAAACTCCCAAAGACTACCTCGGTTTCCATGTCTGAATAATAGTAACACTTTTGAATTTCATGGGAATGTTGTAAAAATTAATTAATTAGTCACCTGACTCTCCTATGTGTGCCTATTAAGGACATATAATTTAATATTTAACCAGAGGGTCTTAACCGAAAAGATTCCAAGCATTTTGGCCCTGATCCAAGGAAACACTTCAGCATGGCTTTCCTGGACCTGGACCAGAGTATTCAACATCTTTCAGGATCAAGTCAAGTGTCAATAAGATGAAAAGCAATATAGACAGACCATGATTATTATTTATTCCATGACTGATCCTGAGGGATGGTGAATCTTCCACTCACCAAGTGATGAGTGCCTTCAAGTGAATAGCTTCCTTGTTATTTATCTTCCAGCAGACTTTAAGAACTGTAGAAAAAAGAACACAATCCCCCCCACCCCACATCTCCAGGATATTTACGATCAAGAATAAAGGAGGTAAGAGATGTCAAAGTATACAAAAACTGCTTCAAGAGATATTTTGATATAGATGTGATGTCTAATTTCAAGAATTTTGGTTTTTTTATGAGGACTCTAGAATTTAGAGAGCTTTCATCACATGTTATGATGCCTTTAAAAGGAACTCCCAGAAAATAAATAATTTTCCCCTCATTTTGTATCAAAATAATTAAATGCATCACTGATGATCTCAAACACATCTACTCACAGCATCCCAGGCTGTTTCATAATGAATCACATCTGATCCCAAAGTGACCATTCTGCAAATCCCTGTTAGGAAATTAAGTGCAGGCCAGGGAGTGGTACTAATCACACAACCAGAAAAGACCACAGCTGCCCATCTTAGCTGTGTAGCTCTTTTTCCTACTGAACAAACCAGTAAGTTCTTCCTACCGAGTGAAGCTTCTGGTAGAGGCCACACGCGTTGCATACATATCCACCATTTGCATTCTTTCGCCAGAGAGAGGTCTTTGTGGTCAGGCAATTGGCACAGAAAACACCCGAGCCTCTACGTCTCTGAAACAGGGAAGAAAAAGGGAAAAAAAACAGGTCAGAGGTGAGTCACATGAGCTGTGGAGTTAGGACAAATCAACACAGGAGTTTTGTCTCTAGACTGGCAACAATGACAGTATAAAACCACACTGCCCATAATGAGGTCAGGTTCAATTGTGCTTAATAGGCACCACTGATTTTCATTATAATTAACCCCAGAGTGATGGATGAGGTGTGTGAAACACCAAAGCCTTTTCAGAATAACAACTTTAACTTTTTGAACTTCAGGTTTTGTGCATTTAATGATGGTTTCTAAACAGCAAATTTTGAAAAAAACCCTTGGAAGCTGACAGAACATTCTGTAAACTCTCCTGGTTTTACAACAGATTTTTTTAGCTAGCTTTATTTAAAAGTGTGATTGGTAACAAGAATTCTGAAACACCACCAGTTCAATTAATTACAGTTTGTACCTGTGTCATACAAATTCCTTTAACAGAGATTACATTTGAACATATGATATTAAGTTCCAGAATTTTCCACTTATTCTGAAATCAGTATAAGCTACCATGTATTCCTGCAGCCCACTGTGAAAAAATAAAAGTACAGTATTCTTGAATGAAACCTCTTCTGAACTTCATTTGAAACCCCAGAAAACACTGTCTCATCGACAGATTTATTTATTTCATTTTAGTCAGGCAAAGAAGGGCATAGTAAAGCTTCCCTAAATACAAATTGATTTTAACCAGACTGAGCTGTGTATTCATCAGCTTTCATAATGATCCAGGAATATTTAAAAGTAGGCATGTTTATGAGTATTGCTCATTAAACTTTTTCTGTGGAGTAATCATTTCATTAAACTCATTTAAACAAAAGTCAGGCTGTGTTTGTGGGCCCAAATACTAATAAGCAGGAAATGGAATTCTTTTGCTGAGATGAAAATCTGAATTTTAACTCTGTTCCCTTTTTGCAAAGGGAAAAAATGATCAGTAAGAAACCTTCAGCATCTAAGATAAGAATGAGTGAGTACAAGGAAAAACAGTCTGGGTGAAAACTAATTTTATTATAAATTAAAAATTACTAACACTATAAGTAAAAATTTCAGGGTTTCATAAAATTTAAGTAATTTATTTAACTTTAGCTCATACTGAAGAAGACTGGTGTTTATGCCAAAAAAATACAATGGTTATAATTGTACTCTGATACATTTCAAATGGAAAGCTTTCTGCAGACATAATTTTGGCTTCAAGACTGGAACACTTTCTTGGCATTGAAAGGGCATTTGATTCATCGGGTGTTTCACAATGTATCACTAAAAAGACCTGGTGAGCAGCCAGTTCCCTATAGGGTAATTTTTCCATCCAGATGCAAGTGCTATCAGAGGCCCTCGTCAGCTAAACTAATTATGATCTTGCATTTGCTGATGCCTGCTCACTCTAACATTCGACATCCTCCATTAATCATCAATACAAGGAAAATGAATGAAACGTAAAGAAATGAGGGCTGGTAAGCTGCATAGCCATAAAAATCTGAAATGAGTGCAATAATTTAACAAGATTGGGGAAATGTTTTTAGTGAGCACAAAGTCAGGCTAACAATTGCCCTTTTAAACCAAGAACACAATTTCATTTGTAAAGCAGGTTGTGCTACTTTAAAGTGATACAATAAAATCAAGACTGTCATCAACATAATCTCTCTCTCACCCCCTTACATCACCCCCTACTTTGTCTCTTAAATCAGATGTAGTAGTAAATGACATTTTTCTCAATGTAGCTAAGGGGAGAACTAAATGGTAGTTGATGTCCTTCAGCAAATATCTAACTAGTCGTCCATGTGACATTCAGCTCACCCTGGAAAGGTGCTCTCATCTACAAGTACATTGAGGGTCCCAATTATTTTTGTGGCTGGATATCCTCGACCAGCTTCACCTGGTTGCCGAAATATTTTCCATCAGAGTACAATAAAAGCCTCACTAGACTAATCCCAATTTGGTCCACTGGAGGGTGAGAAGTTTCCAAGTGGAAATGACTGTATATGGCCAGGAATCAGCTACAACTGCAGAACTGTTCCTTTCCATTCCTACTTCTTGTCTCCTGGCCTATAGTTTCTTGGTGTGGTGTATTAACCAACTGGAGCCTTAATCTGAATCAGTCTTTCCACTGTTTTATTTCTGTTTGTGCTCCCTGAGTTTGGGAAATACCCTCTACAAAGTCATGAAAGGCTATTAAAACACAGAGAGGGCAGTCTAGTTTGTATGCTGCATTTCTACACACCTGAAGAGGAACAAAAGGTAAACTGCATGCAGAAATCTTCGTTAAATGCAATGGATCTAGTACATCTATAAAACATTGACAAAAGCAACTTATTTTTTCCCTCTTTTCTAAAGAAAGACCTGATTCAAACTGGGTATTAGTTGCAGTGAAATCATACAATGACTACAACTGACAACAACCTACAAAATACATAGCAGTAGCTGTATGTATTGAAATCCTATGCCTCTTCTTATTCACTACTTTTAAAAATATTTATCTATTTAAAATTTCAAGTAGTCCATCTAAACATGCTTCCCTAAAATGTAAATTCATATTTTGTGCTGTTCTAAGTGTTGTATCTTATCCTCCTTTACCTTCTCTTATTTCTGTATTATTTAAGGACTTTACAGGATAATCAACATTGATTATTTCAGTACCAAACTGTTTCAACATACCTTACATACACTAATAAATGAAGAACTTAATCATCTCTGGAAAAACTTAAATGCTGCTAATTTGTTGAATATTTTGGTCATGAAACAGCTATTTATAGTGGAGACACACAGTTTTAGAATTAATTTCCTTCCACAAAGCAGGACTATGGCAGAATTGGACTAAAGATTATTGACTTTCAGATGCTACTAACGACAGAATGGACCTGCTTGTCAAAATATAGCTCAGAAATTTTGATGTATGCTAGAAAAGAATGGAAGGCCTTTTTAAAAGCCTACAATGTAGTAATCCTATTGTCTTAAACAAATACAGTTTCTTAAGAAGAAAACCAACAAAAACCTAGGCCTTTACTTCTCATATACCAAGTTTTCTAAGTTATCAGCTAATAATAATAATAATAATAATAATTTAGGGTTTTTTTTGTTGCTAAATGTTAATTAGCAATTCTACTGTTAGTGATGGTATTTCTGCATGGGTCTGTTTGGCTTTGCATACTCATCACTTGAACTAGTCAATAATATTGGCCAATATTGCTGCTTTTCTGGGTAGTCCTGCAAAGAAACAGGCACTTGAGCTCAAATCCAGCAAAATCTGTGCAGCAGCTAAGGCCCACAGCCCTCACACGACCCAGCCATGGGCTCAAGTGCTCTGCTAAGTACCACCACCAGAATTCTCAAGAAATATGTTAGAGAACTTTTGCTCTCCTTCTAATGTGATCTTACCACAGTTAATTTCTTAAATCAGCATAGTAAAGGTAGGTCAACATGCCTAGTCATGAGAGAGTCTGAGCCACAGATAAAAAGGTTTCAGTCTGTGATCAACGCCACTAGCACTAGCTGGAGTTATCAATGAAAATGTCATGTACATCCTTGGAAGAATAAGCCAAAAGGGTCTAAATAACTAAAATATGTGTCTACTAAGTCAAGCTTTAATCATCTGGAGCCTTACAGCCACTACACTACAATCCCAAATCCTGAAGGGGCCAGTGCAGAGAAGAGCCTGTCTCTATTTCCATTCCAGTTTTGAGGTCTGGGCGTTTAATATCACAGTTGTCTCAAATCACATTAGGCTGAAACTTGGCGTATGTTTTTGTCAGCCCAGATGTAACTTTTTTTTTTTTTCTTCCTTGGTACTGAAAACTTTATTTAAATCAGTTCAGCTGTTTATAATTTGGAGATTGGCCAAACTGGGGAGTGAGGGAAGGCAATTTCAAGTTTTTCAGATAACTTTCTAACAAATCTACAGAGCGGCTTTGCTCTGGGGAAAAAACAGTATGCACATATTTTAGTATTTTAGTAGTAGCAAAGGAACAAGTGGATTATTATTTTTATGTAGCTAAGTTATGAAAGTTTGTTATTATTCACTGAATATGTCTTGCAGACCTCTCTACTAACTGTTCTCCCTCAGTAAGAACCATGATGAAAGCATGTAATTGCATAACAACCCTTGATATGCAGAGTATTTACTCACATTTTTTATGGTTTCATATCTTGACCATTTCAAATTGAACAAGTCTTAAACTCGGTATATTCAGCTTCAATCCCGAATGCCTAATTTTTTTTTAACTCCTTAGATGATTTTCACTAGTTACCAATATTTCATTGAAACAAGGCAATTATTAGTAGCCTTTTCTGCTAAGCAATAGAACAGCAGAGAATATGATAACAAATGATTCACTCAGATGTCTGGCCAGGCTCAGGCCCTTCTTCATGAAAACTACTTTAGATTTTAAAGGATTGACTCTACAGTTCACAGGATTCCAAAGTTTGTAGCCATGCAGAAGAATACCTATGCTCCACATTATACAAAACATATTTTATAATGTACTGAACTTGCAGGGTTTTTTCCAGTGGAGCTTCATGTAGCAAAATATATCCTCTAAGAGCACAGCCAAAAACATTGTTCAGGACCTGAGACTTTTTAGCTAGCTAGACGAAGTGCCTGACACTCTGCTAGGGCCAAATACATCCTGTTTTCAAAATTTCTGCCAGAAGATGCTTTTAGAAACTCAAATAGGCTCCACAAGCAGCAGCCAAGCATTCTTCTTACATCACCCTCTTGGTTTTGGACACAACAAAACTCGTCTTATTGCTGGTTACTTTCACTTTCCCAACACAAAACGACGACATGATGAGGACTGAGTGGATTTTTTACCATCTCTGGCCTCCCTGACGTGCCAGAAACAGAGCACACTGTAATCATGGCTCCAGAACATGAGGTGCAGCAAAGTCATAAGTGTTGCCCAAGAATAAGCATGTGCCTGACCTATTTCCAACGATGAAGTCGGGGAATACAACCATATATACCTCACTGAAAAAAAGGCAAAACGCCGGCCCTGGATGCTCTCTGGCAACATGGGAGGTCCAAAAAGAGAGCTCCAGGAAACCTGCATGCATGCTCAGTATGAGCCAGGTGACTTGCTGTGGAGAGCAACAATTGTAAGCAGCTAGTCTCATACCTTTAATCATCAGGCTGCTACCACACAGTACAGAAAATTTGCATTATGTACTCGTGATTGCATCTATCGTTGTTGCACTTGCACTGCTGTAAGTATGAAAGAATTTCTTGTTCCACTACTACGTTATTCCTGCTCTGTTCTCCTTATACAAGCAGGTATTTGATTATGCTGAGTTTTGGTGAGGTTTAGATTAATTAAAGTTTAAAACCTGGGCAGCAAGAGAGGATATGGATGTTGGAGTAAGTACTACTTTCTTCTGTTTAAGATGGGAAAGGCATCTTTCAGACCTCATTTCATTAGGTTGCAGAGGCACTCAGACCTTTCTGAATGTTTTTAATTAAAACTACTTTCTCTCTCTACTGTGAAAACAGACAGAACTATGTTTCTGTGAAGTTTCACATTTTAAAAATTTAGTTGCTTCTGCTGTAACTATGTCTAAATTAAAAAGAAACTCATTGAGGTTTTCTTGCCTTTATAACCTCAACAGCTTTTAGGAATACACCAGACACAGCAGATTTTTGTCCCAGAAGTGAAAAAATGAAACACAAAAACCAGAGTATTAAAGTAGAAGTTGTTTTCAATCTTAACTATGAGCTAATAGATGCCTCTAAGTCAATTTAATGTGCCAAATCCAAACTCTTTATCTAAGACATTTTCAAGAACAATTGTATTAAACGGCTGCATTTGAAAGACACATTAGAATGACATCAGGAAAGACAAGGTAACAAAAAAGTAAAAATGCCAAAAAGGAAAGTCAAAAATTACATATTTAATTCATATAGAAAGTTTAGTGGAATTTTTAATGCTTTATAGTGACAGCATCTTTTTATGATATATACTGTACCATAAACTTTTAATGAGAGGAATCAGGGGGGTTTTAGGGAGAGAAAAAAGCCAGGCAGTAAATTAAACATTACTGCTAGTGCAGCCTTTCAGAATCCTACCCCGATCCCTTAGGAAGAGTAAGTATTTTAATGTGCATGTAAACTGCAATTATTTTTTTAACAGCAACAAAAATGAAGATGAGTAGATTTTGTCCCAGAATTTGAAGCTGTATTTTGTAAAGCTACCTTAGAGACAGCGGCATTCACTACTCAAAAAAAAAAAAAACTCCACCCCAAAAACCAGGCAGCAAACTACAGTCTTTTTGTGTTGTATTGAGCAAGGATGGTTAAAATATTAGTTTAGGATGATTTGTACCGAAGTAGAATAATGACTGATCAAAATAAATGACTAAATTTATAAAAACAGAGCCATGAAAAGAAGCCAGTAAATCACTTGTTGGAACTCTTCACCACCATCACCTCCTCACCTTTACATCCTCCCTCAAGTTACAGCTTACCCAACCCTTGCTACTGTGCAGGACCTTGCTTTGGACACCACCTTGAGCCAGAGCCTGAGCTTCACAGGCAGGAATTTACCATTGCTTTCATCTTCTGTTACCAGCCATATGCAACTACAGGATCACTTAAATAATCATAATACACTTTACAATGACTTATTCATTTTTCATCCACTTGAGCATTTATCAGTCAAAATCAAGTACTTCAAATCACATTTCCTTGTCAATCCAAACAATTATGGAATGCAATTTCATAATTTCCCCCTCAAGATCTGCAGTGGCAGAAATATGAAAAAAATAAAACTTTTTCTGCTGGTGAGATTTCCTTGTCACAGTTAGTGGCAGTTATTTTTAAACACAGTGTGTTAAGAATGCATATTATCTTCTAACAGGCCAAATACACAAAGACTAAATAGATAAACATATTTTTAAAATGTGTATAATTATTTATATATTTATGCCACTTATCTATGATATGAGGCATTTGTAATGAACGAGAAATATTTTCTGATTAGCTATGTTAGTCTGGTTTACAAAGAGCTAAATAATTATTTAATCATTTTACACAAAAATCATACAAAAGTATGATTTTTTCTTTTCTAAAGCAATTGCCTTTAACTGTCTTTTACTGAATATAATGTACGTTTATGGTCTTAGCCTTCAATTTGCACAAGTTGACTGCCATTAAATCTCTTCCAGTGCCTCAAAGCATCCAGCACACTATGGTACAGGCTCACTTCTGGGATATTCTGCCACAGAATAGCAGCAGTATGACAAATAATTCCATGGAGGCAACCCAAAAAAAATTTTTTTAAGGTTTTATTAAGACCAATAGCAAACAGCAAAAAGCAACCTGGAAACCTGCATTTCCCGCAAAGAATGATGTCACTTTGCAGCAACTGAAACCTATTCAAGAGGAATAGAAATTCTGCCTCCAATAATTCACTGAGTCAATTACACAGGAAAGTACTGTAATGGGCTGTCCCCCATCAAATAGCTCACGTACACCACTTCCTTCTCAATTACCAACTTGTCTGCATTGCCATCTGTAAAAACGAATGCATACCTTGTGCTGCCAGTTTCTGCTCTTGCACTTCCATTAGTGGAACTGGCTGCAGCTGCTCAAGAAGAAAGCCCTGATTGTCTTTGTTTCCCCTCCATGTAGGCACCATTTTTCTCCTTTCCTTCTGTACCTCAGCTCAAGGTAATGCATTATCTTTGTTGAGGTGTGCTCACAACTCTTTAAACTAAAGTCTGCCTAAATTTGAGTCCTGTTATCTTTTCACAGTTTATCTAACACAGTAAAAAGCTGCCAGCAGAATCTCTCATCATCTTCACTGGAATTACGGTGTTAGTCTTGCAGCAGGTTCTATCAATCCTTTTTAAGTACTGCTGTAAAAATTCCTAAGATGCCGGATAAACAACTTCATGCTTTTCTAAATCAGCTTGACCACTCAGGAATATTTATGTGAAGCATTGAAAAATAAGATTTAAAAAGAAGTCTAATTTAGGAATAATAATAATATTATCTGCAAAAAGTGGTTAAGTAGACATATTAGTGTACATAAGCAGGACAGAGGGAGTCTGGTTTGGGAACTGCAATCGTGGCCCCATAACCTTTCTCTGCTTGAGTTTTGTTGCAAAAGATTCATGCAGCAGCTCAGATGCTGAATGGTTGCCTGAAACCTCAGTGCTCGCACAGAGAGACCACTGCTCCTTCCCAAACACCATGTGCTTCCAAACGAACTTTTCTTAGAGAACAAAACTAAGTTATTATGAGTTTCTTTCATTTTAGTTTCAAATTAGAAACACAACATAAAATGTTATAAAATGTACAAAATTAGACTACACTTCTGATCAGAACTGGCTAGAAGTAGTATCCTCAGAACTAAGCATGCTGAAAGTGACATCAAGAAAACTGGAAATGCCTCCAACTCTTTTACTTCTTGGCACAAAGCAAAATTACCCAACCTTTGCTGTCTCAAAGGGGGAATCTAAATCAATAGCCAGACTTTGCTACAAACTACCTGACTTTCTGAGATAAAGAGTCATTCACGATGGTGCCTAAGCACGGAATTAGGTGCTTGAATTTAGGCATCAATACCAGAGGATTTATGTTCAAGAAGGCACTCCATGTACCCCTTCTTTCATGAAGTAATCTTACTCATTAAATGAACAGACAAAACTGGAGCAAAGCTCCATCCGTATTTCCTTAAACACCCCGGCTTTGACATGGCAGAAGCAGCAGACTGCTTTTGCAGATCTCAGCTACGAGCCAGTATGTAACTCTACATGTGATAGTAATTGAGGGTCCCAATCCCACAAGTGCTCCGCTGCAAGCGTGAGCACAAAGCTGCTGGAGTTCTCAGCTTCTGGCATCTGTTCCCACTTCCACAGAAATCAGATGGGCAAAATTAAGTTTTGAGGAAAAAAAAATCACAGACATTTAAAAAACATTCCCTGACCTTATTAAAGCCCACGTGATCTCTATTTATATAGAAAATAGCACAGAAAGCCAGCATCTGAGAAGAGGAACTCTCATTTGTAGATTTTGGCTGAGGGCTGCCAAAATCAGCAGGGGAAAGGCTCCTTAGGGGTAAAAATTTCAAAAGCCATTAAGAGTCTTAGAAGCCTCAGTCCCACTGACTTTTGATCACATACATCCTTCCAAATTTGCACCCCAAATCTGGAAACTACACTGTAAGAATAACTTTTAATTCAAAGTTACAAAATTGGGATCTGAAGTTTTCATGGAAGTCTTCAAGACTCAGAGAGGAAATGTCAATTAGGTGTCTACTCCTTGGTGAAAATCAGTGAGGTAAAATTTACCTGTTACTTGTACTTTTAAAAAACTCCCCTTAGGACCATTAATTTTATTTAAAGAAAAAATGTAATGAGAAAATATTTCATATGGGCAGCTATAGCTCACACACTGGTTCAGGAACTGTAATAACTATAATTTGAGTCTCATGCAGTCCCCATGAGAAAGCCATTCCTAGTGTAGGATACAAAGCAGACTATGTCCACCTTTCATTTTCACTACACTTAGGACTGCAGTCTTATTGCAGATCTCGTTACGTGCTGTTGCTAGAATGATTTCCATTCAGAAAAACCAACATTTGCCAACCCATACCACACAATTACCATAGTTATTTCCTATTGTGAGCTTAGGGAGAAACTGTGGTATCCCAGACACCACGGTGTGGTAAATATTGAAAATTAGTGGCCTTTTTATAATGGACATTTTCATCTAATCCAATCCATTCCAAACACTTCCAGATAAAAAGACAATATGCCAGAGTCTCTGTCTAAGTGGTTGGTTCTAACATAATCATCTTATTCCAGCCTGTGATCACAGTTTTAGCAAAAACACTTGATGGCTTCCATTCTGATAGCTTTAGGAAGTAAGAATGGACTAGAGCTGTGATCAGCTCTAACACCTACCTAAGGAAGTAACTCCTGATAGAGAAAAGAGGAGGGGAAAAATAACCAAATACCACCTTTATATTTGTATTTTTTAAAAGCTAACCCCTCTCAAACTGCCTAGAGTCTCCCAGGTTGCACCGGGCAAAGCACTGCCATCAGGTCAAGAGAGGCAATCCTTCATTCTGCTCAGCCCTGGTGAGGCCACACCTGGAGCACTGTGTCCAGTTCTGGGCTCCCCAGTACAAAAAATACCTGGATGTATCAGAGAGAGTCCAGTCAAGTGCCACAGAGATGATTAAGGGACACAGTCTTCTAATGATACAAGGAGAGCCTGAGAGAGCTGGGGCTGGCTGTGTAACCTAAAGGAGAAGGTTCAGGGGGATCTTATCAGTATGTACCTGATGGGGGAAGGAAAAAACAGAGCCATACTCTTCTCAGCTGTGCTCTGTGAGAGGACAAGAGACAAAGGCACAAACTGAAATACAGGAAATTTCATGTGAACATAATGGAAAATCTTTGCTACTGTAAGGGTTGTTGAACACAAGAGCAGGTTGTCCTGAGAGGTTGTGGAGTGTCTGTCCTTGGAGAAACTCCAAACTGACAGAGCTTAGCACCATGCACTGGCTGATCTTACTCTGGGCAGTGGGGTTGGATTAGATGAGCTTCAGAGCTGTCTCCCACTCCCACTCCACACTCTTCTGTGAAGCTTTCTTCAGTGAGAGGCTGTAGATTGCTTGTCAGTCTTCTATTCTATTAATTTCTATTCATTTTAGTCTTAATTGCTATTCATTTGCATTATAACATAAAGTATTTTAAATTTCCAGGCTATGAAAGTATTAATTAGAATAGATCACACAAAATTTTTCAGATTGCACAGTTATTAAAAATGGAGAAACCTACCTTCAGATTCCACTGTAAATAATTTCAGAATGTTTACAATGAACATTGTAAAGTATCTAAAGTAGTTTTTACAAAAATATTTCACTGCTTGCTCTTTCCTATCAAGATCCTAATGCCTACTTGTAAATGAGACTCAACATACGGTATTATATAGCTTTCCTTAAAAATACCGTTAAGAAGAGAAAAAGAGAACAACTGTTCTACATTTTAGAGACATTTCTCCTTAAATAGTGTTTATGTACTGCAAGCATCCCTTCCATAAACAAACCAGGTCTTTGGAACAAGTGAACACAATCTCTGAAGAATCTTTACCAGCTTCTATTTCTGGTATATGATGCACTGTGAATTTTAGGCCAACATGGGCATATGGTATCCTAGTTTGATAGGAAACATTTCATGGAATTCAAGACAGAGCCACAGTACAATGACTGGAGACCTTAAAATCTGTGATACAACACAAGGTTTAAAAAAAAAAAATGAGAGAAGGAAAAAAACAGGAAAACAAATATTTCCTGATACAATACTAGAGGCAGTGGAGGCATGTAAAAGCACAAGAAAAAGCATAGTCATAGTAATTGGTGTGCACAAAGGAATACTCTGAATCCCCTGTTAATCAAGCTTAACCTCATTAACCAAACTGCCTTAACCTCTTTTTTTTTTTCCTTTTAGGAGAATCAACCCATTAGGAAATAATAAAAATAAAATCCAAACCAAACAAACAACAAATAATATTTATCTTAGGAACATTCATGAAGGATTTGGGGCTCTTCTGCCTTTGCAGCCTTAGAAGCTGGTATGCCCTCTGTTCTTTCTCTACTCATTCACATCTGCCCAGAGAGAATACTGTTTTTATTGCACAGCAGCGCTTCCAGCAGCCCTAGTCTAATTTTTCTCTTACTGTTAAGAAAGTGGCTCTTAAATTGCTTATGACACTAGCTCCAAAATCTGTATTGTTGGAATCAGACTGCATTTCACCAAAGGAATTGTTTTTAATGCAAGTGGCAAGGGACAGCTTACTGCTGGGGGCAGTCATTCTCTGAAATGGCACAAGCCTGACAAGAGCAGTAAGAGAGAAACACATAACTTAGCGGGGTTTTCCATCAGGAGTTCTGCGTGCTGAGGACAAAATGTACCCACCCTGTCACATACTCAGGCTTTGTATTTCAGAGTGCTGTGAAGGACTGAAAAACGGCTTTCAAGAAATCAGGCACCGCCTGAAGGAGAGGCATGGTGAAAACTGTCCTGCCAGCCCACAGCTACCTTATTTTTCACATCCTTTGGAGTCTTCTTAAATGAAGCTGACTGTGCAGAAATGCCTTGTAAAACAAGCCCTCTCCTTCCTTTCTGAAGTGGCATCAGCGAAACAGCTCTGCAGCCTCGCTCCCAAGCGGCTGTGGCTGATCCATACGGAACTGTGAGGCAGAAACCACAGCGCTGCGTGTACATGTTCATGCACTCGTGCACGTCTTGGACATAGACTCAAAGAAGAACTGATTGGTCCCATTCTACTAGTCAATTTATCAGACTTTAGATAGGAAACATCAGGAAACAGTTTCCTTTTTACCTTCCACCTGCCAGTATCAGAATTCATCTGATTTTGAAACCAGCCTGCAGAAGGCCCACATACACAAATTTGAAATAAAAAGAAACTTTTCAATTTGAACATGCTGTATGAAATCATAGCTGCTACTTGTGAACAGTTTATATTCAAAGCCATTTCTGTCTTACTGACAGAACAAAAACCCTGACACTCTTAAGAATTCACTTTTCAGTATAATACAGGTTTTATTTACAATGAATGTCAAATTGTTTTCATTTCCATTCTTTTTCTTTATCACCTACTGGAATCTTTAGAAGTGAGAAGGAAAAAATACATGCACTAGAAAGGAGCACATTTATAATGACATGCCTTTTTTCTAGGAGAAAAAAAAATAACCTTCCATTTCATCGACATCTTTGCCAAAAGCCCTTTCAGGAACTGAAAAGAGAAGGGCCTTTATTTCCTACATATATTTTATAGGAAACATTTTTTGGTTCTGTGTCATGGACTAGGATTTCACACCTTAGTGGCTGGTCGTATGGAAATGGACATGACTGTGGAAACTTCATGGCTGTGAAACCCTGATAGTAAAATCAGCAGGAAGATGAGGAAGGTGTGGGGAACACTAAATGATTCATGCAGTAACAACCTCTGGATCCTTTGAGGAGATTTTGAGATGGCTGCCAATGCTACCTGACTGTGACCATTATCCTGCACCCTCTAAAGCAGCTGTAAATCTAAGCATGATACAGACAGAGTACTGGTCTTTTAAATAATGCCCACACATGAAAGAGGATGTGACATGTATGGATTTTTATATGGAAAGAGCTTTCCAAAATCAGAGTGCAATTACCAAGGAGTTATACCTCCCAGAAATAATTCCTAGCATATAAATACTAGGCCGTTTCCTTTATTAATAACAGTCTGAGTTAATGAGGGAACAGCTTCCAGAAGTTACTATAAGCAAAGCCAAGCAACTTAGCCACAATATTCAACAAATCAGTGCTTTGCAACTGAATTCCATTGCCAAATCAAAGACAAATCCTCTCCTACTTCATACTCAGCTAACCTATTGCATAAAATACAAGGAAAACAAAAGACCATAGAAAATCTGCATAGATAGCCCTGACTTGCTGGGCTTGCTGGGCATCCAGTCTGTCTTCAACATAGAGGAAGAAAAGAGAGATTAAAAAGTGACTGCATTGAGGGGTTTTTTTGCTAAGGATAATTTTTTTGGCTGATTTGACTATGGCCTTGCCATCTACCTTTGGAGCCCTGGCACATGTGTGCGAAAACCAGAGCAGACATGGTAGACTAATCTTGAAGATTACCTGCACAATTTTACATTTCAGGAATGACAGTCCTGAAGCACAGATTGTCTGCACAGCCAGGGCTGTGATTTCTCCTACGTTTCAGTTGATTAATGGCCTCATAATGGAATACAAGTTTCCTACAGAATGTTATAATCTCCCTACAAATTTGGTCTTGTCTGCTATTTACTGGCAGGTTGTAGGAGCAGCAGAGAGATCAGTGCTGCTCAAAGCACTGGGTGCAGTCTCAGGTACAGAGGGGAAGGGTCAGGAAGCAGCTGGGCAGGACTGTCACCATCAGTTGCTGGCACCAGAGGGTCCTGTGAGGTCTCTGAAAAGGTGCTGCTTGCATGTCAGGGACAAAAAAAACACTGGGACACCATACTTTGGGCAACATAATTCAACAACTGTAAAGAGCTATTTTAAAGATGTGTCAGCCTTAAAAATGGCTAATCCCACTCCTTGTTCTGAAGTGTTCCTGCAGGATATATTTGCACACACACACGCTACAAAAATCAGCCAAGCAACTCACGACTTTATGGTTCATTTTTGTATCCAGTGCAGTCTGTGGATCGTGAGTAACACAGTCCACTCTTACACAAAAGGCCAAACAGCTGCAGAGAGCAGAGGGAGAATGAAATTCCTCCATTTTTAACAATGGTTACTCACAGAAGGCAAGATGGGAATGCCCTTGTTTATCACAGCACCACGTAAGATTAAACAGCTATTTAAGCAGCAAAGTTGTACCAAAAAAAGAGACAAAGACTATCAATATGCAACTTCAGAAGACATCACTACGTTTATTAGTAAAGCAATAAGAAATCTAGCACTCACCTAGTAAAGACTCCTAGCCTCTACCTCCTCTGAGTTTATCCATTAAACACTGCTATCCTGCATAGAGTAAATAACTGCAAGGTAATCTACTGCTCATAGTTCAATATTCTGGTATTTTTAAAACACACGGTCCTTTTCATGTATGGATATCCCTTAATGTGTCTGCTGGAGATTCTGTGCTTCTCACAGACTTGCAAGAAGGGATGTTGGATGATGCTTGCTTTTAAGTTATGCTTTTAAATTCTAGATTTTTGTAGTAAGTCTGATCAACTAGTGCATTCCACACTTTATTGCACATCTTTTTTTTACAATTTCTTCCATCAACCAACTAGTTAATAAGAGAATAGGAAGAAAATGTGTGTGCAATGGATAACAAAGCATCCCAGTAAGACACAGAAGTGGATAAATAATATAATAACTGGGAATATCAAGCAAAGATGTTAACATTAACTAGGTTTACTTTTCACACTATTTAAATACAAAAAATTAAAGTAAGAAGTTTCTTTATTTTAGTCTCAGCCAATTTTAGGCCACACTGAATGTTAAATAAACTATTATTTAATCAAATACAGGCATATTAGTCTCACTCCTGCTGACAACTTCAATTAGAATATTTTTGCTTCATACAAAAAAAGAAAAAAAAAGCTCATGATCTTTAAACTACTATGGCTTCTGCAGAACATCTGGTTACAATTTTTTATATATTCAACCATCAAACTTCTATCTCCACAAAACAGTTTACTCAAGATTTGTTTTAATTATCTTGCATTTCAAGCTTCATATGGCTTTGAAAAGAGGGTGAAAAGATCTCTTATGATGCAGACAGACGCAAACTGAAAAGGACTATACACTGAAAGATGATTTTGAAACAGTTTTTAAAAATGAAAAAGTCCTTTCTATCATTGCCAGGAAACAAGTGCTACTTTAACTGTTTCATTACACAATACCTCTTGGCTTGTTCGTTAGCCATTTTAATGGGTTTTAGCTGGATTTTAGGATTAAGGCAACCCTTTTTAGCCCTTTCTATGGAGCCATACAAATTGTGAATATACATTTTCTCTTTTTCTAGCCAATGCAACAGTGGGAACGTTGTATTTCTAAAAGTGCTAGTTTAAAACAGAATCCATAGCAAAAAAATCATCTGAATGTGATAAAGTAAAAATAAGAATTAATTTTATAGCAGCACAGAAAAGCCTTGCTCGTACAAAAAAAAAAAAAAAAAAAAAAAAGTTGTAACGTATTTTAAGCATGGGAGAAATCTAATTCATTTTCATGAGCCTGTTCACCTGCGTAAAGTTAAGCACATCCACAAGCTTTTCCAAGACTGGCCCTAAGACAAAAATCAGGAAAATACCTAAGGTTCTGTTTTTATTAAATGTTAGAGCCTCAGGCAGCAAAAATAACATAACTATATTTTTCTTAAACAAGTACAGGGGTGCTACATGAAATCAATGAATCATCACTACAGTGGTCTTGTTGTGGTAGAACCACTGTAAACAGTGGAAGACATGAAACTTTTTATTCATTTATTTGCATTACATATATGGATTAATGGAAAAGCATTATGGAAAGCTCTTATTTATTTTATGAGGTAACCGCTTTCAAATCCAGTAAATTAAATATATTTTTCCTGTTTTTTAATCAGTCAGCACCCATCATTCCAAGATAGGATATTCAAAGAAACTTCAGAGTTTTTCTCCTAGAGATTTCCTCTGATGTCATGATTAGTTTAGACATGGGAGGTCATATTTTATTTTTCCCTCTTCTTAAAGATGCTCCAAAGATGCCAGCAGAAGACATAGCTGCAAAAACACAACTTAAAACCATGATCAACTTATAAACAGTTGTGTTTTACTGACTCCAATTCTTAGACAGAAACTCTCTTAAGTTTGGTACTGGAGCAATACACACAGCCTTTTTAGAATTTATTTTTAATGATGAAACATCATTTGAGTATTAAAGACTGGAAAAGACTACTTTATTTTGCTTCTGTGAGAAATTCTGGAATTAAACCCATGATAGAGTAATGTGTCTAAATGGGTGACCACGAGTGACCAAAGCATATACAATACATGCATGAAAAAAGCCACCAATCCTTTTCAATCCATGGCCAATCACACCAAAATGAGTTTAATCTCCAGAGCCAACCTCAGTTAATCAGGAGGACCTCTGAGCAGGCCACCTCACTGAGCTCTAGGCACTGCCTCACCGGGGCTGCAAGAACTGCTGAAACACTTCCCCTCTTAGGGGTAATATTTGACACTTTGCCTTGTCACCAGAAACAGGAAAACGCAAAACTCTTAGAACATGAACATCATTGATAACAGTAAGTCACCATTTTCCACAAAGCCTTGGTTGGCACAGAGGATGATGACAAAGATGGAGAAGCTGTATTTTATTGAATGGCTTCGCAATCTCAGGTTCAAAATCCTGTAGCTCCCTAAGAGACATGATGATTCTCTGGGTTACAGTTGTCACCTCAGCCTCTCAGCACAGTTGGTTCATGTGGATTAAAGTGAGGAAACATGAATTGTCACTGACCTCACTGACACAGCCTGTGAACAATGGGTTTCAGTATTCCCTGCCACCTTTTATTTCAGGTATGGAGAGCAGGATCACAACTCAGAATAAGAGGAACCAGTGGTAAAACCTATTGCATGTGCACCTCCTGTACACAATCCCACCAACAATCCCAGGGTACATTTGGAGTGCGGTGGGAATTCAGACACGCGATTTTGATTAATGTTAATGCAAGTCGTGTGGCCAAATCCCTGTACACTACTTTGAGAGCTTACTCTAAAATCGAAATATAATTAAGGTTGCAACACAAACCAAATAAGGCAGGGAAATGACACTTCATTAGTAACCTATTGGGTGCAAGCACCATAGTTAACCTGTTGCCTCAGTACTATAATAAAATGTTTAAAGTGTTTATATACCACCTCTGTCAGCCGCTTATGAAAATATGGTAAAGACACAATTTAAAAAAAGGGTTAGCTTCTGCAGCTATATAAATTACCTCTATACATTATTTAGTTGTGGTACTGGATCACAAGATTTTGCATACTCTTCCTAGTGACACCTGGAGACCAGCACATTTGTTCTCTTTGTAAATTTATATTAAAGAGCAACCATGCATAATACAACTGACTGTCAATAGAGGAGAAGAGCTGAAGGGAGTAGGAATGCATATGAGGAATCTGTTTAGTCAAGCTCAGAGGTAACAGATAAATGATCTAGAAATTGTTTTCAATTTTCCACCTTGCACGAATCTGTATTCCAGATTCTTATAACTGTGAACACCAAATTTGAACTCTAGAGTGATAAAGGGTGCCATGCATAGTCCTTTGTCCCTGGCACTGCTTTTGCAGACTACAGTGGCAGAAAACTGCCAAGCCAGTTTTGGTTTGGGTCTCTTGGTTTTTTGGCTACCTTTGTTTGTTGTTGTTGTTGTTGTTGTTATTATTATTATTATTATTATTATTATTATTATTATTATTATTATTATTATTAACATTAACATTAACATTAACATTAGCATTAGCATTAATACTGTTATTCCTGTGGACTGTGGGCTAAGGTTTTTCATCTTTCTCCATCACATAAAAGCCAATGGAAAGAGGAGTTATCTGAACTCTTTCATGGAGGCGACAGTAACCTTTTCACTAAAGCTCAGTAGAAGATATCAAAGAAGCTAATGGCTACAAATTATAATCTGCAACAAACCCCTTTTACAGTCTTTGCAATAGAAAAAATGGGATGGTTTTATGTGTGTACATGTGTGCATGACCAATGCAGGGGAAAGTGAGGAAGTGACAACTGATAGCAGCAATATTCTGCTGTTCTTTACAGAACCCGGAGATGTCACAGTAGCAAGCAGGCAAGGGTTTTGAGATCGAGCAGCTTGCCTTATTGCTAAAAGAAAATGAAATTAAAGATACAAAATACAACTCAGTCCTTCATGTAAGATTTAGAATTATTATTGAAAACCCCAAGTATTTTGTGCTGGCATTCTGGACACATGTAATGTTGTTGCTAGCACTAAATTCAAAGCTTTTAGCATACATACTACAAAAAAAAATCTGAGAAAAACAACTACTGCTTAATGGAAAAATATTAGGGCCATAAATGTTAATCTCTATTACACATCTATTCATTATACTCCTTGCCATACTTCTAGCAAGTCCAGAAGAGAGGACTACTAAGATAAATTTGACTTAAAGTCTGTAATATTACTTTATAAGCACATTTGGTAGACTGACATAAAATGTCCAAGTAAAATGATCTAAATTACAATGACAATTTTTTTTCTTTTAAAAACTCATTGAGTGTGTCTTATATAGGTAGGTTTTTCTTTAAAATTATGGTCTCTTTAAAAATGGATTAGAGGTACACTGTCTTTTGACAGTGCAAGAAGCAGGAGTTTGCAGACAGCTCAGAGGATGTAATTTTTTCCTTCTAACATAAAAAAATGTGTGAAGTTATTATGGCTCTTCAAAAAGGCCTAGTAATTGAGCCTGGTTATGGTCTCATTAATGTGCAAGTTTCATTTATCACCTTCTTTCTTTGAGGATTATATGCATTGATTCATCAAGACTTGTGACACATGGTTTTCATTTGCTCTATTCAGTGCTTCTTTTTAAATCAGTTTGTACTAGATTGTAAGAAAAAGCCTGAAAGTAAATCACAGTAGCCTCCTGAAAACAGAAATGAGAAAATTTCAGCTTTAAAAAAAAACATACAACACTTTTATTCTCTTTTCATGCTCTTTACATGTTTTTTCTTTCAAGTATGTTTAATAACATGCTTTTTGGAGTTAGTCATAATGCAAAAAGAGCAAACTAAATAATGTACACTGAACAGGGGAGATGTAGTTTTCTAGCAAACTCATTATCACAAAAAGCAATTGATTTTAATTCATGTAAATGCAAATGAAAATAATAACACAGGCAAGGTCTTTTTCTGCTGATCTACAATATCCATGATAAGTTCCACAGTTTAATAATGAGATGTCCTCATATAAATTTCCTTCTGCCTTCTTTCTTTACTTTGCTTCTCTAAAATATGTATCACTTCAAGTATTTCTATTCTGCGTGTCACTGGCAAATGCCAAAAACAGAGAAAGAGAGATCTGATAAAGATAAAGCATGACAAAAGTTTCACGGATAATTGCCTTCACATATCCAGTTCAGCTCTCATCTCTCCTAATTAGCCTCATTACCATACCTTAAGACAGACCAGCAGTCACTCAAACTCCCTGTTTTTAATGTCGAAACTATTGCTGACAGGCAAATGGACAACACATGCACTGAGTGAGTCTATTTTAGACTATTCTTTTACAAGACTAGCCTCCAGCAGAAAATACTAAACAATAGGTCTTCTATAAATGTATAATGAAAGTATACATACAGTGTGTGTGAATACTCAAATGATTGTTTTATTCATTGCTCCAGCATCTCTTAAAATGAGGACAATAGAAAAAAGAAAAATCATTCTCCAGAATATCGGTGATCAAACCATTGCTGTACTTCAATATTACTTTTAGAACAGCCTTGCCACAGTGACTGAAAAAAAAAAATCACTTGAGTTCTGTAAAGTTTGACTATGCCGGTACAGTGCTGCTTTCAGCACACCCACACTATTTCAGGAAGCTTTTTTGTTTTTACAAATCATGTTCAAATGAAAAAGCTTCATCCCATTGCTCATATTCATTTAAAATTAGCTCATAAAAAGTATCCACAAATAGTTCACAGGGGCACTAGAAATATTGTAATATTAAACTCCGCAGACTATCAAAACATTGAACTGTATAATGGGAAGGCATTGAAACCCCTCACAATGTCCATTTCTTTTTCACTGTTGTTTCAGTCACACATTACATTATGTATGGAGTTTACATACATGGTTACTTTGTTTTCATTTTCTCTATTTCTCTATAAATATCTTTCTGTCTAAAAATATGTAACAATTTTTACATGTTTTTCTACTACAACCTCCTGGTAAAAGGTGCCATTTTTCAGTAATTTGTTGTATTTTCATGTTCACAGTACCATTAATAAAATAAAAATACTGTTTTAAAATTTTCAAAACAGAAATTTAACACTTGCAATATCACTTATTCAAGAACTGGATGTTGCACATTTACTGGCCTCTTTCCTCCCAAGCTCCTCAATCTTCTTTGTGATATTATTTTTCTTTTGTACAGTTGTGATACAATCTCTATATTTAAAAAAAACCAAACTGAAACAAAAACAATCAAACAAAACAAAACAAAACAAAACAATAAAAAAACCAAAACCAGAAACAAAATACCCCAAACAAAACAACAAAATCCCCCAAAATAAAACAACAAAACAGAACAAAATACCCCCAGTGAAATGGACTTTCTGCACTTTGCAGTTTGGGAAAACTAACAGTCCATTCAGCATGACTGAAAAATACCCTGAAGGCTAATATTTACTAAGCATGGCACACACACAGGAGCCTTGTTAAAAATCCACAACAAATCTCTCATTGCAAACAAATCCAGAGGCTCGAGAGCTGCTGCAACTGTTGGGGTAATGCTGATCCTGACAGCAGAAAGCTGCTTTTTTACTAGGCTTACAGCTAGCTAGATGTCTGCTGGCTTCTCACCAAGATTTCACTATTTCAATTTCTTCTCTTCAGGATTTATTAGGTGATGAATACACGGCGATCTTTGAAAGGGCTGAACAGCATCAAAAGAAGGTAAGGCTGACACATCCGGGCACTCAGTACTCGAACAACGCCGGTGACCAAGGACTGACTGCAACTACTTCATGCAAATAGTCAAATAAAGCCAGTTGAAATTAAACTCTATGCTGGAGTCAGACACTGTGAGGGAAAGAAATGGGTCAAAAAAGGGCTTCCAAATAACAGGAAATACTTTCAGCTTCACAAGTAATGCTTCAAAATGCTTTTTTTTTTTCCCTTTTCTTTCAGAGATGTCAGTGTAGAAGAAGATGAAAACACCATCTACTGGGAGAGCAAAAAATTAAAATTAAATGCAGGGATGCTAATGTGTGAACAGAAATGATATGCAGGAATGCAATGCAAGTAGAGTAAACTTGTACATTATGTACGCATACCACACAGCTTCAACGGTATGAGTGGGCATGTTTGAGAGAAGGGCATTTCCAGCAGTTGTTTAAAAAGTGCTGTGAAGTAGTAAACTGCTGCTGAAGTCTGCTCCTTGCAGCCCTCTATGCAGCCCAGCTAACACACACTGTCCTTGTGCTGCAGAGCCAGGAACTGAATTCCAGACCAGCGAGATGAGCTGCTGGACAGGCACATTTCCACTAGCTCCACTTCAGCTGGACAAGCTTCCTCAGTGATTTTCAATGCTTCAGATATTGAAGCTATTTAATTTTAAATTACTCCCCATTTCCTTTCCTATTACAGATGAAAGTACAATTAAATTCTATTGCCTTCATAATTATGAAGCAGTTAAAATAAATATGCATAGTGTACCTTCTAAATATTACGAGTCTTTCAAAGATACTACTTATTAACTTAAATTTTCAATACTTCTAGTCTTGCATTTTTTTTTTTCATTGTCTTAATTTTAATTCCTCCTCATTTTTATCATAGTTTTTATCTAGAGCATTAGCATTATGTTTTTGGAAAATCACAGTCCCTTCACCGGATTCTGATTCACTTCTCAAAGGGAAAGAAAAATCAAAAAAACCCCATCATACAAGAAAAGGGAATGGAAAACAGCCCTTAATCCATGACCCTCATTTATTTCTTCCTTCAGAGAAAACCCGCAATTTATTGCCCTGATTCATTTGTTAATGTCAGCACCAGTCACTTGAGCTTCAGTGCACTCCCTAGCAATAACCCACCAATTTCAAAAATCCCCTATACAATATATAG
>VXBI01013782.1:172856-249101 GCA_013397375.1 Toxostoma redivivum
CTGATGACTAGCTTCTGTAATTAGTTTTAAAACAGCAGAGCAGTAGTGGATTGCAGAGAACACTGTTCAGAAACTGCTGAATTAAAAANGAAAACACAACCCTTTCCACTTCATATATTGTCAGGTAGGTAAAACTCCAAAGTAGCACAGGAGCACTAGGATGAACCAACCTTTTGGTATTGCTGTCTTCCATGGAAGGTATCTAGGTCCACAGGGGGGTTAGAACTGTTTTTCAGGCACAGACACTTACTTCTGACCAGTAATGTTAGTCATAAACTAAAATATATGTAACATTTATTCTCTGGCAACAGATATATCAGATTTTTGTTACTCCCAGTCTTAGTTAACAAAGAAAAACACTTAATTCCAAGTGACAAGATCAGAGCAACATTAGTTGTTCACTATCACTATTTACATGGAAAGAAATTATAGGATTTCCCAGCAAGAAAAACTAAAATCTCCAGCTGAAACTAGTATGAAAATGGATTCAGCTATCTTTCCCAAGAACATGAGGATGATTAAACCATCCAAGGACCTTGAAAATTCATCATCTGACTTCAACCTCAACCTTTCAGCACAAATTCAAAAGAAAATCAAGACAGGCATCAAGAAACAATTGCTTTCACCACCTGAATCCCATTCTTTTTGATCCATATGCTCTGTGGTTTTCATTGCCTGAAAGCACCCGTTATGAAAGATCTACAAGGAGAGAGAGACAACTGCGATGTTACTGTTCTTCTAAATGTTAGTCTTACAATAGGAAGAAAGAAAAATGGGTGTCAGAGACAAAAAAGATTACCTATTTCTTTGCAGGTCTAAGGCCCAGAAAGAGAACTGCATAATGCTCTTAAATTCAAGAAAGTAAGCCATTAGAAGTAAAATAAGTAAAAAACCCAGTAAGAAATAAAAGTTGGATAGTGAAAACTGAATATACAAAGTAATAGAAGTAATTATATTGCTCTATATAGCTAATATAGAACAAATATTTAAATAGGTCTCAAATGCAGAAAGTATTGTCTACATTAAGGCCATTTTAACAGATTAGATCAGTTTGATATATTTCTTACTTATTTTTTACTTTACAATCTAAGATATATGAAGAGAGGAGACAGTTTGAAAATAAAAAATGAGTGACAAACACTTCAGACAAGTTGATGTTTTGAGATGTTTGCTCCCTTTTTTCCAACACGGTCAATTAAAAATGAATGCATCAAAAATTCACTCTGCAATTTCAAGTCTTTTGAAAACTGGCATGAAGAGAATAAATGCTGTTGCCATTACATCAATGCCTCTGCACGAAATTTTCCCACCATTATCTTGAAAGCTCTAAATGACTGTCTTTGGGAAAAGAGAGGGAGGTATTTTTAAATGCAGTAAATGGATGGGGGTTTTAGACACTCATATAAAGCATATTCATTATAAATACTGTGGATTCAAATGAGCATGCAGAGCTTCCCACTGTATGTACACACGACAAATCAAACTTGCTTGTTGTACTCTTTTGACTTAAGGAGCCCCCAGAGAATCAGGTAAGATACGAGAGGAGGCCATTCCCCTACTCATTGGCATTCTGTATCTACACAAAGGGCAGAGCAGCCAAGGTCTGTTATATATTACTCTGAAAATAGCTCGAGAACAGTACATAAAAGCCCCATATTTTGGTCAAATCTATTCTAGATACATACATGCAAGTACAGAATTAGACCAGTGGAAATTAACTAAAGAGTTACAGATGGCCCTGTATATAAAGCAGTACAATATAAGAGAGACCATCTGGAAGTATGTTTTGTCCTTAACTGATTTTTTTTAAAAACAAAACGAAAAAAATGCTCCTTTCTGCTTCTCCTTTTCTAGTTGCAAGTTCTTCCTGTGCAATGAAACTGTGCTTGTTTTAGTTTCTGAAAAAATGAGGACTTGATCTATCCACCTGCCAAACTGGGAATCTGAAGTAGAGGTGCAGGCTAAATACTGAGGAAGCCAATGTTTTAAGCATCAAACTTACCTGGTGATGCTTGGAATGTGTTTACGGAGTACAGTTACAGAGTGAATCCTTACTGATTTTTTGTTATAGGAAAAAAATACATATTTAACAAAGAACTTGCTCAGGAAAGCAGATATTCTTTGAGTGAGCTGCATGCAATTATTGCTGCTGTCTTCAATTGGAACAACATTTCAACGTAAACATTAAACCAGCTTGTAAAAAAAACATGTTGGCACCCACCCTGTCTTGCTACAACTGCACGGCATTTGTGCTACCAAAGTCAGGAGAGAAATCGTGGGATCAAACTCAAATAATGAAACACTTTTATACTGCCACACTCACAGCAAAAGGTCACCTGCTGAGGTGTAGTGGGGTAAAAATTAGGTACTGTCTAGTGAGGAAGTACCAAGCCTCCTGAGACTGTCAGCCTTGCTTCAAGTACCACATTTGCTGAGTTCTTCCGTTTTTCCCATTGATTAAAGGTCTTCAGGTATATGATATTTTCAATGAACAGTAAAAAATATTTAATTAGCTTTCATTTTCAGAGGAATGTCTTGCAATGAAACATTAGAGTATATTTTTCCTATCCTGAAGTATGGGAATAAGTCCCTTTCGCATAAATGTCCCATTAGCGACATTGAATGTGGTATGGTTTAGATTATATTCCCAGGCTAATATGTTATGGCCCTGGACAAATAAAACCAAAATAAATTATATCCATCTTTCCATAAATTCCATTATAGCTTAATTGTAAGATTTCTTTCTTTCTTTTTTTTTTTTCTTTAATTTGCCATTTTTTTTAATATCTGAATTGCTTGCATATGCTCTTTCCCTTCTTGCTTCTCCTCTGCTTTCCCTCTCTGAGTCAATAGAGCCTGGTAATTTGTCATTATGATAGATGAAAATGGGGAACAACTCAATGAGATTTTTTATAGTTAGTTAATGTATCTATAGCCCACAATTAACAGTATTACATACATAACATCAAAATTAGATACTGCATTTTCCTTACGTGCTGCTGCATTACACTTAAGTTCACGTTTTTCCATCACACATAATATGGAGCAAAGCTACAGTGTGTTCTTCTGCATTAACAAATTGGGAGTCTTACTCACATGGGACAAACACAGTAGCATTAACAGCATCACTTGTTGTTTGTGAGACACATGCACTGCTACTATATCAGGTCAAGTGCCTGTAACCTGCTTATCAGCAGTTAACACTAGATACAGTTTAAGAGAACAATTCAAAAATGGTTTTGATTGATTGCAACCAACTGGCAGTGTAATTGCACTCAAGCCATTAGGAATCCAATTGAACCCTGATCGAGTACTTCATTACTCCTGCTCTTTTCACAAGGGCACACCATCCCAAGTAATATTTTATACGTTATAAAAGGTTAGGTTTGAAAAATTAGCATTACAAATGTCACATTTACTTCCAGCTGGAAATGTGCAACAATGTGTGACAATACTGAATAAAATGTTGAAACATGTTTTCCTTTTGTTTTACTTTACTCATTTTTGTAATACAACACTGGTTACTGGAAAATGCCTTACAGCTTTATTCAAAACACATGTTCAAAGATCTGAATGAAAAAAAGCTTTGACTCTCTCTGGAACATCTAACCAATATATCATTTGTGTGCTTCAAATTTTTTTTTAGTGTCAAGAACACTTTTATGTCTTTAAGATTTATTTAAACTAGTTTATTATATAATGAAGCTTGTCAGATCATAAGAACAAAGTCAAACAATATGCTCTATATCAAAGTATAACATTTAACATATAGATTTAAGTATACATATCAAGTACAATGCAATCAAGCAGGGTTTAATCTGAAAATGCAAATGGTTCAGATTATTAAAGATACATCTGTCCTTTGAAGCACAATTTAGTCTGTTTATCAAACAGCTGTGTGTAATTACATTATTCCCTCCCACCAAACACACTTTAGCCATGGATTTTTTGGTTTGAAAACCTTTAGGTTTAACCCCAGGGCCAAAATTTCATAGCCTAAACCACTAACTAAAATATAAACGAAAATATAAATCTCAGAATGTACCTAATCACTTCTAGTCTACAAACTATTATGGTAGGACAGTCATTTTGATTACATTAATCTCATGGTGATAACAGAGTTGAATAAACTATCAAGTATTAAATCAGAGTTTTACGTATTCCTTTTTCCTCTATTTATAAATATACATTGCTTTGCCTGCTACTTTGTAAGAACCTGTATGAGATAAATTAAAAAAGAGGGGACTCTGCTTTCTTTCGTTTTGAACAACAGGGTCAATTTTAAACATACATTCCTTATTGCTTAAGTGGTCAATACTCCTAAAATGCATATATCTAATGACAATATATACATAAAGATTACCTCCTTAATTTTCAAACACTACTATAAAGATATGAGTAATTTGCAAATTAGTTAAATGCAAATTCTTGCAAAGATCAACAAGTGATTGTCTTAGCTGTAAACAGCACATATCTGCAGATTTAAACTCTAAATTGTAAATAGAACATGCCATGCAAGCAGTCCATTAATCCTATTTTAAATGCATGTAAAATACTTAACAATGTGGACCCATACTGCTGTATTACCATGCACAGATCTAGCAATTGTGCATACAGAGTAGTAATAACTCTCATTACACACAAAACTACTAATAAAACACTTGTGCTTTAAGACACATTAAAAATGCCTTCTTTTGCACAAAAGAAGGATCTTTTATGAGTTCCTGGAAATCTGAGTGTTATATTTAGTTCTTGTGAGTCTAGTAAAATGCAACGTGCTACACAATCAACACTCATCAAATCAGTTTCAAAAGCTAAAATATTGCAATGGCTACATAGTTGAAAAACATCAACTTCTTTAATATGCTTCATTTTGACTGTCACAGGCCACACATTAAAACATTTGTTTACTCTGCATTTAAGAGCTCATCTGTCAATACTTTTGAAAAGAGAGATTCTTCACTACCCTTTGATTTTTTTGGATCTAGTCTCACAAAGATAATTTATATATTTACATCAAATATCCATAGGGCACACAAATGCATAAAAAACTGAAAGGTGTTAATGTTTTTATGATTTATCCTTTTTCCCAGTCCCATACAGAAAATTGCTGTTCCCTGTAACAAAATGTTGAGATGAGTGTTTGGTGTTCAGAGGCCAGGATTCCTATTCAGGACAAAGCCCCTCATCTTTCTAGAACTATTTCTTTATTTTAGAGGAAAACAGTTTGGAACAGGAAGAAAAGAAGCACTAAAAAAGCATTAGCTCATCCTAACTTGGTTGGCTGTTTTCAAATGTATGTAGCTTCCACAAAGCAAACAGAGTAACTTTTAAAACAGACACCGACAGTTATTCTTTTTCACAATGCAGACACTGTTTGATGGAATTTACACACCATGGGTGGCTTGTTAGATGTATAATAGAAAAACAAGTACAGTATTACAGTATCTATTTAGAATGCTATTTTGGGATGCTGGAAGCAATAACCAAGATTTAAGTGTTTCTACAATATTGCATTAAAAAAATTAAACTACCCCAAACTATCTCATCTAAAATAATGCATGTTCCAAATGACAAGAAGAATGAAAGAGCACGAGAAGCAGCACAGCTATAGCAACCCACAGAATTAAGGGCAATAGTCTTCGTACATGTTACTGAAAACTCAGCAAGGTTCACAGCAGGCTCAGAAGGTCAACAAATCAGGCCAAAAACATAACAGAGACAACATCTTTTTAACTGAATATATTGGTTGCATGATAATAAACTGTTCCACATGAAGATAATAAACCCCAGTGGCAGGTACAGAGACAACTGTATTTATTGGGACAAAGGGAGTTTGAGTCGGGTGGAGGAAGACAGAAAGACTGATGTAATACTCCAGGATTTCCTTGCTTTTGTAGGCTTAGATCTCAATCTGAATGTCTTTTAACACTAATTTATGCGTAAGATTCTTGCTTTTTTTTCATTCTAATCAAGTTTTAAGTATCTGCATACTGAAATCAATTCATACTGAATTCTCCGCAATTTTCCAAACATAAAGCACTTGGTCCAGATCCAAAGTAGGCTTTATGTATCTAAGCCAGGATTTAGTTTGTCCTGAGGTTCCTGAATCTAAAACTGTGAGCTACATTAGCCATTCTTAGCAGCCATTAAC
Organism: Toxostoma redivivum; assembly: GCA_013397375.1. Taxonomy (NCBI): domain Eukaryota; kingdom Metazoa; phylum Chordata; class Aves; order Passeriformes; family Mimidae; genus Toxostoma; species Toxostoma redivivum. Next base: position 179,011 of record VXBI01013782.1, read on the forward strand.
CCTGAGAACAGCTCTGGCTTTCACCTGAAAGCTTCTCAGCCACATGAAGTTCTCCCTCTAGTCAGTAGAGCTCCTTGTGTCTCAAGAACTCCCTGTCTGTTTCTTACATAAGCTCAGCAGGAACCTGGAAAATAGGCAAAATACACTGAAATGTCTTTAAGAAAATAATCAGAACAGTGAGCGCAGAAAAATTTCAGAGCAACTGGGGACACATTGATTTGGAAACATACATGGAAGTACTTTCCTCTAGCTTAGCTGGTACAACACCAGCACAAAAAGTGAGGTAGATTCTAGGTGTTTACCCAGAGTCAAGCTTTGTTGGAAGCAAAGGCCATTTTTTCAGTAATGAATTTAAAAATCAAGGGAAAGAAGAAGAAAGGAAGAGCCTCACTCTGGAGCTCAGCATCTGGTTCGAGTGCTACTTCTTTGGGTCTGCTCCAGGAGTTGTTTCTGTCTAACAACTGCTGTAACCAGTCATGTTAAGAAATTGTCATCCTCATTTCCCAAATGTATAGTTGGGCTCTTCTTTTTGTGCTGCAGACATTAAAGAAACTGTTTAAAAATTGATCCCTAGACTATGCTCCCTGGATGTCACTAATAACTGCTCTCCCTTTCAATCACCTCCCTTTGAGCAGTCTTCTACCATCTCCTTTTGAGTCAGAAAATCTCTTTTAATTACTCACAGTTAATTCCCAGAGAAAATCTACAATTTGCTTCAATAGTACAAATTGTATCTTACACTCCAAATCAAATGTAAGATCAATATTTGAAGACATAATGGATTTTACTGTGCCTGCAGGTAAACTACCAAGCATAGTTAACAGTTCAGTGAGTGCTCTCCTGTGTTGTCAAGGACCTCATCTTCATTTCAAGAACAGAGGATGGTTACTCAGGTTCTGAAACTGAGCATTACCAGTACCCAGAAAACCAACCCAAAATATCTCTTGGATATCAACAGACTTCCTCTCAAATCTTCAGATCACACATATTCTTCTCAGTCTTTTAAAATTTGTAATTCAACAAATGAAGTTTACTAAGATGACACTCACATAAATGGCATACCACAAATGAGAATAAACAATTAATGATGTTATTTGTCTAGTCTTTCATCAATTATGGTCAGGCATAAATTGAGGGCAGAAAGGAGAAGATGGTTTTATAGCAAGCAGACTTCTGGAACACTCTTTCCACAAGTACAGCAGCAGAGGGGAAAAGAAAAAAAGTTCTATTAATTTTAAAATAGAATGTGATCTAATTCTTAATAGGACAATGTGACATCCTATGATTGCATAGGAATGAAGCAAGTGATACACAAGCTCTCTTCTTCAGTGTCTTCTTCTTACTGTTATAGGTCCACACAAACATGCTGTACAGAAAAATTTTTTCTCTTCTCCAAAGAATACCTAGCTTGATTATAATTTTGTAGTGGATCTTAGATCTTCTGGAAAGCTGTCAGCAGCTTCATTACTCAGAAAGGGGCAGATAAATAGAAGCTGAATTACAGATGTCATTATACTATAACACTGTGCTTTAGCTTCCTGGTAAAATATATGGCTTTGATATACTGAAGAAGCCTACATGGGAAAACCATAGTCCTGTTACCGTAAAAAAAATGAGCCAAAAAGCCAGTCTGGACAAAAATCTAGTTGTTGAGATGTGTCTGTCTGCAGTGGCCCAAGGTTCTCTCTTGCAGTTGCGTAACATGCTTTTTGGGTTGCAGTATTCTTGGCAGTCTGAGCAAGAACAGAGACTGTTCAAGTTACACAACTGCAATGTCATTAGTGGCTTCTTAGGAGTGTGCCCAGAGCTGCCCAAGTAAGTTAGCATTACACAAAAACATAAGCTGCTAGTTGCGATGTCCCTGTTGGGCACACAGTCAGACTCTGTCGCTGGTTCTCATGCATCACATCCTGGAGAGCAGCAGGAGCACTGCCCAGACTGCCCTGAGCTCTGTGCCTTGCCCACTCACTGGCTTCTTCCAAGAACTGAAAGCCCATTCATTTTTATTTTTCAGTTTTAGCAAGGTCAAGGGCTTTATTTAGATGCCATTTACATCAGTTATTACTCCTTTTCACTAAGCAACTCACTCTCTGATCTGTGCTGGGTATTTCTGTCTATCGCCGACTTTTAGGTGAAATCTCTGCCTTTGTAACTATGCTTACTTTCCCATTTGCTGCATGTTCTTTTGCTCTAGTGATCACCATTGTGGATCATACCCATTTACCGACAAAATTTCACTTAGTCACTCACTTTATAGCATGCTAAACCCAGTTACTCAAACACCCACTCTGACATTATCAGAAGCACTATCAAGTATCAATTTCCTGTGCAAGGAGATGCTATTCTTTAAAGCACGCAATAGTAGTAACATTAGTATGTAAAACCATGAACTGCTATTTGCAGTTTCATTTTATTTATTTATTTTTTTTTAATACAGCATCATCCTTTTCTTGCACTACAATAGGATGCGTAGGAAATATAATAGCACCTCATGGTCAATTCAAACTTGTATTTTTAAAATACTCAACTGCTATGCCAACTACAGTATTAACTGCAGTCCCCAGTTGTAACTCTGGTGGTTTTGGTACTGCCCAAAGCCCATCACAGAACTGAACTGTACTAAAAGTCTTCCTTTGTTACCTACTTTTCCCTTTGTCTTCTTTTTAATTGCAGTAGATCATCCTTAAGGAGGAATGACATATATATAAGATCAAAATATCAAATTCTATTTAATAAAGCAAGATTTTAAAAGTAATACTGACTTAAAAAAAATCATGCCATGCTTTTGTCTCATCATGTAACCTTTAAAGTATCTAAAGGTCTTAATAGCCTCAGGACAGGATTTTTTCTATTGACTTTAATCATGGTTATACAGTACTAAAGAAAAATAGAAGGTGTCTAAGCTATGAAGAATACTGAGATGACAAGTGAAGTTAAACATGTAGCACTGGTACGAGCATCTGTGAGATGTCTAACATTCCTACTGCCAGAACATGAGTTCCCTTTCTGACTTGTCTCCTTGCTGTATAAAGCTGCAATGTCTGAATTCATCTCAAGTTTTGGACTCAAGACTACCCTTTCTCATTTTTCTGAAAATTAATAACTTAGAAATATTCTAAACCTATCAAGGAACGTTTTGATCAAGCGGATGAGATCTTCCAAAAGAGAACTTTGAAGTGTCCAGTCTCATTGAATCATTTTTTGGCAGCAAGGGTTGCCCCATTTGAAAAGTCAGCCTGTTTTACAGTGCCTCAGAGAACCATCCTGAACGGAATGCACTTGTAATGCTGAGGTTTAATATTTACTTTTTAATTTTTTTTAATTTTCTTTTCTTTTCCCTCCTGACTGTTTGGTCAAAACCCCCACAGCAAATCAAATGCCTTCACAAAGCAAATGCTCCTGTTATGTCACTAAAAATCCACATTCTAGAAAGAGAAGGCATAAGGCATTTCACTTTGACATTTGTGGTTCCTGAAATCACTGACATAAGGGAAAACATTTTCACTTAAAGCAGTCAAAATGATAACTGACCTTTCACTTATGCTGACCAAATGTATTATGTGGCACTCAGTCACTGGGATCTATCATTCTTAATTAGCATCTACACAATAAAATATCTCAGGTCAGAAGTGTATTAATTACTGTTTTATGACTCTGCTTTCTATTCTCCTGGCTGTACAGTACCAACCATAAAAAGCTGGGGCCTTTTGCAGCACAAAGGGGCAGTATGCCTTATGTGTGATTCATGAAAGTTCCATTAATATTAAAGTTCATGTGGTTTTGAGGAGCAGAGGGAAATGAGCTGTTTCTTCTTACTTCACACCCAGAGGATTTAGCTCAATTTTCAGGGTAGTACAAATCGCACAGTGTGATAGGACAGAAAATCTGCTTTGTATATATATACTTTGTTTCACGTTCCAATCCATGAATCAAAATAAAACCACAAAAGATACGTCAATTCAGGCAACTCTATTCAAAATTCTGTGTACTGATACAGAAATATAATGGAGAAGAAATCAAAGAAAACATCATTCCTTTGAACCACCAGCCTTGGATAGAAGAGAATAATAATCTACCCTATTCTTTGTATTTAAATTAATGTGGGTTTTTCCCCTTTTTTAATGATGCTGTAGTTCAAAGGACAGAGTGATAATAAACCGTCATTTGCTAAAATATTTCTCATGATGTGTCATTTGAGACCATATACCTCACACCCTGAGTTTAGAAATATAATCTATCTGAATGAACTGGCTGCAAGCTGAAACTAGAAAGAAGGATTCATTACTCTTTTATTTCAGAGACCTGTCTGGGGCAAAGTGCATGACTATAGCTCAAAGGAAAAACAAAAGCAGCAGAAAGATGAAATACTGAAAGATTAAAAACCCCTAAAATTTGCTTAGCACCAAGAAAATCTATATACAAACTTGTAACCAGAAAATGTAAGATTTTCCTGCACAAGTCTCTTGGCCTTGAACACAGTTTAGTTAGACACGAGGATGGATAAGGCTTTGAGCAACCTGGTCCCCGCCCATGGCTGCGAGGGCTGGGACTAGGTGACCTTTAAGGTCCAGTCCAACCCTTAACATTCTGTGATTCTAATACATGTGTAAAGATTTTTAACTTAAAGAAACCAGTGTATTGGGATTGTCCAGTTTCAGTCCTGCTCTGGCTGCCAGAGCAGATCCTGCTGCGCACACAGCCTCATTTTCAGGGAGGCAAACCCATCAGCACCTATAGGCAGATTGTGCTCTGAGCAAGTGCAGAGTGTGCAGGAGAGATTCACATCCCTGAGATAAGAGGAGACCTCAGCTTTAAGTTTTCAGAGAAGAGAGAAGGGATCAAGTGCCTTTACCAGCTCTCTGCTTCACATGCTGCTTTCTTTTTAAGAACTCATCTTTACTGCAGAAGGATCATAGAATTACAGAGTTTTTTAGGCTGGAAAAGACCTATAAGATCCTCAAGTCCAGCCCTTAACCCAGTAGAGAGTATCAACAGTCTAATCAATAGATTTGAATTGGCAAATATTAGCCTTTATGATTATGCAGCAGCTGTACTTGAAGGGAGAATAAGGATTCAGAATATGAAATATAGTTAGATGGTCACCTTGATAATGATGTTAAGTCAATTGAACTAAAGTGGATACTTTTTCTGTCAGTCCTGGATTATTTTTAGCATTACCTCAGTAAAGCACTGATGACAGCATTAACCTGTTAATATGCAATAAGGTAAGATTCGTCTGTCTTGGAGCCAAGAAAATTCACTCTAGTGATATGAAACAGTAAGTTATGCAAGGAACTGGGGACGCTACTACCTCCTGAGATGAGTAATCACAGGAAAAAAAAAATCAGAAGTCAGTTGTACCTTTCTGCCAGTTTGAAAGGAGAAGAGAAACTGAGAAATATTGATGCTGATTTTAGTGACAGTAAGATTTCATTATTATTTTTGGAAATGTCAAAATCATGGCTGGAAAGGACTAAATTTCAAGTCATTGCTGCTGGATGGAACTCAGCAATTTGAATTTGGTTAAAATGTGTGTTGGGCTAAAGCAGTCCTGTAAAAAGACACCTCATTCTGATCTGAAAAAATCAAGAAGCCTCACTGGCATTTCTCAAAGCTGATCTTTTCTGATCTGAATTTATAAGACTTCAGCTTCTAGTCAGGAGTTTTCCCTGTGCTTGAAAAAAGATGTTTATTAGGACTTTGCATTTTGTACTCAGGAACCTCCTATACATGGAAATGAAATAATCTCAAAAGTTTTCTTTTTGCCTACAAGCTAGAAGAGCTTAACTGTAAATATCCCCCAAGCATTTGAGGATATGTGGAGTGATGTGATTAATCTTCCCTGTCACTAAAGTCACTGTTTTACTGACAGAGTACTTCTTTCCTGGGGATGGGTAACACCTGCCTGCCCCTGGGAAGGGGTGAATGAATTCCTTGATTTGCTTTTCTTGTGCACACGGCTTCTGCTTTACCTGTTCAACTGTCTTTATGTCAATTCACAAGTTTTCTCACTTTTACTCTTCTGGTTCTCTCCCCAGTCTGACACATGGGATGTGGGGAGTGAGCAAGTGGCTGTGTGAGGCTGAGTTGCTGGCTGGGGTTAAACCATCACAGTCCTTTTGGACTCTTAATTAGTATTTGGGCATTTATCCTCTAAACATTTCTAATCAGCTGTGATTTCCCACTTATGACAACTCTTTTGAGATTTGCTGCTTAAGTAGTTCTTAACTCTGTACGTTGCTGGAATTTTACAAATCCCAATTTTAATGCAAGTATATGGCAAATCAGTTACCTCTAACAAGGCTAAAATACTTCTTATAAATATCAAACATACAAGTTTGCTTGATTGGTTTTTTAATTTTTTTTTCTATACCTCTGTAAAAACCTAATTCAGGTGGGACCCAGCCTCCTTAACAAGGCATATAACACTCACAATGTTACCTTTGGACCACAGTTCTCCTCAAATGAGATACAGTCAAATGGAAAAACATTCTGGTTCATAAAATATGTATAAACATTATTACATTAATACATAGAATATAATAAAAGAAGTTATTCTAAATATATCTATTTTGCAATTAGTTTACTTCTGGTAAGACATGGAGATGAAATTTGGTATTAAAACAACAACTGAGAGGAAAAACGTTTTCCATCATATGTCAGAAGAATTTCTATATTTTTTCTTTGTTCTTCTTCTTAAGGAAATTAAGTTTTCTTTAATACTTGTTGACACTCAGGGCTTCATCCTTCTGAAGTTTTGAAACTTGACTCCTATTTTGATTTTGAAATTTTTTTTTCTTACACGAATTTTTCCTTAAATAAATTCTTCCATCAAGTCTAAATGGTAACACATACTGCATTTTAAAAAAGTTACATACATGGACAAATAACATGAGAAAGACAGAGTCTTAACAGGAAACAAACCTGAAATGTGCTTTGTGTTAAAGGGTTGAAGAATAATCAAATTACCAAAGATCTCTTTTCTGTTGAATGATTGACAAAGCATAATCTTGGTAAAGACAGATTGTCTGCTCAGCCATTCATGTGCATACCTGTTATGTATGTTGTGCTAAACATTAAGAGCTACTTTCCACTTACACGAAGCACAAAATTCTCAGAACAAAGCAGTAAATTCTTTATAGACGAATAATAGCCCATTGGTCTGTTTAGAAAATCTGACCATGCACTCTTCATTTATTGTTCTAAACTTTCCACTAAGGCTACGAATACCTGATCACAAGACAGCCACAGGAGTAAACCTGAAATCAAGAACCCTACCAATTCAAAATAGATGAACCAATACAATAGCCCATCTCCTCTCAAATCAGAAGAAATCAATTGATATGTAAAGAAAGATCATAGTTCTGTTTACAGGTGAAATATGTTTTAGATAAAAAAAGATAGTTTATATAGGTTAAACTCAAAATAATAGCTGTTCATTTTCATTAAAAATTTGACCTCACTGATTAACATTTCTAAAGCATCTGATGGCAATATTGTGCTTAAAATAGAATAACTCTTCATTATTATTGTTATTCTTACAACTACTATTATAATTTTCCTTTTTAGATTCCTCAATGATACCCTTCAGACAATTATTCATTTGTTCAGGGCATAGGTTGCTGCTACTGCTCTCATCTGAAGACATATATATGCTAGTAAAATCCGGACAGTAACTTTAAGCTGTACCCAAGATACTACAGTCAAGGGTTTTCTTGAACTTGGTGCCTGATCCATTTAGTACACCAAAGAGAAAAGTTTGCTACTTCAACCACTCCCTCTGATTTCAAGATCATGATTTAAGGACTTTGCTTGGTCAGCTCAACCCTTTGGGCTCTGTTCTTTATTTTCCATTGCACAAAAATAAGTGCTCAAATCCCTTACAGCCAAGGAAGGCACCATTAAGGTGAAAGAGAAATTGGCATGAGACTGTTCTGCAGATTTTTATGTGTATTATTTTGGCTGAGACAGCAGTTAAACCTTCCAAAGAGGAATCAGGTGTGCCAATAGGTAACTCAGGATCTGTCAAGAAGAAACGGAAAGGTCTGGCATTTTCCATGACTAGTTAAATGTCAGGTTCTGCAGCCTCATCAGTAGAACAGCTGTGACTGCTATAAGAAGACACAAGGGACTTTCTTCCCTGAAAATTAGTCAGTCAGAAGGACATTGGGTATATCACAAGACTGGTCTTTAAAGATCCATGAGACTGTGAGAATGTACTGATATGTTTACATCCTCCTTTTCCACCTGTTCCTCTTGTGTTGCTTTTAACACAAACACAACAAAACCAGAAGCAGTTACAGTATCAGTTCTTCTATGGCAACATTCCAGCAGAAGCACCCGAAGTCACATTTAATTTTATTAGTCTTAAATTTTGCCTACCTCTGGCTTGTACAAGAAGTGGTAAAAATCAAAAATTTTCTCCACCAAAGAGAGCATACGTCAAAATAATAAATATAAATTAAAGTAGCAAGGACGTATTTAAGATGGCTGTCTTACACAATGCAGCTCATCATAAACTCCCTCAGTACTGAACACTTAGATGTGCTTTTTTGCAGACCGCAGAGATTTCCCTCCACAACAAATCAGCTTAGTGTGAAGGCAGCAAAAATCTCCTTCTTCCTTAGCATGTCCCTCCTCAGTCCAAGGAAGAAGGAGGAATTTTCGTGTGGGAAAATGTAAATGACTCCAGTTACAAAGAGTACTGATGTGTTGAAGAAGCAGTTGCCCTACAGGACCTGGCTAGCTCTGACTGGAGAGGTTTTGGAAAGAAGCTGAGTTGCCACACTTTACTTGCATCACCTCAGGCAGAGCCCGAAGATGCTCCCTTCATTGATTATTGTGCTAGAAAAGGATGAAGCTTCTCCACACTTAGAGCCACACATTGCCTTGTCAATCTGCTCTGCAGAAAATTTCCTCTCTAACACCAGATCTAGAGATTAATTCAATTCTGTGTGAGTGAATATTATTACTGTTTTCTGACAGCAATTCCTAGGACACCCTCTGTAGACTCCCCCAAAAATGAAGGAGCTCCTGAAAGATTCCATTGTTCTGTAATTCCCACCTAAAGATATAATCTGTATTTTACGCCATAAGTGATTGACACAGAGAAGACTCTTACGCCACAACCTGAAGATTAGAGCTTAAATACTCCTAGTAATAAAAATGGAGACCAAGGATGTATTAGCAGAATTATTTCTAAATAAATTCTTTCCAAAGCTTTCTGTCAGCCATTTCAAACACTGTTTTGGGGTCACCCATGACTCACATTTCCTTTAGCTGTTTCACATGCACAGATCTTCTTTCTGCATTTTTTCAGCCTTATGATGCAAGAGCTAATAATCTGGTGAAGACAAGAATCAGTGCAGCAAATGGCACATTACACCTTCTCCAACAAGATTACTTTTAAGTCTTATTGCATGTTTAGGAATTTTTTACTCAATGTTTTAAGTAGATGATTGCCATGATAAAATAAAATGAATAAAAAAATAGTTTGATTAGGAACAAATTCTGATTTGTGGCAAGATAATTGACAGTGAACACGATGAGCATACCAGGCAGCACAGACTTGAGAGCACACCCACCAGCTCATCCTGGTGCCTGCAAACTAACTTCTGAGCATCCCTGTGAATGGAGACCTTATCTGCGAGATGGCAGAAAAATTACTTAAGCACGTAAACTATTGATGGCTTCCTTGTGCTTATCCTGTCTCACCCCCACCTTACAGTTATTTATACAAGCAGCTCCCCCAGTTGGCAGCTGGAAAGAAAACCATCTGGACACAGCTCATTTCCTCTTTCAATCACTCATATTTTTGTTCATTTGAAAGTCTCTATAGTTGAAGTCTTTTTAAGAGCAATGACTACTACAAAATAAATTGATTGCTTCAAAGCTCTGACCTAGCCCAAATAACAAAACTGTAGCCACCACAGCAGCTGAACTTCCATCTCACCCCATGCTAAGAGTCTAAATAGAGGGCTAAAGTGAACACAGACTTTGCATGGTTAGTCTTGGAAAACAGTCTTGGACTGGGTTGCTGTCTGGGACTTCAAGTGAAACTCAATACCAGAAGACTACACTAATTTTCAAAAGACTGTTTTACAAGGAATGACTTCCCTCTGTGCGTGTTAGAGGCAAATCATTAGGTCATCAGAGCACACCAGAGAAGCTTCATGGACTTCAGCAGACCTACATCATTCTGTACAATAGCAAAGGAGTCTTGCTTCAGTGGGCCTAAAAACCACACTGCTTTCTCATAACTTTATGGCAGGATTCACATTTAATGTTTTGTGTGTCACTCACTTTACAGAATCTAAAAACTGTTTCACTCACTTTGATTTACGTTTCTAATGACTTTGCTAATGACTGAACCTCCTCTCAATACAGGATGTTCAAGACTTGCTTCAGACCCTTAACGCAAAACCCACTGTCAAAAAGGGTACTGGCAGTACTTACATGATAGTATTAATTTCAAAATTATATTATTTCTTAAAATAAGCCATTTTCTGGATATGAGAGGTCAGCTGGAGAAATGTAACAAGACAGAAAGCAGTTTATTTCAAGCTACAGATGTTTAGCTTTTGCCTTGGTTATATATCATGGAGAACATGACAGGCTTGCTATGTGCAGAGCTAAGATCAGACATGTTCTACAAGCCTTTGTAGTAGAGAGCTTAGATTTTGTCAGATGAAAGAGGTCTTGCTGCTTTGAGAAAAACAGTAAAACCTGTAAAAATGAGTTCCATGCAGTGAATTATTCCTCACAAGGTAAATTTCCATGATTTATTTCTTTCCAAGACAGTTCATAAGCATTCAAGTCCTCCTAGTCTGTGGAGCTGCCAACTGTGGTGATCTTCCTGTTAAATATCAAATTTTCTCACCTTTCTACCATTCAACTAGAAATTTCACACAGAACTGTCTAGAATTAATTTTTTTTTAAAAGGCATGAGAGTTGTGTGAAAGGTGGCTTACAAAATATCATGTTGTTTTCTTTTGATTCGATTTCTGACAGACTCTGAGAAAAATGTATGCACCTTTTAATGAAAAAGAAACATCATCTGTGACCCACCTTACAGTCTTGTATTCCCATTTACACGAAAAAGAGTTGTACCATATGAAGGAGATCTAATTTAGATTTTTTTTTTACTTGAACCTAAGAGGTTTTCACTCTATAGTCCACAAATTATCATATAACAAATGAATTACTTCATTTCTGAGTGAACATTAAAGGATAAATTCTCTGTAAGTCAAGTAAAAAAGAAACAAAATATAAACAACACATTGTTCCATAAATATTATGAAAGATTTTGTTTGTATCTGAAAAGTATATAGCAATTACCACAAGCTGATGCATCATCTTTCTCACCCACTTTCTTTTTCTTTGTATAACAAATTTCATAACTTTAAAAAGGAAAAAAAGGGGGTTTTATCACACAGTGCTTTCAGAATTCCAAAGCAATAACATGAAAGTGCTACTTTTATTTTTTAATAAAGTAAAATTAACTTAATCTGAACATCCTTAGGGCAGTAAGGATATTATTTTTCATCACCACAAAGTAATCCAACTGTTTCTCAGTTTTTAAGAACTACTTTTATATTTTAATATGAAAATCCAATAACTCCTCCTATTTTTAAATCCATTACTTACACTGTTTAGTCACATCATGCTGCTGGCATAGAGCATCACTGTTAGATATTGAAACTGAAATAATTTTCAGTTACTGTCACATCCATTATCCATTCATTATCCACTGGGCAGAATTCAAAGATAAGTGCATGATTTTAAGAAAATGATGTGACTAATAAAGAAAGAAACACAGTTTTTAGGAGAGCTTGCTCTATCTCTAATATAGATAGAAATATGTATCTTAGAGGTCCTGGAAAAAAAAATCTTTTTCTTTGTAGTCTGGTTAAGTAACAGCTTTAGCCCACACACTTTTTGATACTCTACAGTTTTAAGAAAATAATTGGAATCTTTTGTAAGTGGACTATGGCTTCTAAGGTGATGACCTGAAAAAAGTAAACCCATGGCCCTGGGTACTGCAAGTGACTTTCCATTATCATCATCTCCAAAGCTGATGACTCTTCTTACCTGGTTTCTAACATGGAGAGGGGATAAAGAGAAGAGGAAGACTGACAGTCTGTGCCACAACAAGAGAGCTGTTATGCTCAGGAATTGTGTCTGCCTTTCATATTTAAGGTAGGCTAGCACACTTTTCAGGTAATGAATTGCTCCTTGTCCACAGACAAAGTGAAGAACTGATATGAACCCCTAGTGAGCATGCAGGACATTGAAGCCTGTTTAAGAATTGAATTTTGCAATTTACAGAACATTTCTAATGATTTCAAGGGAATATTAAGATGTGTAGATAACTTTAAAGATCATATAAAGACAAGGCAGATACAGGAAGTGAGGAGTTCCCCACAACACTACAATTTCTTTAGTACACTGTGATTTTTCTGTCCCACTGTACCATTTGTACCCTGCCCATCTCACACAGCACAAGTAGTGCCCAACCCAGCAAGATGGAGAGCTCTTTTGGTACAGGTAGCTTCAACTTTCTTTTACTTTTTGTGATAATGCCGCTGTTTCACTACAGTCACGATCATTCAAATAAAAAATGCAGTATTCTCCTATGCTATTCAAGCCTTGTGAAGCAGTATCAGATGTGTTCCACAGCTTGCATGTGTGGCCTTTAGGTATGTCCATGTCTGTGGATGTGCAAAATGGACTCACCTGATTTCCCATGAACAGTCTGATTTCAGCATCTGTCTCCTCCTGGTCCCAAGAAGACACTGCCTACAACTGTTCAGTGCCAGGCAGCCTGTACCAATGCACAGGCACAGTAACTTGCACTAGCTGCAAGAGAAGAACATGGCCAGACAGAGGAACTGCTCACACCATGCTTCACTACATTATACTGGGCAGTGAACAATTCATTACAATTTTTTTATTTCATTTGATGAAGAAAGTAGCACGATAGTTGTAAATAAAGCATCATCTACTTGAAAAGGTTATGTGGAGATGGAACATCTTCTGTGACTCCAGTACAACCAGTACTGCTACTTTGCTAGCACTTACAGTGGGTACAGGATGAGAAACCGGTGAACAGAAAGTTGTCTTTCTCAAGTCAATGAATAGCAACCAATCTTTTATGACCAGGTATTTAGACACTTGGGACTGCATACCAGAAAGTTAGATATCTGAATTAATGTTCCAACAAGCTTGTAAATATTACTATTAATTTGGGATTGCTACTATGCATGTTAAGTTTTTTTCTTTTTAATATGACATTATTTGTATGTCTAACTGTACTTACATTTAAGCAGCCCTTCTTAAAACTTTTCCCCATTTAACATTTCAGTCCAGAATAAACCACCAGTCTTATCCATCACTTACACGTACTCCCACCTGTACTTGCAGTCAGACATCAAGGCTACACTACAAAAAGAACAAAATCACCTCCCCTGCCCATTAAGGAAACTAGAATTAATTCCACTGATCTGCACTCAGGCATCTTTAATTAAAAGATAATAAGCATATAAGTGGCTTTGATTTCTTATTCTAATGTCCTCCTCAATTATTTATTATACTCACCTTCTCACATCTGTACACATTTTTCTATTAGATGAATATAAAATATAAATGCTGTTGCACTTTTGAATATTTCTAACTGCAGTGCAAATGTTATGAACTCCTTATTCAACTTAGGCAAATATACATACAAGTCAGCCAAAGTGAAGCTATGTGATGTTGAGATATTGACTATGCTGAATATACCTACAAAGCCATCTGAGCTTTTGAAATGCTCTTTACCTACCTGATACGAATAACCACAAGAAAGTTACTGTATTAGCTTTTTCAACAGCTCGATTCTCCTACTCAAGATTCGCTGTGCAAAATCATAGCCTGGGAGGTTTTCCCTCTATGTGCAAGTGCAAATGAAGTTTACAGGGCCTTAAGTACTTACCAGGTGTGAGTACCCCACTCCCAGCTACTTTTGAAAGCTCTAGAAAGAACTCAGCGGTCAGTCCTAAAGAGCAATTGGGAGCAAGCCTCAAATTGTATTTGTCTATATCATTTACAAAAGATAAACAGCAGCTAAAACCTTCCTGTGTACATCTATTACATTATTTGTTCCAAGCAATGGTACCTACAAAGTATTTGCACTAAGTGCCATGAAATACATTTCTATGTACTTCTTCATTTTCCTTTCCTAAGTATTTCTTCAGTTTCTTCATCCTCTACAACAACACCTACTCATGCGTACAACAGAATGGGCCAGTTCTAACCCTAAAGAAAATAAAAGTAATTAAATTGGTAATCACATTCACAGCTCCGAAATTTTAATCCAGGACTGCGGTATGCCTGCTCTATCACAAAAGATCTCTGAAAACCCTTACTAAATAAAGCCAGTACTCTAAAGTGTACAGAGTTAATAGAGCAAAACCAGCTCACCACAGTTTTTATTATAAACAAACATCTTCTAAAGATGCTAAATCAATATCTATGTGCAAACAGAAATATTCCATGAAAAGGTTTACAGAGAAGGGGACTCATTTCATTATAGAAGACTGGAAGGTCTTCAACCCTTTTCTTTTTAGCATGAATACTTTTATTTAAAAGAACACATATGTTTGCATCTGCACAGAAGCTGAAAATCAAACCATTACGGGTTCTGGGTAATAAATTACAGGAGACCTTTTCTAAATGAAGGGAGAAGTTATATAACTTCATTCCTCTTCTTGGAGGGATAGAATGGATAGAGAAGATGAAGGAAGGGCTTGTTCATGCTCTAACAAACAGGAAAAAAGCTCCCAGAAAATAGAGCTTGATGCAGTTTCAGAAGACTTGAAGCTTTAGCAAGAACAAAGGACATAATATAAAGCTATTTTGTTGAGTAAAAATAAAAAAAGAGAAAAGCTTTCACTCAATTTGTAACTCAAAATCAAATCAAAATGCTGAATTCAAATACACCTCCATCCCTTCAAATACAAGAATTCCATGATGAACACATTAACCTATCTAAATGGGTACACAGAAAGGCCCAAGAGTTTGTGACCAATCCCTGGAAAAAAGCACCACTTTTGGAACATCCTCTTCCACTCCTGGCATTGTAGCTCCAGAATGAGACAGACAGGAGAGCTGGCTCTCCTGCAACATGGACTGCCATTTCCACCATCACAAGTAGTCTGGGTCAAAGACACCATTAGGATGACATGACAGATAGGGAGATGTGTTGTTATTTCAGTCAGGGTAGCCATCAGGAGAACATCTATGCTTTATATTGCATTGTAAAGCATATATTTTTTACATGAATGCATAATAAAAGCAGAGATTATGAAGGATCCATTGCAAAGACCTTATGCTATCTGAATTAATGAATTTTCTGCAGATGAAGACTTTAATCTCTCTCAGGCAATGAGCAAAATTAAACTTTGGTATTTCAAAGCATGACTACAGGATTATACACTATTTTCCCTAGTGGATTGTCAGATGGGTCTGCATTCTAAATTTTTTTAAATTCCTTAAAACTTAGGCAAAATTGCATTAATTGATACTGGATTCATTGAAATCAGATTGATTAAACAGAACATTGACTATTACTTTTTTTCTAGATTGGTTCTCTATCCAGTGAAAGTCCTAGTATGTAACCTGAAAAGCACTGCTGACCACTATCTGGAGAACAAAGCAAAGAGCCAATCCTCATCCTTAGCCTTAAATGACATCTTCCATTTCCATACTATTATGGTCAGTACTATCTCTGTTTTCAAGATAAAGATTTTATTCTACATTGATTGAGATTTCAATTATACCAACAAATGATCTAGAAGTGAATCTTGGGTCAAAATACATTATACAAAAGAGTTTTAGGTTTTTTAGAAGTTCAGAAGCATAAAGACCAGAAAATCCTCCTATAAACTTTACAGAGAAATTAAGAGGAGAAACAAATTTTCTACTTTAAGCCTTTTTCCCCTAATTTGTATTATGTGGTAGAATTACCCGTTTTCACACTGGAAGGATCAGTTGCATAACTGCTGAGCTTTTGCCCTGCTACAGAACCAGCATATACTTTAGAGCAGCTTATTATTATATCTGCATGTATTAACCATTCATTTTGATGTGACAAATGATTACTGAGCAGTAACAAATGCCAAGTGGGCAGAAGTCTAGTAAATAAACCTGAATAAGAAAGTACAGAGGTCAAGGCTGCACTTAAATTCTGAAGCTTCTTTATTCTGAACCTACAATTCACTGTCTGTCACCTTGCCCAGGTGCCAATCTAAACCAAGTCTCCCCTGAATACTGATGTTTACTTGCCAACTCTTCCATTCATTTACAGAAGATGCTGATCTAAGCTAAGCAAAACCGCCCTCCTCTGACACCCCTTGCGCTTTTGTGCATATTCACACACCTTAACATGCTCCTTCATTGCTTCTGAGAACTTACAAGCAGTACATTTGGAAGGAGAAGAGTAAAAACACATCTGAGAAAGGACAAAATAGAAGAGTGAGTATGTTGGGCAGGAAGAGGCTCTGCAGCAATGATAGCCTTGCTTGTTGCTTGAGACTCCAAAAGACTACAGCAGTGGGAGACACTGCTAATATCCTGACTGTAGAACTACAGCTTGCTGAGAAACTGTGAAAAACAATGTGCATGCTTCTAAGAGTCTTTCTAATAATCCCTCCCATGATTTTCTCAGGATAAGTGTGCAATAATTTAAAAAAATCTATTATAAAAACCCATGAGTCGCAGTAGACAGACCCACTACCACCCATGCTGAGGCTGCTCCATGACATGGTTCAGTGTGACATACATTATATCCATGTATTTGGCCTATCATCCACACCCTGCTGCTGAGCTGAAAAATGCCCAATGCCAACATACTACCATGCAAGTGGAAATACGTTTTTTGGCTCATTTCCGCACATGATTTAAATTAAGAGTTCAGGACAGTGAGGCGATTTAAAGAAGATGAGTGAATCTTCTAACACCAAAGATGAGAAAGGGAGAAGAGTAAACTTAAAAAAAAGTTTAAACATTTTGCTTAAAATCACTTACATATATTTCAGGGGTTGTATCTCAAATGCAGACGTCAAGATAATTACTTTTTGTTAATGATTCACTTTGCTAGCTTTAATACTACATTTTTCACTGTTTCTTGGAAGTTAAACAGAGTTACAGATATACAAAACACACAAGCCCTGTCTATCACTGATTAGTCATTTTGCAAATACATGAAAATAATTTCCTAATTTTTTTGCCCTTATTAAATCTCTAAAAACTTGTCTTTTTTCTATTATCTTTTTTTTTCCTGTCTGTATTCCAAATATTCAAAATAAAGGATGGTCTTTAAGTGTCAATTCCTAAAACCCAAGCAAGAAAATGGGCAGTAAGCCTCTGCTGTCTGTCTCCTTGCCTGCAAGTCAGCCAGCAGTAGAGCCAGTGTAGCTCACAAGAGCCCTAAGGGGTCCTTTCTCTGGTTTCTAAAGGCCCTATTGCACTTTATCACCCTACACAAAACTGATCCGGTGTGCAGGAAGGCCCTGTATCCCCATGTGTCCCCATGTGTCCCGTGGCTGCTGCCATCCCCCCTCTCCCTGTCCTGGAGCCGCACTCCGCTGCGGAGGGGAGCGGGATTCGCCCCTTCCCTACCCAAAGGCACAGAGCAGCATTTTGCTAAAAAGGGAGTGATTTCACAGCCTAACAGCACCGGGGCAGCGTTAAACAGCAACATGTCTGAAATTAAACACCAAATTTGAAGGGGAAAAAAAGAAAAAACCCAAACATTTCACATCTTCCCCAGGAGATTTTCCCAGCCTACTCCTGGCCTGCCCAAACCCCCTTATTCTATCAGTGCATTAACAAAGCCAAGGAGCTCACGCTGTGGCATCTCATCGGAGGGCACTGGAGTTAACAATGAGACTGTGAGCTCCAGTGGCCATGGCAACAGTAGCTAATTCTTCTTCCCAATCAGGGTGGCAATTCTCTCCCATGGCTTGAATCAGTTACAAAACAAAATACTCTCAAAGACCTTTCAGAGCCAATAGCCTCGCAGTTAATCTACTAATAGGAAATAATCTGCAGCTAATATACACATTCCAGGGCAGCAGTGTGTTTTCTTAATACTTTGTTACATGGGCCTCTTTCCAAAGAAAGCAGAGCAAAGAATAGAAAACAGACATTCATTAAAAACAGCATAATACTACCTGGCCACTATTAATGTCTGAAACGTGCTACAACTTGCATGGCTCTTAAAATGGTGATTTGGAGTGACAGCACTAGATAGACTGAGCTCAATGCAATTAGATCAAAAAAAGTTACATACAGTATTAGTTAGCAGCTAGTTCATGTGAAAAATCAGCCTTGAAATGATTTCCACATTGCTCTCTTTTAATTGAAAGTATCTGAGAAGAAAAGCACTGGGTTGACAGGAATGTGGATGGTAATAAACAATTCTAGATGAACACACCAAAACAGATACTCATAAACATTCACTTAGAGCATACTTATCTAACTGTGATGGGAGCTTAGCCATACACTATTCCACCTAGCTTAAACACAGGAGTAAACAGTAAATGGATGGTGGGTGAGAAAGTAGTGCTGAAACATTAACAGTGAATCACCAATTTTGCATCAGTCATGTCAGTAAATCTGCACAACATGCCTTAGCTTCAATTTACTAAGGGAAGGACTGCACTTCTGAAAGCTGGAGTATATTGGCGCCATTGTGTTCCAGGTGCAGGCACAAAGGCAGGGTGAGCTTCAGGAACTTACACATTGCCATCTTATATGTGTAATTCAGACAGAGATGCAGCACTACTGTTGGATTAAGGAAAGAATTACTCCTCCATTCTTAGCAAATGCTGCCAGTGGAGGTGGTTGTCACAGGAAACAACTCCCAGATTCACAACCATGTTCATTCACCACATCCAACCCAAACCACCACATCTGCACCACCAACACAGTTCAAGTGAAACTAGAAGTCTCTCAGTGCTCAGGTATATTTACTTTTCTTTCTTTTTCCCCTCCAGGGGTAAAGCCAAGGACATCTGGTCATGTCAGGCCATTGCACAGGCATCAAACAGAATTAAAAGATTAATTGATTCTGAAAAGATTCTGGCAAAGACTGAGAGAAAGATAAGTGACTAACACATCGGTCAGTGCAGGGCAGCAGATTGTATTCCACTATCTGCTACAATTGTAGAGACACCTCTCATTTGGGCAACCAAAATGTTTCATTTCTAGACCCTCATGCAAACTTCTGAAAGTTCCACTAAGGTAACATTTCATAGATTTTTCATTGTTCCTAAGACAACTACTCTTCACTATAGTTTTAAGCTCTAACATATAAAAATTCTGTGTCTATACTTAATATAAAATCTGCTCTATTTTAAATAAAGAGAACAAAAACTGTGTCTTACCACTATGATCTTATTTTTACTTTATTGGAAACTGCTTAAGTACTGAAATGTGAAAAGGAAGGCAGCTCAATGTAACAGTCAAATGATTTTAGTAGCAAAAATACTTCAAATGTTCCAATTCAGAAATATTGAGCAAGTACCCAAGCAAAAGGCCTTTAAAAATGGCAGCTCTCCCAGTTCACAAATATGAGAGATACAGTTTAAGAAATGTTCAGAGCATGGCTAATGGTGGAAGACATTCTCCACATCAGTGCCCATATCCTTTATAGGGAATTGCTGTAGTCTATAACTATCTCAAGATTTCATGTCATGCAATCCATTTCTACTCTGTGTGTCATTCCCCAGGTAAACTAGATGGTTTGTGAGAATGAGTGAAAATTGGTCACCTATACATCTTTCCAATGACTGACAGGGAGCTTCTCCTGTATGTGGGGCATTTATGTGAGCTGTTTCCTACATGAGTTTTTTTTTAAGTCATCCCAAGACCTCCTGCTGCATGCCCAGGAGCAGAAAGCTCCCAGGACAGGATCTCTTCACAAGGCAGTCTGTTTCCCTGAAACACCCAGGAACATTATCTCTTCACATCTGTAAATTTGTCTGAAACAGGCTGAAATGCTGACAAGTCTGGGTAAGAGCAGGAGAAGCAGAAATGACTGTACAGACACATATATAAACATCCGTCCCTTCACAAATACAAGAAAAGGATTGCATAAAGCC
Organism: Toxostoma redivivum; assembly: GCA_013397375.1. Lineage (NCBI taxonomy): Eukaryota > Metazoa > Chordata > Aves > Passeriformes > Mimidae > Toxostoma > Toxostoma redivivum. Next base: position 199,152 of record VXBI01013782.1, read on the forward strand.
ATGTTACAATGTATACAAGCCAAATGCAAAGTGATAAATCAAATTTTGCTTAATCTTGCTCAGAACAAGTAGTTTCTTGGTCTTGCTGGTCTGCAGTTTATACATGAGCATTTAGAGTTTTGTGACAGCTATTTTACACAAACTGACCAACTGCACAATTTACCTTTTTTTATTTGTTTATTTTATCCTGATACTGAGGTTCAATCCCATCCTCAAAACAGTCTGACTCATTCTAAGCACACTCTGCAAAGAGAATGGGATTTCAATAGTGGTCAGCACTAACCTACTTCTCTCCAACCATTGGCACAATAAGTAAATGCTCCTTGATTTTGATGGGAGAAACAGAAACAGGTCATTGCTGAGGGCTTTTGAAATTCCACCAGAATCTCTAAACAGGTCGAACATGCTGCAGTCTCACTGCTGTTTATCCCTGACAAATCCAGACTGTGTGACATGTGTTTATCTTGATATATATTTGAAGCAGTTTCTTGGGAGGAGATTGTGCAAATAGGCACAAACACCGCCTTTTTATCACATTCTGTCTTTCCCCCAGTACTGGAGAGTGATGGTTTGGTCCAGTAATGTGCTTGCCTCCACATTTCAATTCTTGCACCCTCTCTGTCTCAGTAAGAAAGAAAAAAAAAAGACTGCCTGAGTCGCTGTGTATTCCAAGTCTTTACTTGCTGAGAGTGCTGAATGTTGCCCATTTCTTAGAAAAAATAAAGGAGAGAGGAGGAATAAGGGATAGAAAATAAAAGCTGAAACCTTTAATGTTAAATGATTTTCATCATTGAACACTGTTTTTATTTTTCTTTAGATCAGTTTTTATAATTTGAGTTGTCATGACAACATGATGCAACACTTCACTGCCATGACAATGTGACAACTTTCAAAAACAGTAAGTGCTGTTTTTACTCTGTTTTTCAATCGCTCCCAAGGAAACAAGCTGTTATTTACTTCTATGACGAAACTCATACGATACCATAATGGATCCAATGTCAAGAAAAATTAAAGCATAGAATGGGGGAAACAGGGATGGAAAATGTGTTTTTGTGTACATAATCACTCCATAAAAAGTACACTTTTTTTTCCCACTGTTTTATCCCAATTCACCACCATAACTCTGCTCATTTCCACCTACAAATTCACTGACTTTCTCCATAACCTGACCAGAACTGATTAATCACGGCAGTATAATTGACTCAAAAAGGACCTGTTTTCTTAGCAGCAGTTTTAGTTGACGTTTTTATGCTTGGTTGTGTGCATTTGGATGCTACAAAACAAACTGAAATAAATGAAGTCTCTGTGTGACCATGAGCTAACTCCAGTGAAGCAATGTACTTGTAAATCCCATCAATTTATGTGAGACTTGTGTCTAAATTCTATGGGGACAATAAATCCACTAGCTAACTCTCTTCTAGATGGAGCCAAGAAATGTTTCCAGACAGTAGAGCTTAGTTATCTATATTATGCAGTTGTGGGAGAAAAAAAAAATCATTGGATTGATATCTATTCTGTTTAGCAAAAAATAACTCTCAGGAGCTAGCATGGACCACTCCCAAAAAGGCAGTATGGATGCAGTCATCTTGCTCTGGAAACTGAGACAATTTAAAACTCCTAAAATACATCAGCTGGCCTCAGTTGCATGGGGTGATCCTTAGCACCATTTTCTATATGGGGACAGACATAACCATTGTTTTCCTAGCACTCTTTTTTTTGAGAAACGTGAAAAACCCCAAAACAGTTGATATCAAAACACATTATTGTACAGGCTCGTTTCATGTGGATGTGATGGAGGCTTTGTTAGAGCACAGTGATGCATTTATATAGCACTGACTACAAGGCCCAACTTAACCATGGAAAGTTGCCCTCTCAGGGTAGAGGAACACTTTGGCCCAGCTTAAGGGGTAACCCCACACCCTGCCTGCTGCCCAACCCCTCCACCCTCAGCAGAACCAACCAAACCTGGACACAGACAGAGGGGCAGTGAGGAACCAGGGAGACTTTCAGCCTGATACAACTGTTGATGTGTTTTGAATATCAATGATTGCTTCCTTAAACAAAAGACAGTGTTGGAGGCAAAGAAGCTGTACTACTTTCAAGACACTACAGTTGAGAAATTGCTCTGTGTGTACGAACACACCTCTATAACAAAATATTAAATATATATATATAGTGTGTGTGTTTGCATGTATATACACTTGACACATATATAGATCAGTATTTTTGGCGGCAAAGGAAAATGTTTCACAGCATCAGTACCTAATAAAATAAAATTAATTATTCTGTAGGAGAAAAAAGAAGTACATTCTCATGATTGATATTTTACACCATTTAAAAGATTTCATGCACTTCCACCACTCTATTCAGTGGTTTAGTGACTACTATTTACCCATGTCAGTCTCAGATAAAGATAAGCTAAACTGGAGGTTGTAGTGCTTTGCTTTCTTTCCTGAAAGAGCTCAGGACCTAATTTGCAACCTGCCTAGAAGACACAAGTTCACTAGGAGAAATAAAGCACAGACGACCTAATAATTAGTCCCATCCTGAAGATTTCATCCAGCTCCCATCTTTCCATAATGGAACTTTTCTATTGATTTCAGTATAACCTAAACCAGAAAAGAAGAGAATTATACATCAAACATTCATTAAAAACAAAAACAAAACAAAACAAACAAAAAAACCAAACCAAAACACAATAACAAAACAAACAAACAAACAAAAAAAACCCCAACGAACAAACCAAGATCCACTTCCGCCTCCAAAATCCCACACAGCTCCGATGCCACATCTTTCTATGTCTCTACTTATTATGAGTTCCTGTTGACAAGAATAGATATAGTCTTTGTTTCCATTGGTACCTCACTGGCCAAAACAGTTGGAGATGTTTCACAATAGTTGCCTATAAACATACTTTTGTTTATGTCTATCAGTCAAAATGTGCTTGTGTTTGTTGTCATACAGGCTTGCAGTCAGGATTGTCTTGACTTTCTTCTCCCGACAGGTGACCAAAATCATAACACTTTCTGCTCTACACTCTTCAAAAAGCATCATATATTACATGAAGAATTGTTTCAAATCATAAGCTTAGATATTGCCAGGAGGTGGAGAGTTGGTGAAATTCAGAGCAAAGCAGCAAGAGAAAGTGGAAACTTTGGAAAATCATCAGGTTTCTGCATGGCGTAACAGTCACTCGAGTCAGAAACCTATATGCTGGGAACTTGTACTTTGACCCTGGCATGCGTAGAAAGTAGAGACACCCACAGGCACCATTCAGATGGTAATTTGAACTAGCTGGCTATAGCATGGGTGATAAATAATCATTTAACATGGCCTATGGAACCAGGACAAAGAGTGAAGAGGAAAAGTTGTGTGATGACACTTTATTAGTACCAGAGAAATCAGTATGACCTGGATATATTTTTCAGACATGCAAATATCAATATGCAGTCTCAGTAATGCTGCGTTACTGACCTCAATCTGCTTCAATGGTGAATTACCAATGCCTCTTTTTTCTGAAATATTTTTAACCACTTAGAGAAAGGAAAGGGAGATTTTTCTTAAACTCAGCTCAAAAAATAAACCAGACCCAAGAAACTTGAGTGGTGATGTGTAATAAATTGGAACACCCATGTCTGATTTTAATCTCACTTGTGTGATGGATCTGTTTCCTGTTGACAGCATATAACAGAGAGTTGCACAATATACAGAGAAACTTGTGGGCAGCATGATGATGATGATGATGTAGAAAAAGCAACAGTGAAATATGGATTAAGCATGAAGAGGGATGCTCCAGAAGAATGTGGGCAAGGGATTCATTGATGAGGGGGATAGAGGTACTATCAGCCACCTCTTCAGCTCTTATCCTTTCAGAGACTGTTAGTTTGGAAAGTAACTTTCCCAATCTTCTATCCTCAGACTCTTTCTTATTTAGTTAATTTTGACAAATATATTTACTTTAACATAAACACAGGTCTCAGGGAAATGTCATAAAATAATCTTTCAGTTAAGAAAGTTTAGTTAAATTGGATTAATTGTAAGAATATGCTTAGGTGCCATTTAAATCTGAAAATGTACTCTGCACATTTTTGAAGGAAAACATAACAGAAATTCAGCACATAATTTAGACATTAATATAATTGAAATAGCAAGGATTTAAAAATTACATTACCTTAGATTACCATTCTTTGGAAATGTATACATTAATTTTCTCTCCAGTCAAATTTAGTTTGTTTATAGTAATGGATCCACAACTTTCCTTCATTTTAGGTGTCTTTTTGAAGTATCTGTGTCATGTCATAAATATGAGACATGATTCAAGAAAGAAGTAAGACCGGCAACATCACAAAAAAAAGCACCAGTCTTCCCATATTCTGAATAAGAATGCAGACCCAAAAAAATTTGTATTTTCTTAGAGTGTTGGTATTGTACTTGATACTTCTGAATGTAAACCTAATAGAATGTTGAATACCACTTTTACAGCTGATGAATAACATTTAAAAATACCCAAATTTAACACCTAACCTTTGCAAGCTAAAATATTTTAGATTTTTTTTTAATTTTGTGTAGATGGGAGAGATGTAGCATATTAAAAGTCTCTAATAAATTTAGTATGTACATACATACAACTCATCCAAAGTTCTTCTCTGTATGGTATTAAAATATGAAATCACTTTTGCAAGAGGTTTGCCATGATGTGCTCAGAGACAATTTGCCTTTGGGTCTACTCTGTATTTTTTCAGGCTCCAATTCAGTCACGATGTTACAGCTGTAGTTTGAGATGGCAGCTAAGAAAGAAGGTACAACATAGAACTAACACACCAGTAGAGAGAGCATACTGAGTCAGTTTACTTTGTTTTTAAGGCAAGAAGTTTGAAGCAGCTAGAATTTGTAGCAGACATTCTGATGTCATTTACTGTGACTGGCACTTTTCTGAGGCAATATTGCATTGACTGTAAACACTTGGAAGGGCGAATGCTTTTTGTTAATCCATAGCAAAAAGAGAAACATGAGCTTTAGGGGAATTATAGTAATATAAATAAATAAATAAATATTCATCATCATCATCATCATCAATCTTCCAGCAGCTTCCCACTGAATTTGTTGAAGAGGTAAAGACAGACTGCTGCTGACCTGATTAAGGATCTCCTTCTTTTTAAACTGAAAGTCACTTAAAGAATTACTTTATAAGCTTAGTGTGTCAAATGCAATCAAATTGATTAGTAAATATTAGCATGATTTTCTAGCACTGGAATCTGCAGCAGAAGCAAGTATACAGGATACATGACATATTAAAAAAAAAAAGTTTGGCTGAAGTTGCTTGAATAATTTATCTATTATCCAAAAAGCTGAGTGCCAAGCTGCATCACTACTGAGATTTTAAGAGCAATCACCACCTCATATCAAAAGCTGCATGTTGCTGGATCTCTCCTTTAAGTTATTTCCATGTCCAAAGAGCAATGTACTGAAGTTCTCCATCCTCAAAGAACATTTATAACAAACAAGTATGGACAAAACCCCCAATCCTGAGTATCCCAAATGCAGTAATCATTGTTTTGCCAGACTGGACATACCGGCAATATAGCCCTTCTTTGTTAGAGGAATAAAAAAATTATCTCTACATATTTGTGCTTGCTTTCACCAGAAGTTTCTCACTTATCACTGACAATTGCCTGAATGAAGATCTTGGTATGGACTTGTACTTGAGATGAAGCTCAGCTCCCACTAGCGTCCTAAAAATTATCCCTGAGAGTCCAAAATTCAGCCCCTTACCTAGTATCCCTGAACTGTTCTGAAAACTTTGAAAACTTGATCCCAGTGCACTGAACTGCATTCTGATTCTCAGAGAAACTCTACCACAAACAGGCACTCCTGTGCCCAAAACCTGCTCGATGCTTGCACAGCCTCCACCTCCTGTGCTTGTCTCAACAGCAGCCATTTGCTGTTCCTTTTGCAAATTTGCACCTCATTTAAGGCTGACCTAGAACTAGGCAAAATTGGACACAGATTGGGAGCAAAATTTTATCTGAAAAAGTAGAGGAGGAAAAAAAGCTTTTTCAGCCATTAGTTTTCTACCACCTATTTTTTCATCCAACTGCAATTCTAGCACTTCAGTGCTAGTTTTATGACATTACTGCAGGAAAGGCAAGGGAATGGCCATGCTGCCTCCATGTCTGATTTCGCAGTAAATACTGCATCACACTCACAGCTTGTCAATCCCTGTTCCTGAGGTGCAACCATGTAGCACATCCACTTGGAAGGCAGATAAATGTCCCTATTCCCTAGACTGGTGTCAGAGAGGTTCATATTTAATGTGTGCATGCTTGTGCTTGTGTGATAAGGGGCCAGTACTATTTCTCACTGCCCCCCAAAATTACCTAAGGCCATTACCTGACAAAATGTCACATAATTTCCAAACCAATACTCTTAAGCCCCACATCACACTGACGATTATTTCAGTAAAGTACTTATCATTATGTGAGCTTGAAAGTTAGGTCTCCCATGAGGGAACATTCCTTGATATTAGCCCAACCATCTGACTAAGAAACACTTCCTATAGTTTTAACATATGGATTACATTTGAACTGACAGTGAGTTTTCCTCTGGACTGATCCCGGCTGCCTCCATACATGGTTATGCTTATTGCTTGTGGGGCTCTTTTAAGCACCGCTGCCCTGAAATAAACTCCTACTATTCCTACAGGATTTCACACCAGCCAATTTAAATATTTTAATAATGAGTAAAAAGTTTAAAATTAAGATAAAATATTGTGTCAAGCCACAGACAGTGCTGACAGTTCAAAAAGAAAATGCTTTCTTTGCAGCACCCATCAGCACATCTGTGACCATACTACATCTCTGGATTGTTCACAATTCCGAGTCTTCTCCTGCTTTTCCAAAAACCAAACTGCTCAGCAGATGGACAGACCAATGAGACAGCCCAATGGCAACATCTGCCACTGAAGGTCCTGCTGGAGCTGGAAGCACAGTGGCCTTGCCTAGAGAGGTGATGTGCTGGCATGGGCACTGCAGTTGCCACCAGTGGCTTTCTGGAGAGCTCCAGCAAGAGCTGAAGCTCAATGCCACAGCTGGGCCAGCAGCAAGAATAATCCTGTGGTTGCTCCAAAGTCCTCTCTGGGATCCTCTCATTCCTCCCATGGGAATGAGAGACACTTTGGCACTGGTCTACCTGTGGGGACATCAGCACCACAAAGCCTGTGGTCTCAGCCCAGCAAGGAGTGTCTGATCCCGATTCTGTTTGTGAGCTGTAACCAGGACAGATGCAAGGCACCTGAAGAAATTTACTCCTGCTTTCAGGATTGTCCAAAACTGTTTGAGGCTTTTCTCAGCCCTGGAGACACAATGCTGGACACCACTGAAGGTACCTATGAGCTTCACAGGTGACTGGTGCTCACCCAGAATGACACTTCTGAGAGCCCTGGCACAGCTCCTTTGCTTATGTAAAAAAACATGTGGCACCATGGGCTATGTTACATCTCCAAACTTTATTCTGGCTCTTTGTGCTTTTCTTTCAGTAAAGATAAAAAGTAGCTAACAGAGTTTCCCAACATCCACCACATCCTGGCAGAAGGAAATGCTTCAGTTTTCGTGGTGATTTGGCCTTCTCAGTGCCAGTCACTGTTTCTGTTTTTATATATTTAATTTCTAGAGAAACTAGAAACTTAGCAACATATTTTGTAGCTGATTTGGCTGATAATGCCTTTTTTAAAGCTCGTTTCCTGCTTTAGAGTAGCATGGTAACAAAAAAGAGCTGGGTTTACTCCATTAAAAGAAGACAGCACATTTAGCCAAACAAGAAAAAACAAATGCTGAAAAGGAAAAAAAAAATGAAACTAACAGCAAGCTGATGAACAGATTAGTTATATTTATTTTAATTTTCCGGTGCCCCCTTTTTAGATAGTTTATTATTAACTAAAGTAAATTCAGCTGTTCACAGAAATTAGAAAAATTATATGAAAAAGCAAGTTAACTAAAATGAGCTGATATAATTTTTTTTTTAAGTTGGATTCAGTAGAGGGACTTTAGCCAAGGAGAACAAGAACAAAATACAGAATTGTATCTAATTAGAAATCTAACTAACAAAAATACTCTTAATGCAAAAGATAAATTTAAAAGGCCAAAAAAAGACATTATTCCCTCTCTGTACAGTGATGTAGCCTGTTTTAGTGAATACTGACATGTCTTATAGCTCAAGTCTAAACATTCAGACATTCTATTCTGATAGAGAAGGGTGCGCTTTGCATTCCTTTCTCAATATGGTAAAGCTGTAACTTATACCTCTGACTTATCACAGCATTGGGAAACACATGTTTTCCCCTTATTTGGTAGCACAGAACATCTGGAGAGGAAAAAGGACATACTTCCCAATACCAACTGTGAGCAACCACCACAATAGGACCTGCCTACAAAAGCTGACACTCCTCCTCATTAGAGCAGGATAGAAAACAAAACTCAGACATATGTATGGCTGCAGAACATCTGAAACTCTACAAGTATAGAGAGAAATAGTGCAAGAAAGGATGGAGGGACTTGCACACAGCATTCAGAAGAGCTCAGGGTTCAGCTGCCCACCTTGCTGCTGACACCCTGCAAGTCAGCACCCGCTTCTTCCAGTTTTCTAAGCAGCTTGTAACACATCAAAATAAACAGTCAATGCATGGGTAACTATTTTACAGTGGAAGGCAGGAAGAGAAATGCTGCCTTCACTGGAACACTGGAGATCACAAAGTTGCAAGGTCCTCTTACCCACAGCGCTTCCCAGGGGCTGCAGAGATGGCAATGCAGGGAAGAAGAGAAGGGCCATGCTATCTTTTCCAGTATATAAGATAGAGTTGTAGGGCAGCTCAACCGCTGCATGGAGAAATGGACTTAGCTGCTAAAAATAAGGAGAATAAGGCAGATTTTAGCTATCTCAGTACCAAACTACCTTCCTAAAAGCTGTTTGGAGGCAACCAAACACCATGGCTGCCAGGATTGCTGAACTTAAAGCTCAGAACTTGTATCAGAAATATTCAATTCTGAGTAAGAGTAGGAAACTGAGGCTTGGCCTCTCTGAGCAGCTCTGTACCAATCTTCTTGTCTGGAAGCAAAAGAGCTGCCTGTCCCGCCCAAGTGCTGCAACAGCATCAGCCTCCCTCTAGAACATTGCAACAGCTCTTGCTCTTCTCAAATTGGACTGCAACTTCTGGATATCGCATAAAAGGAAATAATTTAGTGGGAAGAGCAAACATTTAGAGAGTAAAACTCAACAGTAAAAATAAAAGGATGAAATATTTTCCTTCCTCAAAAAAATGTTCAGCCACACCTCTTATAGAGATCCCTAATTGCTGCACCAGAATCCAAGGCAGTTCCATGTGGGACATGCAAACCATGAGAGGACTGGTAAAGAAGTGTGTCTGGGCTGCTGAGTGCTTCCTCCTGCATGTGCCAGCAGCTGCGAGCTGGTGCTGCCGCTGCAGCTGATGATGGCTTGAACATCAGCTCATCTGGAAACTCTGGTGAGGGTGGTGCCAGGAAGGAAAGTCTCTCATGGTCCAGCCCACACCCTAGCAGGGAGATGATCCTCTCTTCTGACTGCTGCCATTGGCATCTGATCTCTGTACTCTGGGGCATTTTTAAAAATCTCTTCAGAATTCCAAGTTTTACTTGTTTCCAATAGCAACGCTGGTGACACACACATGGTAGGGGGAGGGAAGTAAGGCTTAAGCTGAGCTATAAAGAGGAGAGAACACCTGGTAAAAAGCTGCTACCAGAGCTGGCCTTGTCATTCTCTGTGGACAACCTTCAGCTGGACACAAGCAGTCAGCATGGTGCTATTCCTAACACTGCACAGCAACCACTCACCATCTTGTCAGGAGCAGCTGGCAAGAGCCTTCCTGTCAGGACTTGTTTTGGAGCTGAAGAGCTCCAACACACGCCCTCACAGCACTAACATTTGCACAAGAGGCATGAAAATGTTGCTACAAAAACTGATCACAGAGTGAAGTTAACATTTTGGTTCATTCCTGTCCCTTGAACAGCAACTTTGCAGACACCAGTTTCTCCATGCAATTGAAGACGGAGGTATTTTTAATACCATCTTCTGAATGGAAAATTAAAATAGAGGGCTAAGTGAATTTTCCGAGGACACAAGTCCAAGCAATGTCAGGCCCCAGAAGGGAAATTCCTTATAAAGTTACTTTGCAGAAAGTTACTGCTGCCGCCCCTTCCTCCCCACACCCTGCAGACTTTGAATACATTTAGAAACACAACTGCAGAGTTCTGTTTTTTTTCTGTTTTCTGTTTCTAGATACATGTACACACGCACCATTTCCCATCATGTATTAATTAAGTCAATTTCTTTTCTTCAGATCCTTACTTGCTGAAAGATTGTTTTACAGAATGAAAAGCAAAGCCAAACAAAAATTTCTTTATGGGTGCTTTTGAAGAGAAGAGCTACAGAAATGTCTATCTGGCACAGGCAAGAGAGAATAACCAAGGGAAAGCATTCAAGAATCTCCGAGGATGAAGCAATTCCTACTGTTTTGAACTGCACACATGAACCCAGAGCTGGGCAACAAACACTCCCTAGGAGGAGCTGCAGTTGGACATGCTGCACAGCGATACCGCTGGTGATGGGATCGCTGTCTTACTGTTTCTGCTGAACTTTATTGCAGGAAGCTGCAGTAAAGGGTTTACAATGTCATAGCAGCCACGATCTTGGAGAACCCCTGGGGAGTACGATGAAAACAAATATGTCCTCTTGCCACAGAGAAGCATCATTGTAGTGTTAATGGCTCTGATGGTGCAACACACTTAAACTCCCCTGTAATCAAATCCAGGGTTACAGCTATACATCAAAACTATCAGGAATTAATATAATCTCCTGTCTTTGATATCTGAACCTGTTATCATTAAAAAGATATGTTCCAGTACAATCAGAATGTGGTGCTTTGATTCAGGATTTGCTATGTGGAAAACCTGCAGCCACCAAACTAGTCTAAGTGATCACAGCAGCATCTTTGGATAGACATCCAGGAATCGATTTTCCTCTCCTTAAGATATTAAAGTAACAACTATAAAAACACTTCTAAATGTTCTAAAATTGAATACCTCTTTTAATTCTTGTTAGCATTGTTTTGTTTTTTTAAATCTCATTTATATATTGCCACTTGCCAGCATCAGTGAGGTGTTCATTAAATTAAAAAAGAAACCAAGGCAAGAAAATCCCACATGAAAAGACATTTTCATTATGAAAAACAAACAAGCCAAGGAAAAAGTCAGCACAGTAAGGCATGTCTCTAGTTTGAAATGCACACCTTTAAAGAAGCTGATTACAAAAAAAAAAAACACTTTAGCGACATAAACATTATGAAGAAGAAAGCCTTTTATTCTCTGTCACACAGCATAATGAACTGAATACTGAGATCACACAGGAAGAGGAGTTAGCGATTCATTGTAAAATGCTATCATAAGACAGAAAGCCTGCTTCTTACATTACCCCAAGGTAACAATGTATTAAGGGTTGATTTTATTCTAATATGGATAGCACGATATGGTGCCTTGGTTTGTCCTTCTCTGGGCAGGTTGATGCTAATCACATAGCACAGGCATTCATGGAAATGTACTCTGCCACTGACTGAAATGTATGCCAGTTGGATGTCATTAATAATACTCTCAAACTAAATAATAGCAGTTGAAGGGAAAATGGCAGATATAAGTAGAATTTCTTGAATTTCCTGAATTTCTTCAACAGGACCCCAAGTGCCATGGCTTAACACCTAGAGTTTAATTTAGGCAGCATATAAACATTTTCAGGCAGATACACATATCTTTATACACATACAGAAGATATTTATTTTGGGAAAAGCATCATAGGAATGCAGTAACTGTATTTGACACAATCTCCTCTTCAGTTATAAGCTTTGCATTCAAAGATCCCTGATAATGTTGTGATGATTTTTTCCCAAGCAGATCAATCACAGATACTAGAGATTAGTAAGGCAAGTCAAATCAACAACACCTATCACCCTTCTCCATACCAAATAGTTATTTCTACAGCCTAGGACTGCGAACCACATGAATTGCAAGCAACGCCCATTCACAGAAGCAAAACAAACACTCCTGTCACTCTGTGCCATCCTGTTTGATCTCACTGGAACATAAAAGCAATGCAAGGTCAGGCAGGGGCAAGAGCTGTAAAGAAAGATTGCTGTGCAATGCTGGGACACCCAGCAGGGTACGGCGTTAGAGGTACACTACGTTTCTCTGCCTGTTTTCTGATCTCACATAACTGAAATCACAGCCAATTCAGCAGAAATGGATGATATCCTGGGCCAGCACTAAACCTGTGCCTCAGCATGGTATCACGGGCTGCTCATCTGCTGGACGTGTCACTCCTGCTTTAAGTCAGGAGAATTTTTCACCACCTGTGACCATTAAAGATTCCCTCATGCTTCTGTCAGGGGAGAGTTAACCCTCCTGACCTGGCCAGGTGATTACTTTTTACCTATTTAATTTCCACCTGGAGTTTCATTTTCCTTATTTCCTAGCACAAATTACTCTGTGTTCCTAAAGGGTGCTATAAGTCACATTTTTGGAAGTGATCCCTGAAGAAAGCAATAGACCCTTTGGGAGAGGAATGTACAGAATTACTAAGCAATTAAAAGTGACTCATAGAAGAATATAAAAAATTATTCTTAGGAGTACATGCTATAAAACCCTGATTATTTCCAGGGTCCATAAAGCCAATTCTGAATTTATTATGGACAAAGGAAGCACCGTGCAATATGCCAGATGGATCAACAGTGAAGAAATGCCAAACTCTCCAACTCAACAATTCAGCATCACTGCAGTTTCACTGCCTTCAGATGCTTTACACTCACTTCACACAGGGCAAACCAGACATTTTCAGGTCTCCCCAGCCTGACTGTGTCCCTGTTCTTAAGCCAAAGAACAAAAAAAAAAAAAAAAGAAGAAAAAAACACTAAAAAAAACCCACCAAAAAAACCCCCCAAAAAAACCCAAAACAAAACAAACAAAAAAACCCCAAAAAACAAAAAACCAAAACACTTCCTAGAAAAATTACAGTATGGTCAATGACAGTCCCCTTACAACTGTGTTAAAGTATATATTGTAGTACTTTGTGCCCATAACTGCCTGAGGTTTGATCCAATCCATTTCTTTACCATGAAACTGGAATTCACAGAAACATAAGATGAAACTTACTTCATTTTAATGTAGTATCTTCTCTTTTTTTCCCCCTTCCTTTTTTATCTAAAGTGATTTGAAAGTGAGGGCATCTCTGGTCAAAAGGCTGGAGAGGCAGCAAGCCCTGCCTGAACTGCAAACTAGTCCAAATCCTAAATTTGTGTTTGTCCTAGCTCTCACCCAGATGCCATACACTCTGCTCAAAAAAACTCTATAGACTGTGTGATTTTGACTGTTGTTTGTGCTCCTCTTCAACAAACAAGAAACAGTGCAGATACCTATTAACTGTTTTGTGATACGAATCCTATGGGAGGGGAGAAAACTCAAGCCAGAAAATCAAAGAAGCTGAACTCATTTCCATTTGTAAAGAGCTGCTTTACTGTCTGTCTGCAAATAAATCTCCTCAGTAAATAGCTCCAAGGTTGTACTAGAGAATATTGTATGGATCAAAGAATTCATGTCTTCCTGTGTAAAGTGAACAGGCCACAAGCTCACTTGTTTGTCTAAAACAATTAGGGTTGGTATGAAAAGGAGGGGGCAGGGACAAATAAAACACAGCTGATTTTACTTTGCAAAATATTTTGGGAGGGGGATTCAAATTAATAACTGTTCAGGCCCCAAAAACAGTCTAATCTTTGTCAATTGGTGCCAAATTATGCAAGGTGCTGCCAATTCTGGTTGTCTAACAAATCACTACCAGTGTACATCTAGGCTGAAGCCTGATTGATTCTGGTCATTATTTGTGCTGATCTCATTTGCACACATGGAACCAATATGCAGTCCAGATGTTCATTTGCAGTGAACCACTGAGTGAAACTACTCATCTACACGCAACTTTAATCCTGCAGCACAGCACCACAGCCCCATCTCTTCTCCTCACCAATGCAAGGATTCATCCAGTACAAAAATCTATAAAACATTCTGCTAATATTTCTGTCAGCTGAATGACTTTTACAGTACTATATAAAGCTGACAGATAATGCATGCCAGTCCGAATTTGAGATAAACTTTTCTTTTGGGACTTTAACCATTGAACAAGCAAACAGATTGAGCAGTAACATTTATTACAATGCATAAATCACTTCCCTGCAACTACTACAGGTCTTGCCTGGGGGCAAAACTTCCAAGTAGCCCATGAATTCTAATATACTGGATAAATTACTAAATTGTATTGTCACTCTGCCATTTGCTTATCAAAAGCAAATTCATAAAGCTTTTCAAAAGTAATTTGACAACCTTTTTTTTTACCATGTGCAGGCTTTATAAATATGTAATAGCAACTTTTTTCCAGGGCTTATAATAATTTTATAGTGTTTTCTCCTGTGTTAAGTGAAAGCATCTATTAATTCTTCATAAATATTAGACTAATTGTATTTCATTGCACCAGTATTTACTGAAGCCCACTGTACTAATCTACACAACTGTTCCTGCTTCTAACTTAAGCTTATGTAGAAGGGTTTATGAACCCACATGCCACAGCAATATAAGGGAGGTGAACTTAGAGGGAATTCTATGAATCTGAGTTTCAGACAGTCGAGGGCCCTTTTATATTATGAGATCCATTGCAAAAGATCCTTCAAGTGAAACTAGCAAAGGAGAATCTGGTGCTTTATTTTTACAATGATTATGAAATTAGCAAGCAAAGAAATAATGTTTAAGTACTTTTGTAAGTGCAATCTAAGGTGGGGTAGTTTAAAATTCTCACCTTACAAATGACCTGTAGATGAAATGCTATTACTACTACTACTACTATTACTACTACTGTAAATAGTGAATCATTCTTTAAAATTGCTCAACCATTCTTTAACCTAAAACCCAAATTCTATATTAGAAAGTAACACCAATTCCTTCTTTACAAATAATCAATAAAGTGATTGTCTCTTCTTTATAGTTGTTTATGCTTTCTAGGGAAGTACATTTATGCTTTAACTACTAAACTTGGATTTTTATCTTTCCTCACAATGATGATTCCATACTTTAAAATCCATCTGTTTCCTCTGGCTTTTCTGCCATTTTGGCCTCAGTGGAATCTTTTTAATTGCATTTAGCCTTATCCTGGATTGTACAAGCCCATTCCCAAGGATGTCTGGTTTTCATCAGGTAATGACCATTAATTCTGGCTGCATTTCCTTCTAAATCTTGTTGAATGGCATAAGAAACAGAAGCCCTATGTCTTTTCTTGTGTATCCTATTGTTTTGGAAATCACAATTTTCTCTGAGCTTCAGCTGAAGGTTGTTTCACCTAAAGGCACAGAGATGGCCTTCACACCAGAGAATCCTGCTTCTCACTCCTCACAGTTTGTTGTTTGTATGTATTGATCTCACCTCTGCTGTTGTCATGCACACTTCATTCAGAGCTCAGCTCATTTCCCAGTATTTGCATCTGTATTTGCATTTGTAGCTGCTCCCTGCATCACTGACAGGAATGTAGGAGAGCTCAGCTTATGGTACCACACAGGTCCTCCTTTGGGCCCTACAAACTCAATCTCAAAAGACTTTGTAACTCAACTAACATTTATAGGCTTTCAGTTCTAGGCTAAAGCCTTGCTATGGTGAGTTTATGTGATCCAGTAACAGTTAATAAAGGAAACATAACAGTAGAACACATCTTAGTAAATGCAGTCTTGCTGTCTGAAATTTATCCCTTTGGATGTATATGTTGAAGGACCAACTTTACCTTTTCTATAGCCAAAAGTGATTTTAATGTTTTAAATTATACATTTGCTTTTGTTAAATAATGCCATTATAATAGGGAGAAATAACCCCATAAACATGAAGATCTAAGGGTTTTGTTACTTTTTTTTTAAGTTAATATTGTAGCATTATTCAGTGCTTGATTTGCAGCTAATTTGCAGAAGACCAAAATATAAACCTCAACTTTTACCACAAAGGATGACAATACTTTATTTTCTGTTACAGCTGGACAATGAACTAAAATCTCTGGGAAGTACAGGTCATAATAATGGATTTGGTCCACATAGAAAATTCAGGAGCATGTATTCTGTTAATTTGACACAATTTTCCATTATTACTGCTGTTACATCACATTACCATGCTTACCAATCAAGTTTAAATTCCCTAAACAATATTTTACTTGACCTGCACTCTTCAAATACTCACATGGGTCTACACAGCTTCATTGGGGCAAGGGCAGGTTTCAGCTGCCAGTGGGAGCATGGCCCTTACACTGCCAGGCAGAGGCTGTTCTCCCTTCCAACCTCCATTCTCCCACCATTTTATTACCAAAAAGAGAGAAAAAACCCCAAGATTTCTGTCTGTCCCTAGCTGTTGCTGTACTTCAGAAATCTTTACTTGCAGCCTACTGAGGAGATACCTCTTTTTCACGTGCTCCTGATTTTGATAAGCACTCAGTAACTCAAAAGGACACAGAAGTGTTACCAATTCAAGTTCACTTGATTACCTTCGACTTGGTCATAAATGATCTGTAGGTGCCAAGAACACAAAACCACTTATTAACTTCCAATTTGAAAACACTTTCCCCTACAATTTGCAAAGTTCCTGCTACTGAAAAGCAGGAGTTGAGAAGCTCTAAATTCCAAGTTCTTACATCAGCAAGAGTGTCTTAGACTGAACTACTGTATTACTAAACACATAAGCTTCCATGATTTTTATTATTCTGAGGCAGAAATAAACATCTACATCTATTTATAAGGAAGAAAAACATATGCAAAAACACATCTTCTCAAAAAATTGCTTAAGAAAAAGAAATGAAGATTTATCTATGCACATTGTACCCCCTCCTCCTTTTTCCCCCCTTCTATATTTTAATGTCACTCTGCAGCTTCTTATCTTGACATGCAAGACTAAAGAGTTAAGCAAATACAACCTCGAAGGTCTCTACTTGCACTGACAACCATGGGTGGATTACAAGCAAAGCTTGAATCAGGGCCCAGCCATTACAGGAAGAGAAAGAGAGAAACAATTCTTTGCTGCAAGAAAGAGAGAAACTATTTTCCTAATGAGGTGCCCACGACACTGTCACTGTACCAACAAGCCTATTGGAAAAATCTTTTGAGCTTTAGGTTGCTTTTGCAGCCATGACTTTCAATATAAGAGACTGAAACCGGTGGGTGAAGCTCATTTAACTAAAGGAACAGTCAAATGTTTGACATAAATTCTATCACATTGTCCTTCCACCTCTGCTGGAGTTTGTAGTACATGAAGATGGAATTTGGTCATCTTAATTAACATTTAAAACTGCATTTGCCAAGTAGCAAACGTTCAGGATCTCAGAGTGAGCATTAGATTTCTAATAAGCAAATCTTCTAAGAAAACATCAACCTATAAAAGAGAAATAAATAACAAACAGAGGACAGGGGATTCTTTCCACATCGGCTTTTTTATCTGGTCATTACATGAAGGGTTCTTGCCCTCTTTTTAATGGAGAAAAAGAGCATTACCAGAATGCTCAGTCACTTTCTTCAGTCATTTGGTAGCTCAGGCTTTTCTCCAGCACTGAGTAATCTGTTGCTTCTAACCCTTAAATTGCAAAGAAACATTTTCCTGGGAGTTAGTCTCCTGAGTTCAACAAAGTACTTCCAATTTCTTCAGATGACAGCATCCCCAGCTGTCAACTTCTTCCTGTGAAGAAGGGCTTTTATTAGGCTTGAAATTCCCTTCCATTAAGTCATACACTAAAATCTGACCTTGGCTGTACTTAGTTAATTCCACATCCACTTCTTTGAGCTTCATCTGCCATTCATTCACTCAACTGGACTTGCTCTACTGCCAATCATTTGTTCAACTTGCTCATTTTAGATCTTCTTTTTCCTCCTGAGCCAAAGATTTTTCATGAATCTTTCTATCCTGACTCTTTTTTTAACTTTAGTTATCAGAAATGCTGTTTCAGACATTGAGGATCGATACTTTGTTATACAGCAGAGTTAAACTCTTGGCTTCTGATTCTGCAACTACACAACACCCAACAGAAGCAAACCTGTCTTGAGCTCTAAACTGGCTTTCCCTGGACTAAGTGCAGAGCCACACTTCTCTGGATTAGATGCCCCCTTTGGCTGAGTTTTTCTTTCTCTCTGTGGTAAATTAAGTGTAATATCAATACATATCTCAATTAATATGACATTCTTAGCTTTGATAACTAACTAATTTTTAATTAGATTGTTATGTAGAAGCACTTAATGTATTTCTGTAAGTGACACCTACACTGACAGATTTAAAAAGTTTCTGTTACGATGTCAAAGTTTAATTAGCTTTCACTGCAAATAAAAGACATATTAACTTACAGTTTGCTTAGAAAGCCATAAAATACATGATCATTATTTTTCCAAAGGTGAAGCCACTAATTTTTTAATATGGGATTTTTTCTCATTTACTTCACACAAAAGTCCCTTAACTCCTTATGCATACTGTAAATCACTTCTCATGCCTTTGACCTCATTACAAATCAAACTCCTATTTCCAGTGTTAATGAAAATTTATATATAATTTCTAAAGCAAATCTCTTGTGTGAGAGCCAAGATTCATTGGAATTTGCTTGCCATCAGTTTATGGCCTCTTATACATAGCAGATGATAGGCTATCTCTGAAGGAATCATTATAGCAATAACAGAAGGCTTTAAATGCATTTTTCTCAGACTACATTATTTAATCTTTTTCTATATTAAGAAATAATGATTTAATTTGGTAATTGCCATAGGTAGCCAATAGGAAATGTGTGGAACAGGGTATATTAATCCAAAAAAGGTTGTTTTTCCTATTTTCTATTTCATATGGGAAATTACACTGACAAAATGGAAATGGGACATAATTAATTCTCTGGGAATAGAAAGCTGGATGACTTTGTAATACATATGATCCCTTAAACCTACATTTATCATAGCACATATAACTGGTTTCTTTTGGAAAAGCACATATCAAACACAAAAGCCATATTGCAGTTTCAACAGCATAAGTACAATTTCACATGAACTGAACTACTCTGGATGAATCCAGATAGTTTATGAACTAAGATTAAAATTTGGCCTGTAGATATTTTAATTTCATTGCATCTTTTGTAAAACGTAGACTGACACAGAAACACAGCTGCTCTCATGTATATAAACCTCATATACACTATCTTTATAATCCATTATTCTAAGTTCACTCATTCTCTTAGATGTAAATTCTTTATCTTTGTATTTTCTGGAATACAAATATTCAGAATTAATTCTGTTTCCTCTAGACATCTCTACAGAGGGCAATAGAAAGATACAGATGGATTTCTACACTTATTTTAATAACAGACATATTATTTTATGGTTTAAAATTAAATTGAGCATTCTTACTAAGCCTGTTTCTTTCCTTTTTTTGTAATAACTGAAGTAACATTTTCCCTCCGCACTGATATATTGAATTCAATGCTCTTCAAAGCAGAATTATTTATGCAACAGAAAAAAAAAACCCACAAACAAATAAAAAAAATACAATAGCAGCTTTTTTGCAGTAAATGAGAACATATTTTTCTAAATGCAAATACACTAGTGGGACAACTGCTCTGACAGCAAACTTTTCCTGTCAACATTGTAATCCACTTATAGGTACCTTAAAAACTAACATTGATTAGGTAAAGACAATTTGCATAAGCCCAAAAATATTAAGAGAAAAAGAAACATATTTTGAAAATCTGCATTTTCTAAGCTTTCATATTATATAAATGACATTTTAATGACTACAGACTAGTGTCCTACTGAACACGCATATTCATACTCATCTTTTTGCAGCGTTCCACTATTTACCTATGAGGTCCGACTTTACATGAAAGGTACATTAACCATGATTAACAGATGATAGAATAAATGGCCAAGGGAGTGTTATTGAATCTACTAAGTAAAGCAGTTGCTTACTATCACAAATAAACCATTCTGCTATAGTGCCTGTGACACTGACACACTGTATACCAACCCTTTCTAACGACTGATTATCTCTTAATAGAGCATGAGACCATATAAAGATCCCATAACGGCGCTGTGAGAACCATAGAAACCATCTAATGCAATTAAAAAAAAAAAGTTATATTGAACCATCCAATATTCTTGATTCTTGAAGCATTTTTTTCAAAATATTTTAAAATCTGTCAATAATGGAAGTACCCATTTTACAAGACCAGTTACCTGACCACACAGCACTCTCTCACAGGAGAACTAAATGGAATATTTTTTGAAATAGAGGCTGATTTGGACATGTGATGCAAAATAAAGCAGTCAGGTGATGAAGTTGGGTCAAACTTTCAGATCCTATTCTAAGAGCCTGGCCCAATAATGGAGAGAAGCATGGAATAAAATTAATTTTTGTAAAGTATTCAAAATCCTTAGAACTTGGAGATTTTTCAAACTGAGTCTGCAGGAAGCAATATGGCAACAAGATATTTTTCTTCTACACTTGATATAATTTTTAACGGTAGAAATTGGCAATTTTAATACCTTCCAACTGCACTGAAACTAGCACTCCACATTTTATACTAATGCAGTAGCACTGCATTTTGAAATTGAAATGCACTGCATTTCCCATTTTTTGATTGAAGAATATAGAGTGAGAATAATCTGTTCTGTTTAAGCTCATCATTTAACACAAGCAAGTAGCAGGGATGAATTAAGTTCATACATTCACAGCCTCAAGTGATACTACTTTTATAATTTAGTTTCCTGATAATATTTTTTTTAAGTTTCAGAAACAATTCAGAAAAAAAAAATCTTTCTCTTTTATCTTCTTTACCAGAATTTTTTCTAACAACTTTTTTGTCTCCAAGTAAATCTTTCTTGCTTCCACTACAATGAGGGCCATAAAGAAGGACTCAGTGCCTGCAGAAAGCTCTCATTAACTTTCTAGCCTGAGTTCACTTTGCTATCAGGATTTGATTGTTCAACAACCCTGGTTAAATATATATATATCTGTATATAACTGTCAAACTCACCAGAAATTATAATAATAGTAATGTTGCAAATATGGCTGGCAAGAACTATTGTAAAATTCTTTCCTATTTCACTAGAATAATTCTATTGGAAACTCATGGATTTACTTGGTTTTAATAACAGGAATGACACAAAAATCAAACTGCCAAAGATTTTGAGTATTTTGCACACTGACATGGATTACCCTTAGAGGTCCTTATTACCATTTAGATAGATATTCCTAGCTGCTGTCTTAGGTCAGCAAGTATTCAAATCACTGGAACAGATTTGCGTTAACACATGCTGTGGAGAGATGCAGCAGAAATGTATGTATTCTCTGAAAAGAAAAACAAAACCAAAAACATCCACTGCACTTCAACAGTTAGCACAGGAATACTTTCTTATGTGGAAGAGGATGCAGGCTGCTGAAATTTCTCCTCACATTTAATACTTCCTTTCATCATCAGAAGACATCTAAGGACTGTTCCAACCTAACTCACTGTATGATTCTATAATTTTAAAATTTCCCTTGAGCGGTCAACTTTTCATTGCCATGATGCAATTGTGAATAAAAGGGGTGCATTCCTGTTCTCTGAGGTCTTTTTACCTCTTTCTGTGGCTGCAATGTAGAAGGTGGGAAGTGGACCTCTGTACACTACAGCTAAATCTTCACATAGTATAACAGTTGTTAATTATTGATATTATTATTAATATATTATTTCTCCTAAATGCAATATATTACTTCTCCTCACCTCAATTTGAGCACTGCTAAAATGAAATGCCTACAGGCATGAGAATACACACTACTTCAAACCAGAAGATCAGTACTTCAAAGGTAGGTGATGTAAATTGACAAAGAGAAATAGCATAATATATTCTGGCTCTTGTATAAGTTACCTTATTGCAGGAAAAACTAAACAACCATGCTACTAAATACATAGACTTTTTGAGTCGAGCAAATCAATTTTAGGAATAAAATTTAAAACATTCACAGGTAAGTTTGTTCCCAACTAATGCCATACTATGTATTCTTATTACAGTATTTAACCCATTGCTGAAATCACTACCTGATTTCAAAATATTCTGTATTTCTAAAGTATGAAGTTTTGGTAGAATCCACTTTCAGTTTCTTGTACTGAGTCAAAATACATATCTGAAAAAGTGACAGAGGCTATGATACCCAGTAATAATACTGTATGCGAGCCAAGGTCAAAGCAATATAGAAAGTTAAATACATCAGCTGCCTGACATAAGCAAACCAAACCTTTGTTGATCCAGAGTATTTTCCTTGCATGTTTCATGATAAGCCATGGTTTACATAGTCATCTATTATAGTCATACTTATTTCCCATTTTTGACATCCTCTAGTCTGCTAGACACTGATATTTAAACCAGAGCAGCCTTGCCAAATACAGCTGCTGTGTTATCTTCATAACACAGTAAAAAGCATATCTGCTTTGTTCCAAAGAATGCCTGTGTAGGCAAGTGGGTCAAAAAGCAAACATTGTTTTGCAGTGATTTAGTGGCTATTGTTAGTAGCCAGAAGTAAAAAATATCACACGTGCTCTGACTGACTGTGAATAAGGAAGATCAACACGAAACTTGATTCAACTGCTAGAGATGCCAAGGAGGATCTTCTAAGGATTACAGTAAGAGATGGCTAAGGCTGTACTGAAGAGTCAAAATCAGGAGTAAATGCAGCTGGGCGAAGGAATGCTTTGATGAAATGAATGTGCCATAATCCCTCTTTCAAACTAACAATATTCTTCTTAGGGCAGCAACCTGACCTGTTTAGGTGACTTCAGTTGCAGGGCACCTTATGACACAGTACTTTCAGACCAACTGCAGCTGAAACCTTTTACTTACAGCCACAGGCAATAAAATATAATAAACTTTATTCTTAAAATGGTTTTAGTATGAGAAGACTTTTCTCTTGGTACTAAATGTGATAGTAGTTTTGAACAAACAACTTATGCTCTAGAGGTTACAGAATCACAAGATGTCTAATACAAAGAACACACTAATCCCATTTCAATGCAGAAGCTGGAATTAAAATTGTGTTTCAGTCATACTGCTTGCAAAGCAAGAACAGCAAGATGCCTGTTGCTATTATATTCTTACAAGTCATGGTCAAAGCTATAAGTGTTCCCTAATGAACCTTCTCTTGTATTGCTAAAGTATACAGAGGTTTCTCCTTTTATAACATCAGTCCTACGTGGTCTATCTGTTAGCATTTTTCAGCCTCCAAATATAATTTCTGCCAACCAAATGCTCTCTGTTAAAGTTTTTAGAAAAGAGTGAAAAAGTAAGTTGATCCAGTAACTGAAAGACTAGTTTAGGTAGTTTTAGAAATGGAGAGTCAACACAAAAGCCCATAAACAATGAAAAAGCACTGAAAGGTGCTATTTAATCCGCAATAAAAATCTGGTGGTGTTTCTTGTATCTACAAATTGGATGGAGAAATACTCCTAAATCTTGCATGTAGTATATGCAGGAAACACACAGAAATACTATGAATTAATTTAACAGCAGTAATGTCTTATATAACATTTCTAACCTGTGAACCTCTGAACTACATGTATTTGCCTTATTTTTTAAGTGAAATTAAATACAAAAGTAATTCCCACTCCAAAAAATTATGAGAAATCAAGAAAAGCAAGAGACAAAAAGACAGACAGATAGAAAGATAGAGGAGAGAAAGACAAGAAGACATCTGCAAACTAATCATGTAGAAACTATATAAATCCAAATTAATAACTAGGCCAACTTGGGAAGCATCATCTAGCTGCTAGAAACAAATAAATGTACCCGGGATGTGAATCAGGCTGTGTCATGTAGGCACTTATCCCTTATTATTTGATTTGTAGTAGCAAGTAATGAAGCCAAGTATGCATTTAGACAGTTTGAAGCAGATGGACAGCATACTCTGGAAAACAAGTTAATGGCAGAGGCAGGTATATCTGTACAACTCAATAGTTAAAATGGCCTCAAAAATTAGAGAAAGTCACAGATGCAGCATTTTTACATTTGGATCCTGTGCATGGACATACACAAAAATATTTATGTGGATCCTATGCATTGGTTTTCTCTGGGAAAACAGGAAGCAGATTAAAAAGGAATAATCTACATTATCGTTAAACAAAAACTGCCTTTTTTTCCCTCTATATTTTGGAAGCTGTTGAACATCATTATGGTAAATCCACTTCTTCCCACTATTGGTGCAAAGGCCATTTCCCACAGCAGAGCTAATGCACAAGACCTCAGTAACTTTGCCACAGAATCCAACCACACTGCTTCTGAGAACAGCCGATCAGGGCAGAGCAAGAAGGGAAGGGCAGTTTGTCCACTTTAGTATTTCCTACAAAATAAGGTAACATTCTCACATCACGGCTTAGCAAAGCCAAGGTCCAAAATCACACAAAAGCCTCTTTGCACCTGAGCCCAGTGGAAAAATCTCAGAAGCAAGTAGAGATTGAGCACATCTGCGTCTTTACAATACTATTTTTTAATTCAAGCACAAGCATTTGCACAAGCTATTGATGCCACCTAGAAAGCATGTATACAGGTCAGTCCTGATACCTGAGCACACACCAGACAAGCTGAAATACAGGAAAACCTAAAATCCTTTATTTACGTCATAGATACAGAGAGGAGTCCATGACTGTCCTACACACAAGTTTACATTTAAGTGTAAATCTCCAAAGTTAAAGAAATTAGAGCTACAGACGAAACAAACAACTTTATACTAGTCAGAACAAAAAATACGAGCAGTAAATAGAAGTTCAAATTCTTCCTGGTATAAAATGAAATAAATCATAAACTCCAGGCAAAAAAAAATACCAACTCATAGAATATAAAAAAATTCAATTAAGCAGTACTTCTTAAGATATAATCAATCAATGCAAGCACAGAAAATCACATACAATCTCCATGTATCACAGCTATAATTAACCCTATTAATAAATAATAAAAACAGAATGCCTAAATCTAGATTTTTTAAATTGCTTATAGAAGCTAATAGAGCACACATATTATCACACCAATAACCTCATACTTCATGAAGCAAATTCACAAAAGATGTTTAATTATCTCACATAGAGCAAAGTTTGAAAGCAGAATGAGAAAGGAAATAGTGTTCTGAATACCTCTTCTACAAATTGAAGCAAAAACAAATTTTAAAGAAGCATTTATTACTCTCTGCAATACTAGCCTTGAAGTAGTATGTCTACGAGGCTTCCAATTTACCAAATCCTTCGTTCTAGAGGCGGTCTCTGGGACCATAGGGTTGTGCTAGCAGCCCCTTCCTGCATTTCAAACAGCATTTGTGCAGTGTCTGCTGTGGGCCTCAGCTCTTTGTGTTTGTGCTCTGCCCTGCCACGCTGCACTGCTTCTGAAGCCAGGCACCATTCACCGCTCATGGGTCACATAGGTGACATTTCTTTTGATTTCAGTTCTAAAAGACATTTTTACAGCTCCAGAGTACGTGTGGATCCCACAAGCTGTGTCCTCTACCCCACCTACACCTGACAGAAAAGAGAGGCAGAAAAAAAAATACTCCTTCCCTGTGTAGCTTCCACTGTCACCAATACTGAAACTGTGACTGTATTCAAATCCAAATTCCTCATAACCAAGTTTCAAATGCACATGCCTTGGTATCTTTCATATTTCTAAGACTGTATTATCATAGAAGGTGCCAGGTGCCAAGTGACTGTGCTGCTTTTTTGCTGAGGAATGTCTCTTGTTTCTATTAATAATATATTAGACAAGGTAGCACTGAAAATTTTTGAAAAGACAAGAGCTCTATTTGTTTCTGTCAGTTTATTATTTCAGAAACAGGAGCTATTACACAGATAAACAATTTCATATACATGAAAGACAACAAGGTGCATAAGTTAGAAAAAAAAGAGGGGTAAGAATCACCGAATCAAAGAAATATTTAGGTTGGAAAAGCCCTCTAGGATCATGAAGTCCAGTTGCTAGTCCAGAACTGCCTTGTCCACCACCAAACCATAGAATTAGGAATGGTTTGGGTTGGATGGGGCCTTAAAGACCATCCACTTCCAACCCCCCTCTGCCATGGGCAGGGACACTTTTCACTGGATCAGGTTGCTCAGAGCTCCAGCCTACCTCACCTTGAATACCTCCAGGGATAGGGCATCCACAGCTTCTCTGGGCAACCCATTCCAGCGCCTTGACATCCTTATAGTAAAGAACTTTTTTGTAATATCTGGTCTTAACCTCCTTCAGCTTAAGGCCATTTTCCTGGTCCTATCACTACATGCCCTCAAGAAAAGTCCCTTTCCATCTTTCTCATAGACCCTCTTTAAGCACTGCAAAGCTGCTCTAAGGTATTCCTTGGAGCCTTCTCTTCTCCACACTCAAGAACCCCAATGCTCTCAGCCTGTCTTCATAGGAGAGGTGGTCCAGCCCTTTGATGAACTTTGTGGTCTCCTTTGGACTCACTCCAACAGGTCAATGTATTTCAACATGTCAACCATGTCTCAAAGCACCACATCTACACATTTTCTGAACACTTCCAGGGATAGTGATTCCACCACTTCCCTGGGCAGTCTGTTCTAATGCTTGACTACCCTTTCAGTGAAGAAATTTCTCCCTGAAATCCAATTTAAACCTCCCCTAAGAAGCTATTTTACTCAGTAGTCTTGTGCATGGGTTTGCTATTTGCCTATATACAGATGACCATGTTTTAAAATCTGGGTTTGCTGTGGGATGCTTCTATTTGGTCACAACATCTACAGCATTATGGCCTCGTCATCAAGAAGGACGAATGTCATCAGCTTCACATGAAGCTACTAGGAGGTCTAAATTCCCATCTTTCCAGAATGATCAAACTGAAGCAAAATTAAGAGAAGACTACTCCCAAAAACAGAAGGGCACGTGTTAGGAAAAACCCTCAGCCACAGGTTATGCCTTTATTCTGAAATAGAGATACATATCTGCCTAGTTTTTCTAGGTTACTGAGACTCCTGAATGAGATGTTCCTTACCAAGATACAATATAAATATGGACCTTCAAAATGGGTTGTGCTCTGTTTACTTCTTCTCCCATTAGTCAGTGCTCAAGATGGTTCAGGGAAGAATTCAACTCCCAGCACCATGTGAGCAGCAGCTGTGAAGCAGCAAAAGAACTCCGTATTTGTTGACTTAATGTGATCATATCAAATTGTGGTGAGTGATTTCTTCCACCCCTATCCCCAGTGCCATTTCTCAGTGTCCCATGGAATCACAGATGGCAGACCAAAATATGCAGTCTGGTCATCCTATTGCAGCAGTGCAGCATTTTCCTTTACAGCAATCTCTTAATGGTACATGCAGCCAAGTCCACTTTTAAATATGCCTACTTATTCCACTGTGAAAGTGAAAACTAAAATCAGTTCTGTTACTTACATTTAGAAATATTCCTGCTATATTTATTTATGACATGCTCTTGTAGTAGTCATCAGAAAAAATAGAGAGGAGGAAATGGGTTTTGAAAACATTTGGGATGGTTGTATATAGCATTATTACAATTAATTCTCATAAAATCCATCTGCCACACCAAGGGTTTGTGTTACCAGGAAACCATTTATAAAGGGTTCTGAGGGAGAAAGAAATTATAATATCCCTTTCCTCTGTTTCTCATACTTCTCAACCTGCCTTTCACAAAAAATACAGTTATGTGAGCTTTTCCCTGCTGACAGGCTTTATGTGAAGTACTGTGCAGTTTAGAGGAAATGCTAGATGCTTCTAATCCAAAATGAGTGAATGATGCCATAATCAGTTCTATGCATCCTATAGCTTGCCATAACAGACAAAAACATTTGTATCATCCTATAAACTCAAAAGATGGAAATGAAAAGCAACAGTTTCTCTGTGCCTCAGTCTTGTAATTTGGAAGCAGAATAGACTGAATAGAGACCCTTCTTCTTAAGCCCTAGAAAACAGCTGAGGGACAAACAGGTCCACATAGGTCTCATGGAAATGGATGAGTAGAAGAATGTAGAAAAACAGGATAAATCACAAATTTCTATGATAAAACATAGCACACTTCTGCTTTTTGTCTTGCATGTATTCCTTCCTTTCACATCTCCATCTACTGTAGACTGTAGGTGTCTAACATGTACTGGAGAGAATCAAACACACCAGCTGGCCCAGAATGGGACCATCTTCTATAGATGCCTACCCTCATCAGTTTATCATCAAGTATCATCCTAAAGTGTTCCAGAAGCGTCACAAAAAATTTAACTGCAATTATTTCCACCAAACTCAAAGGTCCTCTTAAATATTTGTCAAGGACAAACATCATGCAAGGCTGCTCCTCACTGTACCTAGCTGCAGTCTTTTCTGTAAGCACCATTGACATGGAGGTGGGAAAAGCAGGACTCACATGAATCTGTTCTTGTCATGAAGAAGATGGGTTAGGAAAATGAATAATATGTTGTAAGGAAGGCATGTAATACGTGCCATGCCTAAAATGTGTTGAAGTGTTAGAAATAAACAGTAATAAGTCATAACCAGGCCTGCAAATTAACTCTTATTTAGATATTTAAAAAATTATCAGTAAGAGCAGAATTATGGCAATTCTAGTATATTTAAATAAGGATTATTTACATTTTTAAGCATTTAAGAAACACTCCTTTCAGTCTATTATCTAAAAATGTCTCATATTTCTTCAGGGTTTTTTCTAGTTTAGTACCTAAAAGTTCCTACCAGAAATGTGAAATCAACCTCACTAAACTCTCATCACAGCAGAAACTTCAAAGTGAATGAAATGGAAACATTCTTAACTTAGATGATTATACAAAATCACATTTCTAAACATTTTCCTTAAAACTCAAATTAGCTTCTGAAATGCCAATGACCTTATATATGCTCCTAAGCTACGTGCAAAGATCAGAACAATCAGATCTAATTATGGCAGAAAGAAATTATGCAAGAAAATCAGAGCTACTTTGTCAACTCCTGTTCCAGCTGAAAACCTGGCCAGAAACAGCAATAGCACTAACATTCCTAACTGCAGGTTTCCATCACCTGGGCCACAGGAGTAACTTGGTGGTAAATTTATGAGCAACAACTTTACATCAAACAGCATGAAGAAGAGAACAAAATCATTGTTCAGCAGAACCATGAGTGCTCAAAAAAAAGGGCAGAACAAAATCAGGCAACCTGTTAGCAGTTTATATCCTAGGATCAACCACCATTGGCAAGTTTGATGGGTTTTGGTGAACACTTTCAACCATCCTGGGCCAGGAGAAAGAGCTTTACTTCCTGCTATTTTGCAACAATGATAATTAAGTGGACATCAAGATAAACAAAATAGTCTGATTTGACAAAAGATCAGAGAAATTATGAAATACTGACCAAAATGTCAGCAAGAACATGGTATTTGCCAGCATGACTAACGGGAAAGTTAAGACATTAGGAAGACAATGCAGCAGATTTTTTTTCTTCTGGGTTTGGGGTTTTGTTGGTTTTTTTATTGCCTCCCCAGATCTGAAGAGAACTTTTGTTCTTGCATTTCAGACCCTGTAGAGCCATTTTGGGATGCACCACTGCAGACAGTATGTCTGGCAGGAACATATCTGTGACCAGGTGCCCATTAAATCATTTCCTGAGCTGTTTTAAGCCTCTTCTGAGGGCCATTTGGCAGCATGCCAGTTCTGGTCTAAAATCTGCAAAGAACCACTGATTAATTGGGCTTTTGCTATTTCATTCTTGTAAGGAACTGTGCTCCTCTTACATTCTTATGGGACTCCTTGAGTGGTTTCATTGGCAATTGCAGTAAATTTACCCCAATGTCTATATATTTTGTAAATTAGATGAAGTAACTAATGAAGAGGAAAAGTGCAACAATGCATTGATTCCTTCTCACAATCATATTTTGGATTCACTATCTTATCTGATGAAATACCCAACATCCAAGTACACAAGTCTCACAAACTCAATTATTTCCTCTTTTCATCAAATAAGTTCTTGCTATTATTCCTTTGGTGCACTTAAATCTTGTTTTAATGTATGCAGGTGGCTAAATAAGGGGATAATGAATACTCAGTAGATCTATTGGAGTAAAAGCAATCAGACATACACTCATAAGCAGATATGTAACCTGGAGAATTAAGACCTGAGAAAGGTGGCATAGCACAACAGGCTTCACCAAGGAGGAGTGAGCCTGCCCACAGCCCAGGGTACCAACCTGGCACTGCCATTCCAGGCCAGAGGAACAACAGCAACATTGATAGTTTTGCACATGGACACCTGAGATGCAATAAGACTTTATGGGGGCTGAATGAACTCACAGTTTAGAAAATGTGTTACTTCAGGGCACAAACATGCAGCTCTTATTTTTGCTTTTGAACATCTACCCTTAAATCCCATACCATTTGTCAAAAACTTGACACTTTCTTTCAATTAAGAATATTAGATTCACTCAGTGGTCAGTAGTCACTGAGCACCTGAAGAAACAGCTGTTGGGCATCTTGGAAAGACCCTGACTTCTATTTCCAAGGCAGATGGACGTCAGAAAACTAGTAGCAATCTGAGCATCCAGCCCCCTACAAGCAAAGTATTTTTATATATCACCAACAAGTGACTACAAAGATGTGGTAAATGTGTCACTGAGATTCTGGAACAGCCTCGGCTATGACTGCAGAAGGCCTCATGAGGCAAAGGCAGACAAGCCAATGTCTCAGCTCCTCTGTGACAAGAACATATCTTGTCAGCCTCACACAGCAGCCACTGAAAATCTGTCACTATGAAGGCTAGCAAGTATCTGAGATTATTGATCGATGGGATTCTTGCAACTTGACTTTTTTCAGATGTCCAGAACACAAGACAAAATAATCTCTCTTAGCACAAATACTATCAGAGTCCTGACCTGCCCTGTTACATTGAGTCCCATTGATCTGAAGTTTAAAAATTCTTCCACGATTGGAACATGGTTAAGCAAGTCCTCACAGCAGAGTTTTGCTCTCAAACAGTGGCTGCCATATATAAGTAATATATCTTCCAAAGTCAATGCAATTCCATAGAGTATAATACTGATTTCCTGACAACTTATCACATACAATCTTGGAGAATGGCAGGCAGAAGAAGGTGGAATCTGTAGTAGTGTGTCTGCTCTCAGCTGTCTGTTAATCTCAGTCACAATAGAGTCAGCAATGAAGAGCAGAGGGAGAGGAATAACCCTGAGGGTTTTCTGTTACACACAACAGCTTGCAAACCTGGCCTTCCTCTGAAATAAGCCTTGTGCCTGAAAACCAGTTCACCTCTACCTCATGATGAGCCCAGGTACACATGCAGGGATGCTCAGCGATTAAATATCAAAGGGATCTTTTTGTCTTGCTTTAGCTTGTTTGCAAAGCAGGTTTGTTCAACGTAAGGACAGCTCAAAAGATCAGATGCAGAAAGATCCAGTAAATGTAAAATGGAGCTTGTGGTCTTGTGGTGATTTTGCTACTCTTTAACCTTAAAAGTCACATCACAAGCAAAACACACTACTACGATTAAAAAAATGTCCTGAACATTTCTATTAACTTTAGCTCTCTACCTGACTGGCCTCAGTGAGCTTCTGTGGCTGTAGAACGAGTTTAGTATCACAGAAGAAGAAACCAGTGGTGGCATAACAAGCACAGCTTTCACTTACATGAGTATGGAGGTTCAGAGCTGGATCCTATACTTCTGTCTAGTTTTGTTAAGGCCAATGGAGCTTCAGCCATTTACACTATTTTGGCACTGATCTAAATCAAAATTTAACAACAGGGTGGTAGGAAAGAAACAACCTAAACAGTTATCTTTATTAGCTTTACGAAAAGGTGGACAGCCCTTTCTTTCCCTAAGGCTTTCCAAGAAATATTTCAGAAAGATTCAAATACATAAGCAGAAAGAATAAAACAGTAATGTCACAACAAATAAGAAATGAGAGCTATCAGTAAAACAGATGCTAGTGATGGCAAGGAGGAAAAAAAATACATTTTTACATTAGTAAGAGTTGTTTTTTCTGGCAAGTGGCAACTGTGACTGAGTTGGTGCTTCCAGAGTGTGTCTAAAAAAAGAAATCCAAATAATGGTGTATGCCTACAATTCTTCATAGAATCATAGAACATTCTGAATTGAAACTTACAAGCATCATCAAACTCCACATATATAGATTGGTATTTACAATTACATACACACAAAGCCAACACACTCTATATGTTATTGCTGGTATTTACTTGCAAATACATTTTGTGTTTTCCTACAGTTTCTCATCAAAACTCACTGCAATCAGTAGAAAAGCTTCTATTGCTTTGAAGGGACTTTGGAAGAGACTCTGAAAAGCTACTGCAAAACAGAATTGTTGCCTATCTTCCTTGTGCAGTAATTTTTTTTCTTTATAATTATTGTTCAATTAATATTTTTTTTATTCAAGAAATTGATCTTATCAATGCTGTTCTGTCCAGGCATGGGACTACATTATCTTCCTTTACTAAACTGAAATTAAAGCAAACTCTTATACCCTTGGGCATTTTTTCCCTCTTACAGCTATGCCTATGTTTATCTGGGTTTTTTACTTTAGCTTTGCTTTTTTTCATTTGCTGTAAATAAAAACGTCTCCAGAGGAATTTCCTGGATTCTCAGTTTTGAATAAGGTTAATCAGGTTCCCAGAGAACAATCTTGCTTCTTATGTTTTTTTAATGTCTATCCGCAGATTCAACACTCTTCAGGGCTCTTCAACAAAAATATTTTAGATCTTCAGAACAAAAGTTGCTGAGCACAGTTTCAGTTTTCTCTTAAGTTTCCTTTAACCCACTCCTTACACACAACTACTGTAGCAGCACACTATAGGATATTGTGCAGAGTGCTTAAACATAGAGCTCTTAGATCCAAACAAAGAGTTCAGCTCTCTTTGATTACATTAACTTTTTTAATCCAAAAAGTTTTTGGTGAAGCATATGTTCTGCATCATTAAAATCAGATATTCTCACTTTGATCTTTAAGTTCTCTCAGTTGACTGCTTTTCCAAACTACAAACTATTTGAGCTTTTGAAGTTATCTTCTTGCTCTGTACAGAAAACCTGAGCCTTCAGCCAGATTTGATAGGGTTACAAGATAATAACCATATACTATTGCATTTACTTTCTATCTATTAAACTTTGCTTTACAAAAAATCTGAAGCTTTGTCGGGAAAATCTTAAATGCAATAACTGTAAACCAGAGAGAAATTTCTATATAAAGCTGGATGCCTAAGTTTGCTCAATAAATCTAGGAACATTCTGTTTCAAGGTACACTATCTTTTACGTAACATGTAACTGGTTTTTTTCCTTTTCCTTTTCTTTCAAAGTCAACAAGAGCCTGGACAGGCAAAGATAGGAATCCTGTGAATTTCAAGTAGTGCAAATGGCACACAGTGAATGTCAGCAGCCAGACTGTCACACAAACACAAACTTTCCTCAGCATGGAAAGCCAGAGAACAATTGCAGAAGTTGAAGTGTGACATTACAGCAAGATTAATTAAAGAAGCTGGGCAAGATGAAAACAGCCAAGAAGGCCATTTGTCACTGGACTACAACAGGCATTAAATGGCTTCCAAAAATAGCAGGACTACTGGTCCCATGACACATCCCAGTGATTCTGGAAGGAAACACCTAGCCCAGACAGAATGCCCAGACTGGAAATGTGGTACATGAAGCATCCAAGCTCCCAATCCCATTGACTGGATGTTAAAATCTTTGGCTGGAACTATTTGGTTCTCAAATTTTACAAATAATAGTAAGAGAAGAAAACTTTCAAGCAGATGCAAAAAATGCTAGCTAAAATGAGAGTAAAAGGTAAATTCAAGATGAAATTATTAACACTGATTGAAAAAGACAATATTTATGACTCCATGAAGGAGGAGGGTCACTCAGTCAGTTTCTTAAGACATTTTAACATGACACTAGAAGTGGAGGAGGTGTGATTGAATGTGAATGTTCATGAAATACAATCCACATGTAGTGAGCAAGTATCGATTCATAAAGTGGAATTAAAGCCTCAATGTTTTTGATGAAATAAAGTAATTCTGTATTAAAGTTTACCAAATAGCATCTTATAAATGTGACATTTGTCAAGAATTGAGCATCAAATAAAATGCATTCCCTAGTACATCCTGTCTCTGTGTATCAGAGTGACTATGTCTCTCTGTGTCTGTAAATAAAAAACTACACATTCTATTTTAATTTGGGAAGTTATTTTCATTTCAAGCATTCTCTGCATGGGGCAAATGACTTCTGAAGATGAAAACATTTCCCACACATGCTTCACATCATGTAACAAGAGAAAGATCACTCCCAAATTCAATCTCTCATTCATGTCTTCCCATCCCCCTTTTTTCTCCTGGTTTCTTTTTCTTTTAAAGAAAAACAAGAAAGCAAGAAAGAGAGAGAGAAAGCAAGACAGAAAACTAGAAAGCAAGAAAGGTGTTTGGCAAATCAACAACAGAAATATTTCAGAAAATGTCCAAACCATACAATCCTTAACTTATTTTGGACTGAATCACATGACAAGAGACATCTTGTGAAGAAAAGTAATTTCTACATGCCATCTTTTTCCAATTATTTCCCAGTAACAATTTAATGAGAGCTGTAAAATGCAGTACATATCCACCACTGCATGACTGTAGTATTCCACGCTTCTGAAACTCAAGTATCTGAATTCACAAGCATTCTATAATGCCAGTTCATCCAAATACTTTAGCATATGTATTCATATACAATCATGTAGCATAACTGTATTCAAATGAGTAGTTCTTTAATTCTAAAACTATATACAGTGGTCCTAATCCAGGAAATGTTTAATAACTGAGACCCATTAAAACTGATGAAATTCTAAACTTAAAAAATTTCAGTAGAGTTTAATGGCAGAAGCATTTAGTATGATAAAAGAAAATTATGTAAGCTTAATATCAATTTTTCTTGCCTAATTATATTTCTATCATATACTTCCTAGATTAAGCTATATCTATACTATCCAATAAACATAATTATATGAAATGTTCATATAATCAACTAAAAAAAGTAACATAATAGTTAAAAGCCCATTATTTAAAAGCCATGCGTAACTCATCATTGTCAGAGAATGAAATACTGGATTAATTCATTTACTTTCAATCCCTTACAAGCACTCTTCTAGAGATAGATTGTATTTTCTTTCTTTGTTTCATTTCCTATCTACTTCCATAAAAATAAAAAAATCTTACCAAAAATTCCTACCTTGTTCTGAAATCTCGTTGCTGACCACATTAGAATTATTTCATAAACAGTATATAAAGGGCTATTAAATAATTTAAAATATTATTAGCATGTTATTTCTTGTACTTCATAGAAATTTATAAAAATTATGCAATATTTACTAGAATATGTACCAAATACTTAACTTACATGAACTTTGATTACATGAATCTTTACTACATTTCTGCTCCTTTTCCTAGTAATACAGTTGATAACTGTTTTCTGCAATTTCAAAACCAAACACCTGTGAAGGGTATTTCTGTCTATATGCAGTATTGCTGCTCTCACCACGAAAATGTATATATACACATACACTTTATTCTGGTTGTGCCTTCTCTTGCCTCTAACTTTAAAACAGTGGAGAAAGATTATATTCAACTAGGCAGTAAAAATGCAGCCTTGAAGATACAGGAGAAATTGCTTAGATGGTATCTGCACACAGATAAGGAGGAAACAGAAGAGGGATCTGGGAAGAGCCTGTTTCAGAGGCAGCCTTCCTACAGGTCAGAAGAATAAATTCATTCTTGTCTTTGTAGAGCTTCCAGCTCAACAACATCTACTATTTTACACTTTGGAGGAGGAGGAGGAACTTTTATGCCATTAGAAAGTTTCTGTGGTAGTTCTGAAGAATGAATGCTATAAAATTAAAAGAAAACCAGAACCTGAACCTGAGCCAGTGGCTATTGAAAGCCAGGGGAAGGGAATTCCATTGCCTCAATGGTCTCCTGCATGTACAGCATTACTTATGAGCTGCACACATTAGCTAATCACTTGTTCTTAGCTTATTCTTAATCCTATTTTACAAAGCTAATGTTCATCTTCTAATGACAATCAAATTGCTTGGTGCCATGTTTACTAGTGGGAATGAACCACAAGCCATGTCACTGTAAACTGAGGGGAGTATTCCAGTGACTGGGAGGTTCAAAACTCCCAATCTGTAGAGAGGGAAAACTTGTATAACTATCTGGTACAAATTATTTCCAGGTGCTGATAATTAGCACTCATGGAGCTTGATTTTCCGATATCCACATCTAAATATATACTTGACAAGTTAAACTTTTCATCATGTGCAGCAGTCTCCTAAAGGCTGAGAAGAAGGACAGGCTGCTGATGGTTGAAACCCATTTAACTTAAAATAGCAACACTTAATTATGAGTCTTGTTGTTTATGCCTTTTCAAAGTATTTCAAATAAATCTTTTTCCCAAAGGAAATAATATTATATATTATTAAACAGGTAAGTATTATTGCATCTGCTCATGAACAAGAATTGTGAATAGCCAAATAATTACTTGGGAAAGCTCAGAAACGACATAGAAAAAAAAATGCCTGTCAAAAGTTAATGTTTTCCATTATGTAGACTTCCTGAAGTTATCTTACTGTACTCACAGAATGTTGCTATTCCCATACGGAATTCACATGAGTGTGCATGTGTTAACAAAGACATGACATATAGAAAAAGCAACAGATTGAAGCACTAGGTGTTTGAATTAAATATACATGCAAGCCCTCATGCTTGCATATTTTTGCCACTAACCAAGCAAAAATTTATTCAAAGAAGGTAAAAATGGGGTCTAGCAAGCAAAAATGCAACAGAATTTACAGAAGGAGCACCCTATAACCCCACCAGTGTTTCTTAAGTTGTTGCCAGTTTTAACCTTCTGTGCAGCTTTCTGTCATCTTTCAGGAGCCTGCTTTTTGCTCATCTGGCATCTGTGAAACTGATCAGTCAATTAATTTTGAAGCAACTCTGACATAAGTTTATTAAAGGTGACCCAGGAGACTCTACTAAAGTGAACTTTTAGCAAAAGCCATAAACACCAGTGTTTCCCATGCAGTATGAGAATAATACGTAAAATCCTCATAACAATCTCTACCAGTCATTCCTATACTGGCTGCAAAATTACAACACCTCAAACCCTAGAAAAGATCAACCTCATGATCTGCTGGGGCAAGATTATTCTAAAGGACATGTCTTAAATCAGGAAGATGTCTTTTTGCATTAAAGACTGCATTACAAGAGGGCGAAGGTGCTGCTTGTTTCCCCAACAGCAAACACCTGCAGACTCCAAGCTCTCAATACCTGCAACATTACTAATGATTAAATTAATAGTGGCAGGGCTTGAAATTGAGTCCACTTGATCTTAGGGTCTCACAGATTAAAGTATTAGCCCACTGAACCATGTTACTAGACTTCACCTTAATCTATTAGATACTTCCTTGTCTTTGTTCAGTAAGAATGGTAGGAAAAAACCAAAATAGAAATCTTGGAAGAGTGACAAGTAAATATGCAGAAATTTCAACAGACAGCCTAGTCAAAGAATATTTAACACTGACTGTCTGCAAATTAAACTACACTGGGCTGTTCTAGGCCAGATCCTCTGCTTTTATAAATTAACAGGCCTCCAAGGCTCTGCAATTTTCATTTGCAAGGATATGAAAAAGTATTTTCTATTACTTTGACGCTTCCATGCTAGAATGAAAACTCTGGGAGAACTGCAAGGGAAACATTCAATTTCTAGCTGGATAAAGTGATGCACAGGCAAATTAAATGACTCAGAATCACACAACTGCTTGAAGACAGAAGAAGCCATTAAATTTATGACTCTTTCTGTTCTTCTGTTCCCACCATTAGTCTTACAGACCAGTGTACCTGGTACCTGAAGATGAAATATCACTTGTTAAGCAACAGTTCAGGTACTAAGCATGTATGTACTCCATGATTATATTCTGACATGCATTTACCCCACCTAATTCTAGGGATTCATTGATACACCCTTTCCAGGTACTTTGGTCACAGAGGAATGAGAAGCAATTTCAGAGCTCAATTCAGACACCAGGTGAACACCCTTCCTAAGAGCACTACCCATCATCCTTCTTTCCCTCACTGCAAGAAAAACCCAGACCAGCTGCACTCGTTAGATGCCTGCTACTGAAGGAGCAATTGAAACCTATGTATTTTCCTCTATTAAGTGACAAAGGTGAACACAACATTATGCAAAATGACAAAAAATCTTGTGTCTTTACTTATATGCAAAACTGTGGCCTGAGTTTCCTAGTTCACCAGTTCCAAAACCAGAAGCCTCATAAACAGAGACCATGGGGGTTGAACAGCTTGCAAAGTGCAAGACAAATATAAAGAAATCAGAGATACCATTAGAAGCACATACAACAAAAGAAATTCAAGCCAGAAATACCCAGAAGCTTATTTCCTTCGTGTTTCACAGAGCATATTGCAAAACTGCAGTGAGTTGGCATAAATTTGTCAACTTAAGATCTGGTAGGAAATGTCTGATAGTAGGAGATCACCCTTAAGAGGGTAGAAGAAAAGTGAACTAATACAAAAGGCAGGTGGTGAGTGGCAGCAGAAAGGGCTGCTGCCAGCAATTAATTTGGTCTCTTTTAATATTCTTTCCTTTCTCTTTCTTTTCTTTTCTTTCTTCTTTTCTTTTCTTTCTTCTTTTCTTTTCTTCCTTCTTTTCTTTCCTTCCTTCCTTCCTTCCTTCCTTCCTTCCTTCCTTCCTTCCTTCCTTCCTTCCTTCCTTCCTTCCTTCCCTCTCTCACTACACCATAATGTATCCTCCAAGTCCCTCCTTAAATTGCATCCTGAGCACCATTCCTTGTTTGTCTGACCTTTGCTCCAGCACAATCAGGGATGAACACCCCCAGCACTTGGCCTGGGGCTGCAGGGAACAAAGATACACTGGAGTAACTCCCCATTTCTTTCCCATTGGATAAAACACTAAATCTTAAATTGCAAAGGAATTAAACAATGCCTTGCAGTACATGACATCACCGCATTTAATAATCTCTAACATTCTTAGACATTCACCTAAGATTTAAAAAGAGAGAATTCACTTCACTTCATATAATGGGTTCCTAAAGATTAACTTGTATACATTTAGTTTTTTTAAAGGACCGCATTCCAGCACCATTTCTAAAGATATTCTTAACACAATTTAGCAAAAGCTCTGTAATCCAATACTTATGACATGAGCTGTCAGGCATAAAGTATGCCAGAATCTCTTAAGTCCACACACAGCAGGATGCAAACCTAGTAGCAACTGTACTGAATTACAACCAATAGGAGAAGTCACAGGTCACCGAAGCCACACAGAGTCCTGCTACAGCCAACAATGAAACTTAATGTACTTTCCATGTCCAGAACCATGCACTATAGAGCTTCTGTAAAACAGATTAATGATAATAGCGGCAGAAACTAGGAAAAAAATGCAAGAAATGGAAGCCTGGCCAATATTCCGTTTGTAATTTGTCACACTATCACACAATAAGACTTCAGTATGAATGTGTTGCCAATTTACAATTCAAATAAGCTTCCTTGAATTTTTAAAAGAATGGACTCTACACATCAGTCACTATGACAAAAAAATGCCCTGTCAGGTTAATTTTAACTGCACTTTTTATTTGTTACTGTTAACTAATCCCTATAATTATTTCTGATTTTCAAAAGAGGCGTAAATTATTAAATAAAATGCAACTCCTGAACCCCAACTGGAGTGGGACTTGTTTCTGTAAACCTGACAGTATTCCCTAATTTTCCCTCATTTACAATATTTTGACTTCACCCTAGGTGGTTAAAGGGCAATTATTTAAAAATTTTTTTTAGTTTTTTTTTTTTTCCCCATATAAGAAACCTCAATATTTAACCAGCAAAAGGAGCACACTTGCTTAGAGCTTTACATAGGGCCTATTAAGGCAGTAACAAGTTTTTTTTTTTCATTTGCTTCAAAGGCCTATTGATGAGGCAAGCATTAGGGAAAAAAAAAAAAGAAAATGTTTCTTTTTGTAAAACGCTGTTTACCTATAGGTGATGAAATTCCTCCTGGCTGTGAAATTCAGCAGATGGACTATCAGAGGGATGCATTTGGCCTGCTGCAGACTAGACACTGTTTCTGTCGGAAGGTGCAGTGCTTTGATGATGCAGAAAATAAAGCCTGTGCTGTTTCTATGTTCTATTAAAAGGAAAGTCATTAAGATGGTAGTTTACTGGTCAAGGTCTAAAATCAGAGTTGCCACAAAAGCCAGTGGTAAAAAATAGTATTTAAACAATTGCTTCATAAAACAAAAGTTACTCTGAGTTTCTGAAAAATAAAGCAAAAGGCCACAGAGCCAAAAAATCCTTTCAGTCCCTGAACACTCACCTAGTTTTAACCATGGGAAGTCAGTGGCTTCAGTGTCACTGAAAATACTGAGAGAGCAAGTGAGTAGTTCCACCACAAGTTAAAAAACCATTAGGTTCC
Source organism: Toxostoma redivivum (assembly GCA_013397375.1). Lineage (NCBI taxonomy): Eukaryota > Metazoa > Chordata > Aves > Passeriformes > Mimidae > Toxostoma > Toxostoma redivivum. The sequence goes on from VXBI01013782.1 coordinate 239,767, forward strand.
CTTATAGCATCTGCTAGGAAAAACAGAAGCAGATTGTATCTTTTTAGACAAACTTCATGTACAGGAGTATAATACTTTCTCAGAGAGTTCACTGCAAAAGGTCACTACTTACCTGGCAACACAAGTCATTTCATTTATTTGTGTGTGAAACCCTAAGTCATGCATGCTGTTTAGAGAAAAATGTGGATTTTTCAGTGTCTTTAGGCAAGGCTACTTACAAATGGGCATAACAAGGCATTAAAAACCAAAAGAATCAGCTGGCAGTAAGATGAACAACATGTAGTAATTCATTAGCCTATTTAAACTCAGAGTTGTTTTGCTCCATACCAAATTTCACATGACTTTGATACTTCTTTGGAAATAAGTTACCCTTTTTTTAAAAGTCTTCAGTTGATTGTTGATTTACACTTGTGTACAGCTTATAGTAGGAAAAACCTCCAAGTCTGTTTTATGCAAACCCTGAACAGAAACAGAAGAGATTTACACACAGGGGAAAGTTTCATTGAATCAAAATGTAGTATATGCTATATATTTTCAAATATAGGATTAGTAACTAGGAACTCTGAAGTATTACTGCCAGTCCTGATACTGATTATATTCTGTATACATTGGCAGGTCCCATAACCTTTCTATCTCTGCTTGTAAAATGAGGATATTACTTATCAGCCTCACAGCAATGTTGTGAGGATTAGTTAAAGCTAGAAAAAGGACGTACAGTGCTTTACTAAGCAAAATCCATCAAAAACACATGCAGCTGAGTAAATGGCAAATGCAGAGTAATTTGACCTGGAATTTAATTCAGTTATAGTCTATGATAGTCAAAGTCTTTTGGATAAACAAAAGTCTACTTACATTTCAACCAAAACTGGAACTAAACCTAAAATGGATTTTCAGTGGAGGTTCAAAAAGAAGCAGTTATTTTCAAGGGTTGTTTCTATCATCTGTGTTTTCTCTCTAATTTCTAATTCTAACTTGTGGCCAGGAGCAGCTCAGATACCTTTCCTTGTAAGAAAGCTTATTCTTGCAGTTATTTCTGGCACATCCTGGAGGTTCAAGGGAGGTTTGGGTAGCTTCGCTAAGCATTTCAACTTTGGGGTACTTCTGTAAACCGAGGCAAAGCTCATGGCCTTTGTCAATTCCTCACTGTAATGCTTTTATGCTCTCTAGTGCAGAGGGAAATCATCTTCATTTTATTTGAAAATGTTAAAAGCAAAGTGAGTACAAGAAAATGAGAACTGCAACTCCCTGAGGTGACATTCAAGTGGAGACTGAAAGAGGGTGGAGTTCTTAATCCTAAAATTAGGCTTGTAATACCTCCAGTGCATACCACCTGGAAATGTAAAGTTTTTCAAATACACTAATGTAGCAGTTGAAGAGCATAGTTATTATTTCAGTGAATATTCAGTGAAACATGAAGTTCAGCTTATTTACTGGTCCAAATGCTGGTTTTTGCAATGCTTTTTCTTGAAAGTTTCCTTGAGGCAGTGGAGATGGTCAAGGAGAAACTGGCACTCAGGCTTTTAAATGACAGAAGCTTTGCTACTTGATCTGAAAACCATTCCTTTAATAGAGCCAAGTCAGAATTAAGGTGAGATTTGTGCTGCTTTTGTAACTGGGGACAGTTCTCATTCTTCAAGACCTCTAATTTAATGATATCACTGCAGGGAAAACACATGATGCTTTTCTCTGGTGTCCTCTATCAGGTTTTAGAAACACCATCTCTAAATTACAATTTAAAAATTTTTAGATGTTTATTACAAACATAATTCTTATAAGCAAACTACACCTGGACATGCAGCCTATTTCACCAACACAGTCTACAGCTGGAATTTCTGATCCTTTGCAAATTAGGAAACTTCCTCAACTTCAGTTTAGAGGAACTAATATGTAATCCAACACCATTGTACTCAGTAAAACAGTGGTGAGTTTTTCTTTTGCATTGTTTTCTACCATAACTGATGTATCAGTATGAAAATAAAACCTTTTTTGGTGTTGCTTTTTGTTTGGTTTTTTTTTTTTAGTTGTAGACTCAGTTCCTCCAGCAACTTACCAGAAGTTTGGTTCTCATACAAGTTGATAGGACCCCACAGATGAAGAGGTCATGCATTCATTCACAGAAGAGGACTAACTATGCCATTTGCAGTTCCCACTTGGATAATTTGAGGAATCTGTTTGCAGGAGCTGTGTTTCTCAAATGATGACATATTGAAAGGTAGCCAAGCCCAGTGAAAGGTGTAGTTATTGACTGAAAGACTAATTTGATTACTCAGTGCAAAAACCAGACAAATGTAAAAAAACCTCAAAATCCACAGAGAAGGAGAAGAAAACTCATGTTCCAAACAAGTCTCCAGAATAAATCTATTGCAATGTGCAGTATAAACGTAACCTGTATTAACTTACTTTCAAGTTATCTTTTCTTTAAATATGAGTTTTTATATTGTATTTGGTTGTTCACTTTGCTGCTCCATTCTTCTTTCTTCCTCTCCTGGCAGCTCCCAGTTGGGCCCTCCAGGATGTAGTCTGAATGTGTCATAACTATTCAGTTCCTTCCTGCTAATGCCTCTTAGCATTTTACTCTCCTTTCTGACTCCACACTTTTCACCTATTCGCCTTATTCTTGTTCCACCATTTCCCCCATCCTTCCTCAGTACACTTCTCTTCTGTTTCCTTTCTTATCAACTGTATCTATTTACATGCTGGGTTTGAAATTTTCCCGTGGGCTGAATGAACTGTTTGCTGTGCTGCTCTGATTATGAAGTACAACAGACAACAATACTAATAAAGCTAAGATAGGGTAATTCAAGTCTGTTGAAGAAAAAACTAACAACAACAGAACACAATGGAATAATCATTCCCTTAACTCAGTAATTTCCCTGCAGCAGAAAAACGCTTTCTGGATTACATACAGAATAACCTTGGCACAGCTTCATATAAGTGCTGGGGCCTACTAAGGAAATGTTTGATATAATGCCAGCAATGGGCAATAAAACTGAAGTAAATCAGATACTAAATGGGCAGGACACAGCTTTCTTTTAGGTCTCTACAGCACCTAGAGCATGCTCATCATTACCAGATTTTTTTTTTTTAAGATTTCCAAAAAAGTGTTAACTGTAGATTTCCATTAAGATGTAGTTTGCCTATTTCTGATCCAAAGTCACTGTTTAAAAATAGAAAGTAACACGTCCTTATTTACCAGTGACATAATAGAATGAATTAATTATTACTCTTACCTTATAACTAATTTTATGCAAACCCAGGACAATGCATCTTTTGTTTATAATCTTAGACTTCAATTATGGTTTCAATTAGAGTATTTTGTTTACACACATATGGACTTCTGAGGCTTATTTCCTACAATTATAATGTGTACTGTATTCATAGTAATCTGAACTCTAAGGGCCAAATTTGGCTCTGTTGCAGGTGAGTGTAAATCTAATTTGTTCTGATTCTGACATCCACATTACCAGCACAAAGAACAAAGTAGGCTTAACTCCATGAAGTTAAACCCCTTAAAATATCAGATCATTTAGGTTAGATTTCTGTATAAAGTGAGGGATTACATTTCACATAATCATCTCTGTAGTGAGTCCAATACATTGTATTTGTCAGAATTCTTGCACAAAGACATTCAGTCTTCATCTCATGTATCAAAAAATGGACACCCACCTTCCCATTCTAACAGTACTTATTTCAATTGCCACCAGTCATCACTACTGAAATGTATCCCATACTTCTCATTTGAATGCATTTAATTTTGACTTTCAACACTACTGGCTTTTTACTTTACTTTCAGAACAAGCAGAGGAGAGTGGTGGCTATCAGTACTCAGTAATTTTTCCCTGTGAAGATATTTAATCAATTCAACACTCAGGTTCCTTGTTGTTAAGGAAAGCAGATAATTTTCTAAATGTCTGTTCATCTCTGTAAGACACTTGCTTCACTGAATAATTATGTTTCTCTTTCCTGCTTGTCCCTTCATTTCTATTTATTTTAAAAATTTATTTATTAGAAATGTTCATAATTATCTAGCTAACAAAACATGATGCAATGGAGCAGTGCCAGATCTGGATTTGGATTTAAAGCTATTTGTGATCAAACATATGAAGACATATTGTAGAGATGGCTAATTGCATTTCCATTTATTTCCATTAGAGTAATTTTGTCCTCTAAAAGGGCTGCAGAGAAAGCTGGATTATTTTTACACTGTTAAGTAAGACAAGTGGAAACAGTTTTTAGAGAAAAGCTGAGGTCACAGAGCACAAATGACAATAGATCTTTGTGTTTCAGAGGTGTTGCTGAATATTTTACTCTCTAGACTGTTCATGGAGTTAAGCCCACAGATCAAGCAGAGCATGGTCCTAAGCTATCAGAGGATGCCAGCAAGATAAATGCCATTTCTCTTTTACATTGGTCATGCTGGGCATGGCCTATTATCTTTAAATGGACTGAGCAGTAGAGAAAAGAACAAGGATACTATCTCTACACAGGCTTGTCACAGTCTCCAGGGCAAAGACTGTGAGGCACTGCTGATAAACAAAGCAACTGCAAAAGCTAGTGCTGCTTCTCTGTAGACAAGACAGACAAGGCAAATATTTAAAAGTGGTTGCTCATAAATTATCATCATGCCCACCTCCAATAACAAGGATATTTTTCAGGCAAGTAAACTTTGCCTTAGGAAAACATATTCAGGACTTTTTTTCAGACTTCAGGCAAATTAAGGTCAGTGACTTTAATCTCTTCCATTGTAATTACCTTGTGCACTAGAAATGCAATAGGATAGAACAGGCTAATGAATGAACAACTCATTCAGCTTCAACTCAGATTCACTCATCTCATCTTGAAAAATTTACCTCTTACTTATGCTCATCTAGTCCAAATGCATCTCATAATCACACTTTTTTCTCTATGTCCCTTTTTTAGGCCTTTGCTTCCATTCAGTGTAAGCAGTCTAGCTCATCAGCTGCTTTAAATCAATTTAATTCAATTAACTTCAGTGGGCAATGCCCTTTTCTCCCTGTCACTGAGTCCTTTGCTGGGAAGTAAACTAGCAGGACTCTGTATCTTGCCACCAGTATTGAGACACTGCTCAGCTGCTTTCAGCTCTTTCATAATATCTCAATTTTTAAAATTTCAATTCTTTCTCTTCATTTATATTATTTAAAATTCATTCAGATATGTACCAATGTCTTTTGCTTTGTAAGAGCACTGTCACACAGTCCCCATCTTATCTACTCAAAACACATATGCCGAAGAATATTGTCTCATTCATCATTCTGACCAACTCAAGTTTTCTTCTCTGAGTACTTCCCACTTACTCCTCCTCCAATATATAAAACTGAGAATGTTTTTCTGAGAAGGAAAATCCTTTTCCTTTCAAAGACTAGAATTGAACGCCTTTCTGCTGATCACATATTTTCTCATGTTGCAAAGTCCTAAATCAGAATGAAACCTCCTCTGAGAAAGTACAGTGCCTTATGATGTATGGCACTATAATAAGTTTCTAAACTGAACTGCAGCTGCTGGAAGCCACTGCAATTCCAACTGCCCTTAGACAGAAACATTGTACTTTGTTGTTTCTGTGAGGACTAATCCACCTGTGAGAATGCAGAAAGGTGATTGTCCCCAGCCTACACTGGGTCGCTTCACTGGATGAAAAGGCAGGAGGCTTGGACTTCGTCTGCTCCACAGAACGGGGAGTTACAATCCCCCTTTGGGTTCACTTTCTTACTGTCTCTATCTTCCACTGAACCTTTACAAACTGAGAAAGACTGAAATTTTCCAAAGTTCATAATCAGAAAATACCAATGCACAGCAATTAAAACTTCCCACAAAAATGTAGCATTCAAGGCCTATGTTCATTAGGGTCAGGATGCAGCTTCCACACCAGAGAGCCAGAAGAGCTCCGTACGGCAGGAGGTGTCCTCAGCCACAGCCGATGGACTGTTTGAATCCTTGTTCTTGCCCCACCTTGTGACTTCCACAGTCCAGGTGAATGTCCAAAAAGTTATCCAGAGAGCTATTTTTCACAATATAAAAATAAAGTTAAATATTTAGGCCTTATTCCAGCATAGGAAAAAAAAATTAAAATAAAAAATAAAAAATAAACGAATCCTCAAAGGTTTTTTCATGTAGCATTTTGTTTTAAATAACTATGGCTTTGCTGTGACTTTGAAAGCCCTCTGAATAGATATGGAACCTCTGAGTGAGAAAATAAGAATGGGGAGAACCCTTTTATATTTATTTTTCACAGAGCTTTAAGAAGAATTAATGGTATCCTTTTTCAATTTTCTATTACAGATTTCTGTGCTGTTAGCAGGATTTGGCAAATTTGCTGCTAGATGCCTGCATCATGGAAAAAGTGCTAGTAGCCTTTCTCAGATGCAGGATACCTGTTCCATCCCCCTGGCCACATTTCCCAGGTTTTATCGGTATTCCCTGAACTTCACAACAGTGCACTGCCAGCTCTGTACCTACCCATGGCAAATTTAATCACAAGAGTTTTACAGCATTTGAGCTTAAGGATTACATACAAGCTTTTCATTATCATATGCCTCAGTAGGGCAACTTGAAAAACACTACTTAAGGAATGCCTTTATTCTCACATGGGCACTCTGGCTTACGTGCTTAATGCAGAACACAGCTCTGCAAGTAAACTACCATGAAGTCTTTGGAAAGAAAGATTTTTTTTGTGTTGACACAAGACTGTTTTTTCCTTGTGTTGACAATGGGTGCAGCTCACTACATTCAGCTGCCAAGTGAGCAACCCAGAACTAGTGATGTCTTTCACAAGACATTATATTATTATCAACAAAATGCTCAGTCTGAAAGAAAGTGGTCCAAAAGTCACAGGCCTCCCTCTAGTCTGGGGACCTGAGTCTGAAATAAGTGTAGAAATTTTTGTTTAGGAGTCCGAGCCTTTTAAGCAACTTTTGAAAGCTGATTACTTGATTGTTCATTTCCATTTTTATTAGGCACCACAACTTAGTTGTTTTTGATGAAAAACTTACTGTTAAGTTACTGGCAAATGGCACTGGGCTACAAAAGTGTTCTATTAATACAGATCATGCTGATTACATGATCTTAAAAAATTGATTTAATAGTACTCCAATTGAAAACAGTGAGAGATGATGAAGAACATATAAAAAGGCAGAATGTCAGTTTTGCTCCTTCCAGCAGACCTATTCCCAAAGGTAAGAAAACCGTATTGTTCACACAACCTTAAGCCAAAATGGTCTCAGAAATATCAATTCTGCAGGAGCAGAGTTCTCCAAATTTCAATAGGTCCCTAAGACACAAAAAGACTGGAAGCTTTTTGATAAAAGTATCTGGGTTTTTCACTGGTGTTCTGTCATCCTCCAATGTCTGTGATCTGTAACAGCTTCCCATGAGAGAGGAGGCTGCTACTACTATTTTTCTGATGCTATGGTGTGAGCCACTGCAAAGGAAATCTGGAAGTCGACATTAATGGTTTTAATGACTGAAAGTTGTCACACAGATATTGCTTGACTCTCTAGGAGTTCTCTCTTAACTGACCCTACTGAAATGTCACAGAAAAGACTTTAGAGATGGCTACAGTGAGGAAGATAATTCTAGAGCAGGGAAACATTGTCTTAATCCAGTGGGAAAATACAGAGGAAAATAGAAGGGTTTACCCAGAAGATGGGTTTCTAGCTGAATAGTTGAATTTATCAAAATAACATATGTTAAAATGTGTGACAAAAGCCATTTAAAGATAACCTGAAAGAACAAAACCAAATTATTCATCAAGAAACTTGCCACATCCTCAGTTTTCCGTTACACATTACACTTTCATAACCAGTTTCACAGGGTTTGTCATAGTTAAATTGGTTTTTGTCTACATTTATTTGTAAGTTTCTAAGTTGTGTGGGTTTATTTTATTACTGTGAGCGTCAGAGAAAACTGTAGTTTCTCATGTTATTCATAATATGGAAGAATCTACAGGACTATCTCAATTAAGCCCCCAGAAGTTCCCAATTCCATATAAACCTGAGGTTATTCATTCTAGGTAAAACAAAGCATTACTATGCAAATAGTGTTTCCCTGCCCTGATGAGAACTATCCATTCAAGCTGCCTCATTCAGAGCATTTTCCTGTCTGGTTTTTCACTGAAATTAAAGTTTTACAGTCAGTAGCGTAAGTGGTGGGAATGAAATAAAGCCAACAAAAAACCAAAACACCACCCCTCCTCAGACTAGTCATTTTTTAAGGGCAAGTGTGAAAGATGTAGCTAACAAAGGCATTTTTCTTCAAAAAGCACTATAACTCTTAGAAGTTATCCAAGCAGGCCCTTGAGAGTTCAAAGAAACAGAGAGATTATTAATATTATGGTGTTTCCAACTAAAATGATTGAAATGATTACTCAAGGATTGAGGAGAAAGCCATTTGAATAGATACTGGTGTACATCTTATCCAATAAATACTGAAAATAAATACTAAATATAAATACTATAGAGACAGAGTATAATGCAAACATCTTAAAGGGCAGACATCAAATACAATTTTGTAGCTTGATTCAAAGAGCATGTATATTTACCTCTTAATTTATTTACCCTTGGTTAGAGCTGCACCACTAACTCATCAGATAAACAAGCTGGTCGGTTGACTACATCCCACCAGGCAGTGTCAGTTTTTAGCAGGTGTGCCTGAAGGACTTTGCCTCTCTGCTCTTTGAATCATTCTGTAGACACTAATGAGCATCCCTCTTCAGTTTTAATTATTGGTCCCTGACAAGTCAACATAATAGGAATCAGCTTAACCAAGCATACTCCCCAGTGACATGTTCAATTACTCAGGTTGTACTTCTCTGTAAGAGGTCTGAGGGGTTGCTAATTTAACATTGTCAAAAAAATAAACAGAGGTATTGGTTACAGTTTATCTTTTGACCCTTATGTCACCAAATCTAGAAAGATACCTCCTCCTCCTGGAATGGAGCAGAAGATTAAACACTTCAAAATTACTATTCTGGTTTCACTTTTTAAATAAAATTAATTACTACCTGTAAAGTGATTTACATCAAGCTATGAGGAGAGACACTGACATTTTGACAAGTGTTTGTTGATGTATGATTGTATTTATAAAGCTGTTCGGTTTTCCAGTTTTATAAAATACAGAAGTGGTAGTATTTATTTATTCATATTTACTACAAAAATAAAGCACCAGAATTACTTAATTTCTCTTTTTGGCAAATACAAACAGCTTTTTCCATAACCAGAAATATCAACTTTAGAAATGAAAGTAGGAAGCCTTTCATTTACCAAGATCATTATTAAGAAATAAAATGGCATTTTGGAGGGGGGAAAAAAAAAAAAAAAAAA
>VXBI01013782.1:249150-299526 GCA_013397375.1 Toxostoma redivivum
AAAAGACAGTCTCTGCAAAAAGAATACTTACAAAACCTTTTAAGACTAATTAATTTCATTGGACTTAATTCAAATTTTGTGAAAAATAAATAGAAATTATATTCCATTTTTAAAAGGTAAATTATTATTTAATTTGACCTCAACGGGTAACAAAGGACCTAGAACCTTATCCAATAGTGTTGACCTCAAGTATTGCATTTCTGCTGACCTGAACAGGTTTATTATCATCCATTTGGAGAGCAGAATTGTATTCTCCTGCAAAAACTATATTGTCAAGTACAAAAATATAATAATATAATAACAGTCTTGTCAAATGACTATAGTGTCATTCTGAACATCTCCTAAACATCTACAGATAGAAATATGAGGGGTTTTTTTTAGCTTTGTTTGAGTATTTAAGTGCAGAAGGCTGAAATTTTAGTATAATTTTACAGAATACTTCCAAAGGATGAAAATACTTTAAAATAGTCAGTATAATTTTGTATTGTTTCCTTTACCAACACATTTCACAAAAAATAAAATCTGAATGTTGCAGTACTGAAACAGTGATGCAAAAGTCTCACATGTCCTCATTACAGCAATGACCATCTTCACTGACCTACTGTGCTATTTACCAAACATATACTAAAGCTTAATGCATATGACAGTTAAGCAGCATTCTTCTTATAATAAATATTTATGTAAGCACTTTGGGCCACAACTAAGAATTCAATAAAAACATGGACAAAGGACTTGCAAAATGGAAACCTCATGCACAAACCTTGGTTTAGGTGGAAGCAAGACCACACCTTGTTTCTTTTACTATTTCACAACTACACATTCAACCTCTTCCAACCTTTTGATCTTCTTCCATGTTTATTCCACTGATCTTATACAACAAAATCACATTTGAGTATGACTTCACTTTTATGTTTAGCAACATCCTACTTAATAGATCCAAAATTTAGTTCTGCTTATGATCAATGTTAATATTTTTCTTAGATGAGTTATTAACAGTAGTAGATGATTCTTTCTTTTTTTGTGGAGGTGTATCAGTAGAAAAAGACACATGTCAGGCTCAGTTCCTGGAGCTCATTATATGTTCCAGGCAATAGAGTGGTTCTGGGCAACTATAACAAACATACACAACAGCACAGTATAAATACATATAATCAGATCTCATTTCTAGAATTTCTTCACAGATAAAACTAAAAAAATAGGACAGAAAATTATAGCCTCTAGAAATAAAAAACTTTACTGTGAGTAGCAATTCTTAGCAAGCCCTTAGTAAACAGTAGAGATAAAAGCTTCTGCAGGATCCATAACATGCCCAACAAAGCCATAGCACAGTTATATCAGTGTCTAACAACAGACTGTGATAGTTCTGCAAACAAACACCATATGGAAGAACAGAAATCTGTTATTTAACCTAAAGCTCTCTAATTGCCTGGGGCTTAGATGAAAAGATCTTCCCAGCATCTCAGAAATTATTCTTCTGTTCTCAAGCTTCAGAAATCTAACCCTAGGCTCCATTCACTGCCAGTGGAACAAGGCATTTCAAAACCTAAATATTGTGACATCTCCTAGAACCAAGTTCTCTCTTGATTACTCATGTGCTTTTGGTACTAGGTGGTTGAAAATGAGGATACACTATCAAATGACAGAGCACGTTAGATACTTCCCTTTGGCAAGGAGATCTTTTCACATCAAGCAATGAGGCATGTTCCCAGCTAACTAACATTTTGGACACTTGGGTAAAATTAATCCAATGCTTTAGATTAGGCACAGTAACTTTTTTCTCTTTTCTTCTTTTTTATTTTTCTTTTTTTTTTTCCCAGCTAAGAAAAAAAGATCTTTCACCAGCATGGTTATTGCAGAATACACAAGAGAAGAGCAGAAAGCACGCAGCAAATAGGTTGCCTAGGTACTGACACATAACAAAGGAGACTCTCAGCACATTTTCTTTGCCATCGTAAAGAAAACTTCTCCAAATAACTGTCAAGAGTGGGAAGCCTAATCCACAATGACTTAGTCATACTTTCAAATCAAAGGTAGGATGCCACAGAGAAAGCAGTAAAAAGAATCACTCTTCTGGTGTGTTTTCAGCCTTGGACAAAAAAACAACACATCTTTCCAATTTTCAGGACAGGCTGACATGTCCTTAATGATTAGCAATTTTTATTAATTCTTCACAGTGAGAACAAAGCTAACTACATATAGTAAAAAAAAAAAAAAAAGAAAAAAAAAGAAAAAAAGAATCTGGTCTAAGATCACTAGATTTATAGCAGTGGAGAAGAAACAATCTTTCATAATATAGTCACTTAATCCACTAAATCAGAGGCAAATGTGTCATGGCATCAGCTTGTCATAGTCTTCCTACCAATGATGCTACACCAGGAAGGTTAATTCTCCCAACAAATCAGACAGACTGGATTCCCATTTCTTTTGGTGACTTTTATATGGCTGGAGCAGGTTCTTCAAAGCTGCTGCACTGTGACCTTTTACTTTCAGCAGCTGTCTGCAAAAGGGCTTCAGACAAACAGTTCAGAACCAGGGCATGACATGGAAACAAGACTTCACAGCCTTGGGCTAATGTGGCTCAGCACAGGATAAACAGTTTTTTGTCTATCTTTCAGGGTTTATCTCTTTTATGACTCATGTTGAGTAATTGTTTCCACATCCCTTTCTGTCAAAAGGGACAGGGAACATGCTTGTTCAAGACAAGAGCTTTACATGGAATTTAGGAGGAACAGGACACAATCTAGAGCTCCTGCTACTAAGTCTTTGGTTGGATTGGCTTTGTTGTACTCCCTTTTACCCTGCCCCTCATTTTTCAGCCCAACAGTCCAAGCTGGTAGCTGACTGTAGAAGAAACAGTCTCTATGAGAGCTCTGAAATTTGCAGTATAGCTGCTGGCAGTGATAAATTAGAGTTATAATTGATATATCTCATTTCAGTGCATATAAGCAAAATCACACACTGATAAGATAACACATAGAGAAAATGGGTGAATGCAAACTCATTCGTCATTCAGCAGACAGCAATCTTATTTCACTTTTGTTATTTAACATGAAACATAACCTTACCCTGAGAAAATAGGAATTTAAAATCTTGCCTTCAGAAGTTCTACCAAGAAAAGAGCATTGCACTTACATCGTATGAAAACACACCATGAAGTAGAATTCAAGAAGCCAGGGTATCAATAGGATCTTATTTACATGTTCTACTGCTTTATTATGTATTTATATTATGTACCTTGATTAAATCTTATCTCTCGATTCTATTATCATAATATGCCACTTAAAGAAACAAACAATCTCCACCCCCCCAAATGTGGGGGAAGGGCAGGGGGAACATAAAACCACAAGAAAAGCATACCAGCAGCATCAAACCACTCGTACTGGAACTACAAGTTCTTCTGGTTCATCAGCCAATACTGAGCTCCGTAGCAAAGGTAGATTTGATGATACGTAACAATGCTTTGTGTCAGCATGTGAAAGTCAATCACATACCAGTTACAGAGACAGCAGAAGGAAAGCTGGCTCAGGGAAAAGCTGGCCACTCCAAGGAGCAGTCCAGACTGATGCCACAGAACAGCTGCATCCTCACCGCAGGTCCAGCTCAGCCTGCAGGGAAATCCCTGCAATTGACCTCGCTTCTCTCTGAAACTCTGCTTCTCCACCCAAGCCACAGCATGGGTTTTGTGGCACTCACATTCACATGCAGTCTGCTGGAAACGGGGATGATGAATATGAAGACATTTAGGATTGGGAAGGAAAAGTGTTAGGTCCTTCAGAGAGGAAATAATGGGAAATAGCAACTCTCAACATACACAGTTTTCAGTTTATACAGACATAATCACTCCCTCTACATAACTAAAATCCTGACAAATCCAAGACCTGCTTTTAGTGATTTCTGAAAGAAAAGCAAATCAACCAAGATAAACTGTCAGAGGTTATCCTCCTGTAGTTTTCTGCTGATTACCACACTTGCCATTATGTTACATATCCAAACTCAAGATCAGATGTAGCAGAATATAAACTCAATTATCTAGCAGTACCTAGTTTGATCCCCCCCCAAATACTACTGAAAAGAGGAAGTGAATCTAAAGCTGTGAAAAAAAAATAGCAAGGTGAGGAAGGAAGTGAAAAATCATAATTTTTCTCAATCATTAGTGTAAGAGCTTTCACTATATTTACAGACAGATATCCTGATCTTTTATTAAAAAAAAAAAATTGAGAAAAGGAAGCTTCCAAAGTAGCCTGACAACTGTTCTGCAATGTACACTGAAGCACTGTGCCCAGATAGGTAAGAGATGTTTGCATGCTATTACTGATTAACCCATACAATATTTCACATGACATTTGGTCATTTGGAGCAAATAATTAAGAGAATGAACAAAGCTTCAGGAACACAAGAGTAGTAGGTTAAAAGTCTTATGTCTTACTCCACATAAAAGCAGGTTTTTTTTCTTTTTATCATTTTTCCAATGTTTTTCCCTGATCTTTTTCTACATTATAGAATTAGCAGCATATGACATTTAGAAGGTAATTAATTTTTCAACTAAGTCCAGCAGGTTTTGGTTACACAGTTATCCATGTCTAAAGTGATGCAATGCAGATGTACAAGTCAGTCTCTTTAATATCTACTTCATTAACAATAAGCTCTTCAGTGTGATGTAGAGGACTCCACTCCCACATAACTATTCAATAAACCATCATGGATTTTCAGAGCTTTCAAATGAACATGGAAATACTATCAGATGTGTTAGGCATGACTTCTTTTCTTGCTACAGTTCTTTTATATATGAGCATCGAGGTAAAAGGCATCATCAGTTTAATGAAAGACAGGAAGAAACTATTCTATATCAAAGAGCAGTACAAGAAAAACAAACAAAGTAAGTACATATGGAAATCAAGAGCAGTCATGGCAAACTTTTCTTCTCACAATAGCCAGAAGTACTCTGTTACATTCCTAAAAAGATAACAAGAATAAAAAGACTATGGAATTCCTCATTAAAAATACTGTTTCTTCCTCTTGTTTTCCAGCTATTTTTTTCCCTTTTAACAGTTTAATGTTGGAGGACCATCACACTTACACTGCAACAGATGTTGTAGGAGCTATTTAAATCTGCTTAGACTTCCACTCTTTTTATAGCTAATCTGGTCAAATGACAAAAAGAGAAAACTTGGCATGATGTAAGAAAGTGACAAGCATGTATGGAGTAAAGCAACCTGCCTATGGAAAGCACACAGAAAAGGAATCACCTTCCTTTAGCACATACTTCCTTTTGTTAATACATACAAAATAATGATTCAGATAAAATAAGGTTGGTCAGTTTCTATGGTAGACATACAGTACTGGATATAGAGTTATCAAAGGAATTGAGTAAAGGCCAGTTTGGTGGTTGAAATGGTAAAAACCATGCAATGTTTTAAGCTTGCCAGAACTTTCAGTGACTAGCTGAAAGGAAGAACTACAAACCTTATTATAAAATTTCAAAAATATGTCACTGTCAGTAAATCTATATTGCTGAGACATATTTACAGAAAATAAATAAATAAATAAATGAGTTTCATTTCTTGGTGCATGAAGGCCTTCAGGAGGAGACTTCTTCCTATGTAGAGATGCAGCTGAGTATTTGTCCCTAAGAGACACAAAATGATCCCCTTTAAATGTCTTTTATCTCTAACAGAAATTTATAAAATAGCATTCATTCAAAGGAAAAGGAAACTGAGGATATATGATGAGGAAAGTGCTCAGCATGACGATAGGCTGACAGACCACAACATCTATCTTCACCTTGGGGGACTTGCAAAGAGAAATTGGAGTGTGTACACTCAATATGTTTTTAGAGTTGATCCCTCTGCAAATGTCATGCTCTATTGCAGTAGGTATTTTTATATATTAGTGGCATTAGTGCAATGAGCATGTACATGTTATTATGCCTGTATGGTGCTATCTATTTTCATCACCCGAATCAGCTTTACCAACAGTGAATACCTTCTGTGACAAACCAGATGGATAGACATACACACCGACCAACTCTGTGAGAGCCTCACACACTGCAAATAAGAAAAGTGTTCTGTTCATTAAAAGATTAGGCTGGAAATTTTCCTGAAAAAGTGAATTATGATTGGAAAAATTATAGGCTTCCTTTTTTGGTTTTGGGTGGGTTGTTTTTTTGTTTTGTTTTGTTTTTGTTTGTTTGGGATTTTGTTGTTGTTGTTTTGCATTTTTTTAGTTTGTCTTGTTTGGCTCTTTTTTGGTTTTTTTTACAAGCAACTTCATCAGTCATCCCATTATATCCTACAACAATGTTACAATCCTATCTTCTTTTACTTGTGATAATAAAGTTTGACATGATGATAAAAAATACAGTGTTTCAGATAACAATGTTCTTATCAATCTCAATCTCTCATTTTTAATGCAATGAATGGAACTGAAGAAAAAAGAAAAGCATCGGTGTAATAGAGTTGCAAACTATGCAATTGTAACAATTTTGATGGGTGCTTTCCTGGCTGCAGAGACACTCAGAGGAAAAGTCCTTTTGAAAAGTGTTATCATTTTCATTTACTGTCCACAGACAGTAAACTACAAAATACAACATAACATTAAGGATATATTTACATGCTGGGGAATTTATCAAACTCAAACAGAAGTATAAAGACTCAGGTGGATCCTTGGCACTGCAATATTCCAGCAAGACTCTGGCACCAAATGTTTAAGAATAGATACAATATGGTTAGAAAATGGAACAAATCCAAAGTAACTGTAAAAATATGTGAGAAGATACATATTTACATGTACACAGATTATATGAGCGCCATTTTTAAGGAATTATTAAATGCTAAACGCATTAGGCACTGGCACTAAATTCCAGCTTCCCACCATTAAGTCTTAATCCAAATAACATTAACACTGAGCATCAAAATACATTCATTCTAGGGTCAGTGAGATAAACAACCATACCTGTTTAGACTAGTAAGTAACTTTTAATGATTTTGTAATCTTTTTGAGAGCACGCTTTTAAATCAGTAGTACAGTAGTTACTTGGTGTTACTTTATGAAAATGGGTGTATTGTCTCCCATCCTTTCTCTACCCTCAAGCTGCTGCTAAAGTTCCCAGATACACGTCTGATTTCTTGCCTTCTTGAAGAAATTCCATGGGTCTTTGTAGTATTAACACCCACCTCCCCCACTCCCCAGCCCAAAAAAGGGGTTTTCTGGAATGCTTATACAGTGATAAAAAAGGGATTTACTAGATTGGTTTTGCAGAGACAGTATCACAGTTCAATTCTCATTGGTATGGACACTCGCCTTGCAGAACACATCCTGGCTTTTAGTTTGTCAGTCTCTAAAGCATGAGCACCACTTTGTAGCTCTTAGGAATGATGAAATCAAGCTATTTCAAACTGTCAAAAGCACTGATTTAAAACATTTGAGCACTGAAGTTAGGGTTTGATTCACTTAGATAAAAAAATAATTTAAAATAAGTTCATCAAGTCCCTTGATTTCTGTAAACTGTGATAAAAACCATTAACAGAGCCTTACTGATTTATGCTTAGAATTGGTTTGTGTTTTTTTTCAGTATCAGTAAATGCAATGCAAATTTAGTTGTTACTCAGGTTCAGTTAATATTGGGTACTCTAAAAACATACTGAAATCTAAGCTTTGGGGAGACAGACAGGACCAGGGAATGAGGAATGTTGTCAATTTAAATACTCTGGATATGCAGAGCACAGCCATTCTGAGACCTCCAAGCTGTTCTTTCTTTGCTTTCCTATTCAGTATCATTAAACTGAACTTAGAGACAGCTCAGATTTTCACTAGCAAGTATTAATGCTTGCACCCATTCATTAATGAAAAGGGACTTCTGTACCAGAGAGCATCTGCTGAGTTGTCTCTCTTCTATTTGGTTTAGTAGTCTCTTTGCTTTTAGAGAAAGGAACAAATGGCTTAGGTGGATGACATTTTTGAGTCTGAAAGTCCAGGTGATTTCAGGGCACGTACTGAAACCACAGAGGTTGTGGACAATCCACCAAGAAGCTCTGGCCAGTTCAGACCCTGTCACACTCTGCATATGAAACACTGAAAATAAACTGTCTTCTGACTAGTATGGCAGTATGGACAAGAAAAAAAAAAAAAAGAAAAAAATTTGAAGAGAAAAATAACCTCTCCTATTCCTTAGGAAAAAACTACCCAAAAGATTTGGCTGACATAAGAAGGCAAAAGAGCATTTCCTGCAGAGACTTCATAAACCACAGTGGAATAAAACAGAAGCTTGTGTCTAACATATTCCCTAAAGCTCACACCAGATCCAGCATTAAGTGACCAACTTAATGATTTTGTTCAGTTAACATCTACAGGACATTGACAATATTGCACTATTTATCTTTAGTCACAATGCAGAGTTGTTTCTTTCGGCTCAGAATAGAAAACATTACAGATACTGAACAAGGTTCGACTGAGGTTTTAAATGCCATCATGCCACAATGAATTCCATCATCTGTGGCATTGCTTTATAATCCAGCTCAGAGGGGAACAAATTTCTAGTTGAGACTTTATAAATACCACTGTTAAAGAAAATGGCTTTAAAATTCTCTACTAACATTAGGCAGCACTAGAATTAACCCCACTCTTAATTTTAGACTATGTCCTGCAGCCTTCAGATGAGCTGTGTTTTACATCAAAGGAATTCCCATCTAATGTACAACAATGTGATTGTGGGTCAGTGTGGTAAAACTGAAGCTTCCACTCCGACCATATTCCTTCTCCTGTGTCAATCCTCAGGTGAATCCTAATTTTGCTCTGTGCTGAAAACAACCAGCAGCAATGTCCTGAGGTGACAGCTGCCAATAGCAAAGCTCTCACACCGTCACCACTGCTAATTAATAGCTCTTCTTTAGACTGTTGATGTATTGAAGTTCAACAGTCTTGACTGGCTTGTTAACAGCTATGAAATCTCAAGCTGGCAACAGAAAATGATTCACTGCAAGGGTGACGAGTAAGTTTTGGTGAATTGCACATTAGTGTTTTCTTTCCTCATTCCTCTCCTTTTTTAATGGAGCAGAACCTTTTTATACATTAGTATGCCTGATCATATACATTTAATGAACTTTAAATTCCTATTTTTTGCAGGTGCTTTATGGTATAGTATTTCTGGACTTATGGAAAAATTTCACTTCAATACTAAAAAAATTAGGAGCAAAAGTTTTATTATTTTTACAATAACATAGTGGGGGGAAAAAATCTGAAATTTTGAAATTACTGCAACCAATTCAGTTGGGAAGTTTTACTCCCTTGAAAAACCCAATTGGAAAATGTTTCAAGCCCCTCCACCTATAAAAAAGGTATTGATATGTATTATGATGATGTTTAAACCACAGTCTCACAATATGAGATCTTTATTAGACAAATGAACTGATACCTATGGCAACTCTGATCTGCTGAAGGACAGGAAAGAACAGAGCCCCATTTATCCACTGAAGGAGCCCTTTTCTGGTGCTTAACCATGCTTCATCCTAAACCACTGGGATAACAGCACTAACAGTCGCAATTCCACCAGGGATTATAGCTCATTCCAAGCAAGTTTCCGAAGTCCACCCTGGCAGCAGCTTGCATCAGGAACAAATACTCTCAGCTTTGAAAAGGTAGTTCAGTTGGACATCAAATACTGCATTAATTAGCTGATCAGTAAGCAAATAAGACAATTTTCATCTGCTGTTTTGCTGCTGTGGTCAGCGAAATGCTTTCAATATTTGACCTACTGCAAACAAGAAAGCAAGGTCTACTTATTTTTCCTTGGAACCATGTTAGTTTTAATTAAAATTTATGCTATCGTTCCAAGAACTATATACTCTCTAACTTCGTAGGGGCAAATGAGAAGAACAGTGGTGAGGAGAGGTCTAGGCATTAATGTGTCTTTGTATTGTTAAGAATTAATCAGGCACTTGTAAAAGACAGGGAAGCGGAAAAGGAGAAATTGTGGGGAGGGGGGAGAAAGAAAAATGGGGGGAACAGAAAACAATGAAAGCCTCTCCCTAACACAAACACAACAATAAAAACAAACAGGGGTCTTCAGAAGGGAAGTAAAACTAATAAAGGCAGTGGTGAAAGAGCTGTATAAAGGGCAAATATACCAGCGTCAGATAAAACAATGGCAATTAGCCAACTGTTTAAAGACAGAAGTCTCACATCAAGAGGAAAAGGATTTAACATTATCTTGCTTCCCAGCCCTCTAGCAGTCAGGGCATTGATGCTGCAACAAGATCCTGGTGTTGGGACACAGTTCAGTGGGGCCATTTACATCTTGTGGGTAAGCCAAGTTGGGGTCTGATCAATTATGCAAGCAAGAAAATCCATATTATTATACACTGCAGCTAGCTTAGATTCAGGACGAATTCAGAGCAAACATCATCAAGGAAACTGTGTACCTCATGGGAGGAGTCTGACAACACAACCCTGCAACTGCATTTCATATCCTATTCTACTTCCCATTTTAAAATTACCAGACAGCAAAGGACAACCAAGTCATAAAAAAGCAGTCTGAAGGGGCACAGGAAAATGTTAACTTTGTCATCTTCTGTTTTTGACTGCCAAATCATAATGCTTAAATTCTCCCTCACTGCAAGGATATATTTTTGATGATGATGATACTGATAACCATTATGAAAATGTATATCTCAAAAGCCTGGAGCAACACACTAGATTTCAAGATTATTTTATGCTCAGAAGTTGTTTTACAAAATGCAAAGTGGTCTTGAAAGCACTGTAGCTAAATTTTTACTGGAATTCACCAAGATAAGCACTTTATTTTTAAATGTATAATCAAAGCACAGAAAGGAAAGACGAAAACATGCATAAAGCAACTCCTCATGGATCAACACCAACTCACATTTGGTTCTTCAGGAACATAAAGATGACTGACAGTCTCCTCTGATTTTTGTATTTCACTCACTGGCCTAACTTCAGATTGTACCTCCCTGTCAAGGTTCTTGCAGATAATTAGCACTAAGGAAATAATGGCCTTCAAAGTCTGTGTTTATTATTTTTTCATTCCAACTGAACGTGACACTTGGCAAAAGCAGCAGACTTTCCCTCTTCCTTACAGCAGTTTTCCTCCTTCCGGTCCCCTTCTCTCCCTCCAAAATCTTCAAACCAGATTCTGAAGTAAGTGGACACATTAAATCAGTCACAACGAGCCTCTGTGCAGTATTTCCCTTCTGAGGAAATTCATCTGCCCTCCTTGCTTAGCTGGAAAGGCGACTTTTCATCCCTTGCTGCAGGTGCTGCATTGCTTCTTGGTTTTGGGAAGGCAAAGTCCCCACTCCCTTTGAGCAATATTGCTGTCATTTACTGTCATACTCTGACAACCTGGGTGACTTGTCAAAATGTATTTTAGCAGTCCCTAACCTGAAGCTCAAAGTATTTATGGAAAACTCTGTGGATCTACTGAATAGAAGAGTTAATCCAGAAGACCTCTACTACTGCACCACAGCAATTAATGTGAAGGTTGTTCACAAAAACAGATGAGTACAGACATTGAATTTTAAATCTATCTGGAAGCAATCCAGTTTATCACAGTATGGAAGGATGGCAAAGAGGTTCCAATGGGCTTTTCACGTACCAAGCCCTGAGGTGGTAAGATAATGTATTGTTTCCATTTCCAAAGGATGTAACTTTCTTCAAAAATCCCCAAAACAACAAAATAAAACAAAACAAAATAGAACAAAAACCTGTAAAGAAGGGAGGGTATGATCCTTATAAAAAGGAAGGGTTGCATATCTTATTTGCCTTCCTATGACACTGCTGACATCAACAGCCAAAGCATGACTACATGCGAGTGTTTTGGTCTGTGGTTTTTTTATTCTCCATTAGTTTTATAAGATTGGCTAGGATTTACATGAAAGGTTGTTGGTTACCTAAGGCAAATAACACGATCAAATAGATTAAATTAAAAGCAACCAGCCTCAACAAGCAAGACACAGAAGGCGGATTCTATGAATGACATACTCTCTGCTCTACCTGCAGACTGTAAATCATCACAGGCGTACTTGACAGTGCCAGGCATAGGCAGACCAGCACTAAAACACCACGAGTCCAAAAAGTGGGGTTTTTTTCCAAACAATTACACTCTTGGAAGTGGAGAGTGAGGGAGTTTTTTTGCATGAGTCCCCCCACCCCCATCCCCCTCTTTCATATTCAAACACTTGGGGCAAGGCAATTTGACACTGGTTTCTGTAACAAACCTGGTCAGGCAGGATTTCTCACACACCCTGCACAAAAGGCTAACCTCTCACAAAGTACTTATTGGAGATTTACGTCAAGGTTGAGTGAACTGCAGCCAGGGAACTGAGCTCAAAACACTGTGTGAAAGGCTCTGGTGCTAATCACTAAACCAGTGGGTTAGCTGGAGAGGAACTGGGGAGAGGGAAACAAGAAACAAATAAAAAATACTCTTAGTAGCATGTAATTTCCAGTATTTGGCTACAATACTAGCAGGAAAAAAAATAATCACTTTCAACTGAAAATCTTCTCTAATTATCAAAATACTGATATAGCTATACTGAAAGGAAAAATCAGCTTCTATATTCACTTTTACTCCTTATTTCCAGTGATCTGGATTCCATGTTCCAATGAAGGGATGACTAGGTGATGCTGTAACTCAGGCACTGATCTTAGTTTTTGCTGCAGACATAATCAAGGATTTGTATATCACTGTCAGAGGTGAACACTATTAGACAAGGAACCATATAAAGTGACTGACAAGCAGTGATAGACCTTGTCCAGACTACGATAACCAGGCCTTGTTAGAACACATTAACTAACTTGTTCTGTCCATCCAGCACAGACACACCACACTGCTGTGTCTAATTGTAAACTAATGCACTGAGAGTTGACAGTACACGTTGTCTTTGTTCACTGCATTTGAAAAACCAGTCAACCTTTTCTATCACTGTATCTTTGCAGTCTAAGTTCAACGCGTTCTTTACAATTAAAACAGTGTATTACACAACTGGTTCAGCTGAAATGAATTCCAGGAGGAACTCAGATGTTGCTCTTTGGTCACCACTTATCCAAAAGTTATTTTACCTTCATCAGAAAATCCCTTTTCTCATCTGAATAGTGGAAGACATTTAGGAATTCCTTAACAAAATAAGGTAAGAAGCAATATTCCAAACACTAGGACTTTTCATCTTAAAAGATGCAAATCCTAAAGTAAAGCTGTACTAAGATTCTCACAATTTTTTGCAAGCTATACAGAGCCCAGATTCCTTCCAGAAGGTCATAGCAGCCAGACCTTGACCCAGCAAAAAGCCCTGCTGCTCTCTCTACAGGTTTACAATGGATGGGAAGGAGAATCTTATTTCCTACACTATGAGCACTGTTGCACTAAATTTGACCTATTTGTTTTGTAAATGTTGTAACATATTGTTAAAAATGCCGTTATTTTGTAAAACAACGTCTTTATCTATTATGCAGACATTTTAAATGAACTTAATTGATCCAGTTGCTCACGTAACTTTATTCCCCCTAATCTATCCTCACATCACAGTTCAGAGGCAACAAGCCCTAGCACAGCAGTTTTCCAGCTTACTACAAACTACAGGAGAAAAAAGTAACTACTACCCGAGTAGTCACCAATGTAAAAAAAAAAAACCAAAAAACAGCAACACAAAAAACCAAATTAATGTATTATTTAAGAAATCAAAGTTACCTTTTTGTAACTGCTGTTATAAAGATGAAAATGTTAAGAAAGACTTTCTTCGTATTGCTGAAAGAATCCCAGCTGCTGAGCATTTACTGTTGCCCTGTAAAATTGGGGTGGAGAAATTCCCTGCTGCAATAAAAATACCCATAAACCCATGAATGAAAGACACATCAATTCCCTTAAAAAAAAAAAAAAATAAAGAAAAAGATACCACCATTAGGACAGCCTTTCATCCTTAGTGTATCTGAAGGGCTTAAGACACACTTTGCTGCCTAAATATAATCAGCAATATTACCACACTAGTACCCTCAACAAGTTGTAAAGTGACACATGACCAAAGAATCTTGTCAAACACTGTTTGCTAGTTGTATTGGGAAACACAAAAGAACAAATTGCAAAGCAACGATATTGCAGATTGTTCTGTAGTGAAGAGGTTAGATCAACTTTAAAAAAGCAGTCAATCGTGCAATTCAAAAATTAAATAATTTAGCAACATCCAAAAATTGCCATCTGCACATATCTGGAAAACTCATAATCTGGAAAACTCCCGTTGTAGATGGTGATCATTGTCCATGTAATTGGGTTCTTTCAAGTATTATGAGGGTTCTGCTCCATTACTTGCTTGAGGTTTTTTTTATTTCATGGACTTCTTATGACCATGAACCAATCCTTAACACTTTTACTTTCCACGCACAGCTCTGCATGCTCGCCTGGCTCAGCACCTATCACAATATTTTTGACAGCTCTCCCTTGTAAAAACCCTGCCTGTTTGCTAATGCCTGGTGCAGAATGAACATAAGACATTTCTTTTTTAAGCACCTCAAAATACAGGTGGTTTTGTTTGTTTAGTCTTTGAATGATTGCTGCTTGTGGGCTTGATAAGATTAGGAGATCTTTGAACAGAAAGCAGTGTAGAAAGGTGTTATGCATTTGTGACAGAGGATTCAGAAGAGTCTGTAATGGACATTAAGGGCTGGATTCTCATTTTTCTTGGATCACCTTCAGGCAAACCTTGGCATTTTGCAGAATTAACTCACTCAAAAACAATTCTTTGTATTAACATACCGGAGTGGGAAATTATCTAGAGCCACTTGGACATGCATATTTGAATTTACTCACCTGTTTTTTGCCTGTAGGACACCATATTCCCCCCAAATATAACACACAGAGAATTACAGCGGTTCATTAATACCATTGATCTTCAGTCACCTAAGTTACAGGCCTCAATTAAGAAAGTAATCATTGCTCAGGCTTCCTAAATTGTCAGTCAAGGTACAGAGAAATTACTTAAGAAGGCAGATGTGCTCCTGTTTTGATTTGCACTCCAGAAGTACCTCTCTTTATTCATTGCAGAAAGAGCCTAAGAAAACTACCTTTCTTAGTTATCTCATTTAGGTATCTCATTTAGGTTCCTATTAGGAGATAGAAAGATTCCTGTATTCTCATATTTTTAGCTCAAAAATTTTGCATTCTGTACATAAGAAAGTTACTGACTCATAAGAACCCAGTTACGGAGCTTTTTTCTTTTTTTTTCATTTCTCTTTGAAGAACTCTATTTTTTTCGGTAATTGTCCATGCCATTCACTTAATCCCTTAACCCAACTATTAAGACTACACAAACCTGGTTTCAAAATCAAAATTAAGAGCATATACTATGCAAACAGAAATAGAAATTCAATTGTAGAAATTCATCCTATGTATCCCAGCAACTGCAAGGTTCAGGTCAGCTAAATGAGGTGATGAAAAAGTACAGTGGGCCTGAATATGAATGGAGAAACCCACATACAATGCTGACCCTACTGACAGTGGTAGAGGAGCAGGAAAGCAATCAGGACATGGTTTAGTAAATCACTGAAAGGCCTGTGCTCCATGTCTTAACTTCTCAGTTGCTGTTTCAAATAAACACTGCTGAATGTTTAACAGAAACCACCAAGAACATTAGGTCAGAGTTTGCATTTCTGGATTGAAACATTTGACAAATGTATAAAGGGTAGAAAAATCACTGATAATCACTTAAGGATTCCAATAACTTAAACTGGATGTTAGCAGAATATTTACTGCACTTTGGGATGGATTTCACAGAACCGGAAGGAACACTGGCACTTGCACCACAAATGAGAGGTATAAATAGAGAAATACAGTACTAAAGGCTTGTTTGCGATGGAAAAAAATCTTATTGTAAAACTTGGGACTAAGCTTCTTGGGCCACTTTACCTAGTTAATTCCTTGAAATGTTTTCTCTTCAAATCCCTTATTCCCTTATCTGTCCCGTCTCTTACAGGCTGTGTCTTCCTGACTTTTTAGTAGTTAGCCCAAGCAGAAGGATACACTCATTTTTCATATATACACACACCTCATGTAGTGAAGGAATTATCACCAGTTTTATCCAAGTAAGCCCTTTAAGTTTTCCTTTCCATCATACTCCCTTTTTCTATTTCACAAATGCCTTTTCATTCCCTCTGATTTTACTTTTATCTTACAAAGCCATCAATCTAGCATGTCTTTACATATACTTAGAGAGAATGACTATGATTTTGCTCTACACAAGGACTGACTAGTACTGAAAATACAGCTTTCATCTTCAACGGCCTTACATGATTCCCTTTTTAAAGAAATGCCACTCTTGAGATTTAGACACACACTTAAACAAGAAAAAAAAAGTATTAAACATAATTATTTCATGAAATAATGTTGCAAGTTTTAGCTAAACATCCTCCTTGCCTTTTTTTATTAAAACCATACTAGTATTTCTCATTAACTGACAAATTATATTTCGGAGACAGAAGAATTATTAACTGCAGATATGCCAAAATTTTGCTTCCTACCTCCAATGATAAGGCTGCCACTCGGACAAAGCAGAAGCAGGCACTCCTTTTATTTTATCATCTCCTGTAATTGCTGTGTGGTGGTGTAAGTGTCTGGGCTTCCTTCATAGTTACTGGAGATAAAGCCAATGCAATGAATGGCCAACAATATATAGTCCTCTGACTATACAGAAATATTTTTTTTGGATTTGGTAACTCACTGTTGTACTTCACAACTATGTTGCTTAAATTTGCATTGGCTCCAAGAATCCTAGACAGATAACTCAGGCACAGACACTTCAATCACAATAAGATGAGACGAGTCCCGCCCTGAAAGTCCATGGGATGGAGTAACTTCAGAAAGGTTGTTTTTCCCTAAGATCTAGGGATCATTTCCTAGAGCAGGAGTCACAGCCAATGTGAAAAAATTCTTATTTATTTCACTGAAATCAGGTCCAGATCAAATGGGCTAATAAAATAACATGGCGAAACAGACCCAGAGAGAAACCACTGCTTTTTTGACCTGGAGACTCTGGAATGACACCTGCATGGCACACAGGAAGAAAGGGAGGGCTTTCCTGTAATATATAAATATAAGAGTGATTGAAAACTCTATTTAAAGCTAATGCCTTGTTTTACAAATTTATTATGCCTTTTTATTTAGTTAAAATGTTCTATGCCTGAAAGCAAGTTTCTGGATTTCCGAACACTACAGCAGATTTCATGTTCTGAACTTGTACAGCCTTTCTAAATTCATATTCCAGCTTAAATTTTGATGTATGTCAAACACAAGGTGTTAGGCACACTCAATGCAGTTCTCTTCATGCACACAGCCCTGTTCTGGCTTCTACCTTCCAACAGCAAATCTGCCATCTGCAGTGAAAGCCTTGTCTTATAAATGCAATTTATAGTTCCCAGGCCATGTTCAGACAGCTTCCTTAGAGGACTCCATCTGTTTTGAAGCCTTGATACGCTTTATTCCCTGTACCTATCATTACAGTGTTTTTCCCAGTAACTTAATAAACTCTCTTATGTGTCCTTTCTATTCCTTCTGTAGTCTTGATGCCACAGAGTCCTTGGAGTTACCAAATGATGGTAATGTTGATTAAAAAATTTCAACATTCACACAGAAAAATAATAAAAAGGTTGTTCACTTTGCTTGCCATCTAAAAAGCTAAATCAAACTTTCTTCTTAATTTAATATTTCAACAAAAATAGGACTTTTTTTTTTCTTTTTTTTTTTTTTTTACAGGTTTGCACAGTGTCACCATTATATTTCAGGCATTTTTGCTCCCGGTGTTATTAATGAAAGGTAACTTGAGTATTTCAAGAGATTCTCTTGAAGAGGATGAGGCAGGTTGACATTCTGCACATACCAACTAGAGTGAAATACGTATGCTGGTCATGGCAAAGTTCTCCAGAAAATCCTAAGAGAGGAGAAAAGGCACACATTTTGACTTTCCCTTTGGAAATACCATTTATTTTAACATGTTTCACATCTAAAAGTTAATATAAAAATAATACTATCAGGTATTTTTTTCCAATATTTTTCCAGTCACCAGGTTTGCATTTTAAATTTGATGATGAAGATTTATAAAGCATATTTATAATTTTGTTCATTATTTAAACAGTTCAGAAAGAAGAAATGGGAGGTCGAAATGTTTGATCACTCATTGACAGCTATTGAAAACAACTCTCGCTTTACAACTTAGAAACCAAAGTAGTAGAAGGACTTCAGAAAACTGCAAGATAATAAACGCAGCTCCATTTCAAAAAATTTTATGGGAAAATCCATACTCTTTTATAATTCTGTCCTGACTACAGACACTATCACCACTTTGAAAACTCGGCTGGTCTCCAGATGGAGTTTTCCTGGAGTCTTCTGGTTTAGCAGGAAAACAGAGCAGTAGCTGCAGCACAAGTATGATTCAGTGAAGGCACTAGTAGGCACATTCAAACAAAGTGACATGCAATTTCTATTGAGACCCTTGAATAACAAGTGTGAAGTGGACATCAGTGGTAAAGGTCACCTGAATCTACTGACAGCAACCTACAGCCTGCAAATATGTCAGACAATCAGTTAGATTTTCCTCCATATAAAAAATGGCTTTTACATCTACAGAAGGATCACAGCAGCCTCACTTGAGAACTTTGACTGCACCCTTCAAAAACTGCAAAATTAAATAGCATTTGCTCTCCAGGATTCACTGAATCAGTGCTGAACAGCATCATCAAGAGGATAAGGTTAAAGTGGAGAGAGCACAAACTCTCCCAAATATCCTTCCTGATTTTGCTGTTTCCACCAGCTGTACATGTCTCTACAGCCTCTTATCTGAACTACACAGGTTCACTCATATAAATATAGCATATGCTATGTATCTATAGTCAGGAGAGTTTGTATAACATATGGCTATATTCTAGGCTTATACAGAGCTGGCAAAACCACACTGTCACACTTTTGCACAGTACAAAGAGAAACTTAAGACCACAAGGAATTGGTCAGGCTGAAATATCCTTTCTGATATTTCACAAAGTGTAAATACAACTGTTAAGTTTTTCCTTCTCCATCTAGACAGATATTATAAATTTATTTGAGAAGGCACGGACTAATCTCTTGCATTCACCCTCAATTCAATCCATCCCCTCTCTCCTTTGACACTGACTATGGACTTTGTAGTCATTTCAGCAAGTTTACATTTTTTCTCAGTTATTTCTAACAAACCACACTTACATGGCAGGGAGATGAAAGGTTGAGCAAGATTCTCAGTGCTCATGAGTAAAGTCCCTAACAAGGCACAGCTGATCTACAGACAGACAAAGATATCAACCATGTGTTGAAAATAAACAGTTGCAGTCAATTCTCTCGTGCTAGAAGCAGCGAATAGCATGCTGGCAATATCTGAGCAGTGAGAACGATGCTGCCAAATCCCTGGACCTGTGTTAGTCCGGTGATGGGAGTATGTTGTTTATATAGTCACAGTTCTCATGTCTATCTACTGTTCTCACCATCTTGACCTGACATGAATGGTTTTGAAACCATTTGTTCTTGTCAAAAGTGTGATAGCATCATAGGAAGGCAAACTGGTCTGCAAAATAACAGCTCAGAGAAACAAGAGATATGTCTCTAGTAGACATATACAATTTCAGTTATTTTTATAAATCTTTCTGCCTCCAAACTACCTCATATTCAGTATTTCCAAAGCAATATTCATAAATCTCAATGTTCTTTGAAAGACACTATGTAACAAAAGTTTGTATCTACAGAATCACAAAATACATTTTTATCCCAAATCATACAGCCTAAGAGAAGGGTCTTGGTTCCTCCTACCCCATCACTCATCCCCTCACCTCCTCTGAGGCAGTCTAACAAGCTACATCATGGACTTAAAAACATTAACCTGTGAAGAGCTATTTAATATCCTGATATGAATATGCTCATCAACAGCAAGTTTACCAGTTTCTGGTATGTAACACCAGACTAAATATTTGATATCCTCCTGATTATTGTGAAGCAGTATTTCTGTAACAGTAATTTGACTCTGTTGCTGTAATCAACATATTGTAAATGCCTGTATTTTATAGACTATACTGCATGTTTCAAAGCATTTTATAACCATTGGAATTGTCAGGTACCATACAGTATGGTAAATCCTCTAAAAAAAAACTAACAACTTGGAAAGAATAAAAATACTTTGGATGTATACTTCCCAATGTGTATTGCACATATGAACATTTACAAGCAGGAAAATGTTTTCAGTGAAATGAAATGGGAACAAAAAACAATGGGTCCATGAGATGCAGAGCAGATCTAGAATAAGTGTGAACATGAAACACAACATAGGAAGACTTCACATACTGTATGCACCTTAAGCCATAAAAAACAGGAGGGAGCTCTTTTGCAAGCAGCAAGCCATATAGCAATGTATAAGTGGCTGTACTTGCTGTGGCTCAAGGCCTTCCATAAGCCCTCACAGGAGCATCTGCCTAAGCCCTTCCTTTGTCAAAACTATCTGAATTTTCCTTTTACTTTGCAGACTTCTGGCTTCACAGCTACCAGTTCCTGTGTGTAAATCTGCAACAAATGTCAATTGGTTAAGATGCTCCTAGTGTTGCAATAACTTTATACAAATGTCAATTCTAAACATAAAATGGTAATTAGGTTGTGGAAGATGTTTTATTTATGGAGTTGTTTAGCTTTTTTCAAATGAACCCATACATAACCACACTGAGAAAAGAGAAGGTTTCTGCATTGTTCATAGATTTTGCAAGTCAATTGTTCAAGATTTTGCAAGGAACACCAATTTTAAGAAAAACAAAGATATTTACAAAAGAGAAAAAAGTATTTTGGACAATTAGTGATTTTGCATATTACTTCCAATTAAAGTACGTAAAGAAACTCTCTGACAATTAATAATCCAACTACACCAGAAATAATAGGCTTATCTTATTAAAGAAAATCAACAGTTCAGTAACATTTTTATGAAGACATAACTCATGTTTAAGAACATAGCTTGTGAATATTTTTAGCACTATCTGTTCAAAACAGATTAATGAAATCAATGAAAAATAAAGTACCTGTCAATGTGAAAAAAGTTACAGAGAACTAAGGCTGAAAGGAGTATTTATTATTATTTAACTAATCAAGGTTTCATGCATTTAAGCACTGATTGAGACTGCATTTTATTACCCATGAAGGCAGTATACCTACCGAAAAGCTACTGCATTTTGTACTTACTATGTCTCTTTTAAACAGAGAAACTCTAAATGCTTCATGAAAATGGACAAACCTACAGGAAGTATTAACTAAAAGATCAAATAATTAAACTTCCATTATGGACTTACTATTATTTCCAGAGATAACCAGGGCCTATGTGAAACAGCTATCGAAAAAATCTGGGGGACAAACTCTGGACCTGTACAAACTGTCAGGACTGGCAAGAGAAGACTGATAGACAATAATCCAGAAAAGTTTAAGTACCCCTTTTTCCCTACCCAGAAAAGTTTTGACAGATTTGTTTGTTTTTATGTTGGGAATTGTATTGTTTTTTCTGGAGTTTCAGGAGGAACGGGGAAATTTTGACCACAAGGAAGTATAATTTTAATTAACCCTTATTAGTAACATTAAAGATTTTTTTCTTTTTCTGAGCAAAAGAATACGCTGATTCCTGAGTTTCGCACAATAAGAAATAGGGTTATCAATTATTTTTTTTAATATTTAAAGTGGGTTATTTTCTAATAACATTATTTAAAGGCTCAAATAATTACAGGTATTTTGGAAACAAACAAAAATCATCATTATGAGATTGAAAGCAGATTCAGGTCAATGCAGTATAACACTACAAAGCAATCAATAAAAATGTCAATACAAACAATTACTAAAGGCACCATGTGACATTCCAATGGGGGAGAGGGAGGGAATTCTTTACTTTTACTTAGACGCCTTGCTTCCTTTATCAGCAGATGGCAAACAAATTACTAGTTCAATCCATATGTCTGTATCTGATAGACAGTGTTTTACAAGTCTGAAATTAGTTTGAAACATTTTGAAGTTGGCCAGACTACAGAGGAAAACAGAATAACTTTGTCTATTAATGAAAAGTTGGTTTTGTCATAACAAATACTTCCACAAGCTACTACCCATCCAGACTCATTCAGTCGCTAATGGAATTGTACCCAAAGACATAATCTGTGTTTAACAGACTAACAATTTGTAGTTTCACCCATTCTGTTCTGTTGTGCTCCAACATGTCTCCTTCCACTAGCTGAGGTTTACTAAGTGGTGCTGATGAAAGCAAGCAAGGCCATGAGAATATTTTTGGTCGGAAGGGTATCAGATGGCGAGGGCCATTTGTGTGCAGGCATTCCAGAGCAAACCTGTCAGAGCACAGCCTGCAGACCAGCACCCTGGCTCCAACCACAGCACAGCACAGATGCTGAGAAGAAGACTCAGGCACTTTTGCTTAATCTCTCCCCACCAGAAAGCCTCTATTTGCAATGCAGACAATGTATATTTTAGGAAAGGCGGATCAGAAAGCCTAGACAGTTTTTATAACAAAATGAATGGTTTGGTAAATTTCTTTCAAAAGACAGCTCCAAATCTGGAGAATTTTAATGACTTGTATTATAGTAAACTGTGAGTTCCATAAAAGATTGAGGGGGGAGAGAGCCAAACCAAACTAAAGAAGACAAGGAAAGAGTGGTTTCAGTGATCTTTCTTTGCAACCTGGCCAAGCAGAGGGAAGCAGACCTATAGTGATAAAAACAGCTGACAGCAGGGGTCTAGAGGCATTCGCAGCCAGGCAGGCAGAACACTGGGAACATCCAGCAGCTCTCCAGGCACTTGGGAGCCCTTTGGTGTGGACTGCTGGATGAAGTTCCAGTTCACTTACCAATGCTTACAAAATATAATCTGTTTGCCAGGGACTGACAGCATCAGCACAGATAAAATATTTCTCAACTCAGTGTTTTTAAAAATGTTCTTTCCTTCCAACAGTGACGTACCTGTGGGACTGGTGTCCCAAGTGGTTTATGCTTCACCTCTTAAGGAGGGTATCACTAAGAAAGCCCTCAAATACTTTTAGCAATGATTACAGTTTCACTCAACTGTCTATTTGCTCACTGAAATAATGCATTCCAGGAAAAACTTTGTCTAGAAGTCTACACCAATGCCAGCTTGGGGCAGTGAAGTTGAATGCAACACCTCTCCTGAGATACACGAAGGTGGTCGTGAGGATTGATTAAAATGTGAGGAGTCATTTATAGCAAGAAACCAAGGGTTCAATTTAATCAGATATCAACTGTCCTCTTAATTTTTTGAAGTCCCTACATCACACATGATACTTGTTAGAGATAACCACTGCAAAGACCTCTACCCTTCAACCATTTAGCTCACAATTAGAAGGCAAAGGCAAATCAATTAAGTGATGATTAGGTCTACAGTCTTAAAGGCATGAAAGATATATTTAGAACTTCTGCTAAGCAGAACATAATTTTCTGTAATGGAAAAATCAGTAAAGCTGTAACATGCTCTTTATTTTAAAAATTATTAATATGTGTCCTACAAACCATTTTGCTAAATAATTACAGAAATTTTGTTTTTAAAAAGCTTTTTTCACTCTTAATTTAAATATGAATCTAGTTTTTTAATTTAATTCTGATTTTTAACCTACATTAAAATTAGTAAACATTAGTACACATGTATGCAAACAAACATACGTAGGTGCCAAGATATTTACAAGCCTTGAAGCCTACAAGATTTTAATTATGTTTTCCATTAACTCTTTCCAACCCTAAAAGTAGGGTTTATGAGAATCTTAAACAAAAGGAAATGTTTAGGTTTCTAGCACACCTCAGTCAAATATAAATGGGTTGCAGTAATACACTAACAGGTACTGTGCTCTCAGTGGAGAGCTTTATGGATGTTTTGTCTTCGTCATCAGCTGCAGGGAGTAATGTCAAAATAATCATCACAGGATTAGTCCATAACTGAATTGTGAAGAAAACATTTTTCTCAAGAAATAGGTTGACTAAATTTATTCTGCACAATGCAAACTTTTAAACAGGTCTGGAATACATCCATTTTGTGTTGGAAGAGGAGCTGCCATCAAACACTGCAAAAATATAAAATACCCAGCATTTTCTAACTCAAAAGCATAAATCCATGAACATTAAAGCAGTTACTATCAGAAAAAAAAAAAAAAAACCTCTCATAAATATGTAAAGATACTATTCTCCATATGTTTTATAAAGGGGATAATAGCGGTATATTAAGTTTTGCTTTGATTTGTAAGCTTTCACCTTGTGGTGTTTGCCCTACAGCCTTTTAGTCATGTACAGACTGGAGAAGTGAGAGCTTTGAAGTGCCCAACTTCCAGTGAAGTTAGTAACATTTTTTAATAAGTCTTAAGAGGTCTGTGTGTGATTTACTGTAATTTCAGAACAAGCTCAGAAATTCAGCCTAACTTGGAAAGAAGGGGAGAGTCATTTGAGCATGTTATCACTGTTAGGGCAAAGGGGGGAGAGAGGCATGAAAATAATCTGGAACATGATCAAGTCAAATTCAAAATACTGTGTATATAAATGTTATTACTGAGAACTTTAAGGGCAACAAGACAGTTTTGTATAGATGAGATTTTTTTTTTTTGCAACCAGTAAATATAGTTTAAGTGATTCACAGCCAATTTTTATAATTGCAATGAAGCAGCTGTGATCAAACTCTATTTGTAGAATCATAATAAATTTGCCCCCCACCTACTAAAATTAGTTCTAAGCATCCAAAATTCCCATTTGAACATCTGACTGAACAAAACAGGCATTGCTCCATGCCAAAAACTGGAGGAAATAGACCTAAAATATGCCATTTTCTCACCAGAAATTGTAGGCTCCCAGAATAACATGTGAATTAAAACTCATTTCAAGCTTGTTTGCCTTACTCCTCATTCCCATTCATAGCAAATTTCTTGACAAACGTTCTGATTATTTCTCTTTTTTCCTCACTTTTTTAAATTCAAACACAATTTTCAAATCACAGACAGTCTTGCAAGGAGAAACAGCTGATAGTACAACCCATCTGAAAACAGAGAGGATGGAATTTTACTCTCAGAGCTGGAGGCAACTTACATGATTAAAGACTGCACTGTAAACCATGGTTAAAAGACTTCTTCCCATAAGTGAAAATGTGCAGTTTTCTACCATACACATCAGAGGCACATAAACCAAAATGAGGTCAAAGTCAACCAAGAAATGCAAATGTCTCATCCAAAATTCCTGCTTTCACTTTTTTTTTCTTCTCTCTCAAGGCTGAAGGAAAGAATAGAAATTTTAACAAAGTTAACATTAAAATAAAAATTAAAATCTGGTTTCCTCCTTCATTGGTATTCTTGAAAAAGTTTCCATCATCACACACAGCGAAGATAACTGCCAATATTGGTGCAGGATGACTATGAGCCAGGCTCTTCTTGCTTGCACTATCATAGTACTGTTGCACAATAGAGTTTAACACACCTCTCTTCACTCTTGCCCTTTTAGATGGGAAATTAGCATTTTACAGACAGAATTAGGAAACAAAGGTCTAGAGCAATGAAGAAATAATGGGAAATTAACCATCTAACTAGGACAAACGTGATTCACCAACCCGAGATTTGAAAATCTCAGGCAGACCAGGGATACATGAGCTCAGCAAAGATTTCCAAGGCTGTTCACAAGCTGCCTGCAGTGCTGCACAACCTGAGCTGCCACCACCCCGTTTGTTTCAGAAACCTAATACTGTACACAATGCAAAAAAAGTATTCCTCCTCTCATCTTTATGCTAAAAAAATATTCTATCTGAACTCTAAATAATGTTAATATGCAACAGGAATACATATATTTATGGATTTATATTACATACACATGATTATATCACTACAACAAAGACTGTAAGATTTTCTAAAATATATATATGCTACTAAAAAAATGCTTAGAAAAACATCAGTAAGTACCACCGTATAAAGCCTCATTTTAAAAACAGAACTTGGTGGAAGAAGTAAATTAATTATATTAAGCAGGAAATTGTTCACTAAATCAATTGGGCTACATTAGAGTTCTGAAAATTAAGACTAGTTCCAAAGGTGACCATGAGCATATTCTGAGGAGTGCCAAAGTAACAAAATACATTCCAGAAAACCTTTTATCATGTCCCCCCACTCCATGTATTTCTGTTTCAGCATACATCTGTTCATCTAACAACTACTTTCCATAGCTGTTCTTTCTAACTGGCTGTATTATCAGCCCTAGATACCCCCACAAAAATCAAAGCACGTATGTGCACTGTTTATTCATAAATCTCTTTATAAATCCTTACCATTTTAAATTTGTTCAGATGTGGATAGCATCTGGATTTCTTCAAATCAATTATAATTACAATGCTCCCTTCTTAGCCCAATAAATTAAACATTTATTTGCTGTCTATCGTAAGATCCATCCTCTAAAAGAGTGTATTTATTATGTCTTTTA
Organism: Toxostoma redivivum; assembly: GCA_013397375.1. NCBI lineage: Eukaryota > Metazoa > Chordata > Aves > Passeriformes > Mimidae > Toxostoma > Toxostoma redivivum. Next base: position 275,641 of record VXBI01013782.1, read on the forward strand.
ATTACCAAATACATCTAGAGGATCATCTGAAATTCAGTACAGAAAACAACACTGCACTGCCAGATGCTAGAGGTATCTTCACATAGATTTTCACTGTTCAGCACCATGGTACTTCAGGCGAAAACAGAATTATGTACAATCCTTGCCTGCATTCATCTGTGAAATTTAATTTTCCATTGAAAATCTACACGTTAGCAGCAAGTTCTGTCCTCAAGCATGAATGTGTACTTCTTATTGGATCCAGTTTGGCAAAGATTATCCTTAGTTTCTAAATACAATTGAAGCTGCCATTTCACATCAGGTATACAATCTATTGCAAAGTACTGGCAATAGAGAATAATAACAGGGCTATATAATGGTGATAGTTGCACTTAACTTTTCAAAACTCTGGTAAAGCTCAACTAATTCTTTAATTTAATCATAATGCAAGAAGCTGCATTTACATACTTCCCATTTTAAACAAGGCTGCCCAGGGGCAGTTCTCTGAGCTGCTGAGACTGGAGGGAGCTGCTGCTGCTGCTGCGCTGTTCACCTCTGCAGTGCCCACAGCTGCACGGCTGCTGGAGCCAACCTGAGCCACTGCCAGCACAGTTTAGAATTAAAAACAACCACCAGGAATGTATTTGAAGGTGCTAAAAACAGCATTTGCTAACCATATCAGTCATACCTACGAGAAGGGCACTGCCCCAGTGCATGTGCCCGGCTGGGGCTGCAGGCCAGCAGCACAGAGCGCCAGCCCAGCCCAGGGCCGGGCAGGCCGGGCCTGAGCTGCCAGCACCGAGGGCTCCTCTTCAGTGCCAGGGCCCCCTCTGTGCCCAGACGCCCAGGCCAGAGCAGAGCGGGCTGCCAAGGAGCAGCATGCCGGGAACAAAGGATGCTCCCCACCTCGTGCCGAGTCCAATGAAGCCTTTCCCCATGGCAGGGATGGCACAGAGCAGCTGCCATCGGGTCACCCCCACCCACACTCCAGCCCAGGTGCGGGCATGTGGCATCCGGGTCAAACAGTGCACGGTCCCTTCTGACTCTGACCTACAGAACACCAAATACCAGAGCAGAGGGAGCAAGAGAGAGATCCTCCTACCTGAACTGGGAAGGGACATATAAAACTGAGCTGATTTAGGTGATTGTCAATCTGTTTTGGCCCCTCTGTTCAATACAAGAAAGCATTCTTTTATTCTCATCTGCATTACGATCTCATCTATCCAATTGCAGAAGCTTGTTTTAAATCAAGAATTATCTCGGTTCTCCCTTCTTGAATCATTGTTATTGATCCCAGCAACTTCAATAAACCCTGCTGCTTACCCAATGGCCTGAGGGCCCATACCCATCTCCCCAGCCCTTTGTTCCACATACTGATTCACCTTTTCATCAAGGATTTTGACGTAACTGCTGCCTTTTTGCATTATTACCATGCCCCACCCAAATAATGATTTTATCACTTAATTCCCTTCCAGACCACATTTCGTCAAAGGGAGACCAAAAAAAAATTTTAAAAAAATATTAAAAAAATAAAAGAAAAAAAAAATAAAAAAACCCTATGCCCTGCTGGGTGTGTAAACATGGATGAGGTGGGGTTGTCTCACCACATGACAGACACACCCCACACAAAAACCAGAAACATGCCTTTCATTGGGCAGGTTAACATTTTTCTAAAAGTTACTTTCTAGTCCTATCTGATCACTGTCAGGATGAGTAATTCAAAACATTCAATTTCTTGCGGGTTTGGTTCCAGTAGTTACTAAAAGCAGCCAAGTACATGTTTGTTTCTAAACTACTTGAAAACCTTCAGAAAGTTACTTTAGCTTCGTTCCTGAGCCCTTCGCCAGCACAGGGATTTTACTCGCCTTGGTTTTGCATGGTAAACACAAAGCTTCACAACCATTTATCTTCAAGTACTAACTTTATTTTCTCATTTTCCTTTTTGGAGGATTCTTGCCATTTTCCAGGATGTAGTTAAATGTAAAAAAGTAGCCCACTGACTCCCCAGGCAGAGACTTGTGGAAACAGGTGCCTTTAAAAAAAAATGAGTCTTTGTCAGCTCTCTGACCTGCCAGAGCTCTGTGCATTAGTAACACACAGTGCCTGCTGAGTTCCCCTCAGCTAATTAGAGGACCCGTATGGCAATGAATGGCCTTGACTATAAATACTTCCTGAAAGATCTCTAACAGAGTCAGAGGAAATGGGAAAAAAATGAGATGCAGCTACAGAGAAACTATTTCAGATGTTTCTTGTTTAAAAGGCTGCTTTTTCTTTCGTGAAGTTGCTTAGGGATGACATGCAGTATCCAAGACTTACACCAACTTAAATGTAAGAAGTGTGATACAATTATGTGCATTGAATTTAATTCAGTAGATACAGTATTAAGATGCTGCTATGAGAAAGTGGCTGAAGTGGGACACAATGCCAAACAACACAAAAACTTCCATCTGTCACCCTGGAGGGACCACCAAAAAATCACATTTTAACCAAGATCCCAGTCTCCTACTTGTGTGCCTGAACCTTCTCATGCTGCTTCTTGTGCTCCCACTAAAAGCAGAAGCACCAATATTTCTACCAGCATAAGAGAGGCAAGTTTTACCTCAAATGTGTGTTGTCCTTCTGGCCAAGAATTGTATGTGCTTAGAGAAGTCTTTTGGAAATCACAAAGGACAGCTCAGCATTTCCACTGCTTTTCAGTTATTTGGCATCCAGCTCTGTGGACAACAGGAGTCAGTATTTTATAATAGGAGAAATTATGATTTGCCACAAAGGATTGTGTCTGATATTTACTATGCTGATATTAAATTTATTACATGAAGATTTAATACTTACATACCAATTGCTTATTTTTAAATTAGCTCTGCCAGTCATCCACATAGGAGAATGCAAAACAGGGAGAGAGGAAATAACTTTTTCTAATTTTCTATCTCCCCCAAATTTAAAGCTGCATGACCAGCTTTAGCCAGAACACCACATGAAATACCACAAGGGCAAATATCACAGAAAACAAGAACACAACTCTTCTCAAAGTAAATGAAAATTTTTTGAAATGTTGTGATTTCCTGTAGTGTGTAAACAGTCTGATCATTATGGTGCAAAATAATCTTAGTTTAATAGAAGAGTCGATTTTATCCTTTGCACCATATAAAAAGCTCATAGCAAAGGTTAACATAACCACAATTACATATTTAATGTTACAACCTGCAGTATGCCTTTGATAAAAATCCACATTACTTTTGCAATAACATGACAATCTCTCTCCCTTTGATGGTACACAAATCCCTCTAGGAACTATGATTAATACACAAAGTAATCTTGCTGTCTGCAGGTCCATGTGACCCTGCAGGACAGACACAGTGACCTGTGTTATTACTGCATCTCTGTTGGCTAAACTACAATGTCTATACCAACACCTCTATGTGGGCTAACTAGGCCTGTGTATAGGTCTGAAGGCTCAGGCTACAGTTCCCCATTTTGTGGAAAACTTTATTCTGCAGTGTCCATACAGACCAAAACAGGACACTTCATTTAAAATCAGTTTAGCAAAAAGTTCTCTCTGTCCAAAATCTGCACTGTCAAAGCATTAAACAATCTGCCTGGCCTGACGTCTGCTGGCTGCCAATGTGCTACCCATAAAAAGGAACATTTTTGCATCTCAATAGACCTTCCAGTATCAACAAATCTTTAAACTAGAAAATCAGCTACTCTAAGGAAGAGCAGAAATAATGTCCACATTGTACCACACTGAGGTACATTTTTGGTAATTCCCATTTGCAAAACATACTGATTTGCTGTAAGTACAGCTGCTGGAAATATTTTAATAAGAAAAATAAATTCAAGCTACTCACAGAAGAGTACCAAGCCCCTGAGAAAGATTCTGTTACACACACACAGCTTGGAAGCATTCTCAGGGATAAAGATGCATCCACTGCACATGTGTATTTGCCTCATCTCCAGCTCCCAAAAAGTCACAAGCAATTTGGTCTTTTAGATTCTAAAAATGAAAGAAATCTTACCCCAATGACTCCCACAAACAATCTACTGTAGCACAGAGTCTGGGAAAGGACCATAGCCATCATGTACAGAAGGAATGCAAGAAAGAGCACATAAATGGCTTTGACAACACCCAAAGCTGAAAATTACTCCAAGCAATTTCCAAGAATTAATTATCCTGTAAGCATTAAGAATTTCTGTGGGCTATGGTATATTTTCACCCCTTCTCCAGTTCATTTGTATTATCTCTGATATTCTACCAAAATGCTAATCACTTCTAAACTTGTAGTATCACCCTCTATTTGAAAAAATGTGAAAAAAACCTGATTTCCGCTTTGCCTTCCCCCCATCATCAAGAAAGTAAAAAATTAAAAATACATAGCATTGCTGCTACTGTCAAATCATTACAAATCATTTATAATAAGCAGAACCACTTTATAAATACTGAACAGCCAGTACAACCAAAGGGATGTGTTAGGAATTTTCTTCTTCAGTCCATTTCTCAGTGTTTATTCACTGAGTAATCCCAAATTTTTGGCTTCCTCTGTGTCAATCTTCAGGTGGAAAAAAATGAAGGTGTCCACAGTGATTTTATTATAGGTTTTGTTTCCTAGTCACCAGTCGTCCTGGGATACAGTGTTTTGCATAAGCATTCATTATATGATACTAGAAGGATGTATTAATGCTTTGCTTTCAGAGAGGACCAACTTTTAGATAGCATTAGCTACTCCTACTAACTATTTGGTATTAGAAAAATAAATGTAGCCAAAAGTAGATTATAATGAGAAATTTGCTTAATAACACAACTTTTTTTTTTTTTATTTCAGAGGATTACAAAAGTTAGCTTTCTCAAGAATGGATGGTAAGTTCTTTTCTGAACAATTTTTATTTCCCTCTGGGCCAAATGAGCTTCCAGGCATACACATCTGTATGTCAGATAATCCTTGAAACTAAACTCCCAGTGGTCAAGCTGACCATCACTTTGTCTTCTTATTTATGGCTCCAGTACTGTATCCCATAACTGTCTGCAGAAAACTAAATCAAGAGCAAATTAAAGGACTTGGGTTTCTATGATCTTTTTCACAGATTGCAAAGAAGAGAGAACTAATATTACTCACAGAATCACACTCCCACATCTCCTATCCTTCAGATCACCCCTTACCTTCAAGAAGTTTCAATTCTCATTTTGTTTTCTCTATCCATCAGTCATGATGAAGTATGTAAGATTAGGGACACTGTTCAGCAGATGAAAAAAGTTAATCTCCTTTTCCCCACTTTTCTAAAAAATATTTCAAGCTGACAAAAGCAACTTGCCCAACTTTCAAAGAAAAGTGAAAATTTAAATATGGTCACTAAGCAAAAGACACAGACAAACAAGTCCTTTGCTCAATAGAGTTCAAAGAGCATGGCAGCTAAAGGTGTACACAAAATTAATGTTTGAAGGATGTTGATATGGGTTTATCAGTCACTATAAACATAATCTGCTAATAAATTATTATAAAAGAAAAGTAGGGTTGTACACAGAAGTAAAAACTTTTTTTTCCCCAGAAAAGTATGGAAGATACAGGTTTTTCATACCCAGGAGTGATCAAATATTTCCAAAGTGATAAAATACTAATTTGGAAAAAAATATATATAAAAAAGTGGTTTTATATAAAAACTTTAAAAAGGCATCTAAAGTTATTTTTACAAAGGGCGTAAGAAGCAGTCAGCATACAGTTTCCCATTCTGTATTCAGCAGTGGCTAAAACAGGTAATATAATGGCCTTGTTCTACTGTTTACTAAGATTTTAGGTCCACCTATCAACCAAATTAAGACCCTTATAGAGCTGATTCTGCATATTACCATGTCCCTTTGTAGATTTTTGTTTGGTTTTCTTTCATTCTGTGGCAGACAAAAAATAAATAAAAATATTTGAAAAATTGAAAATAAATGAAAATAATTTGTGATAAATTCTGATAAACCACAGATTAAATGACTCCTCTAACCAGTATGAGAACTGAAGTGGGATGCAACTAACATCATATGTACAGAGGGAATTCCACTGCGGCATGGGTTTCTGTAAGTGTTTTAATACATATTCCCTAATGGAGGAGAGAAATATAATTCTGCCATCCACAGTGAGCACACATCTAGGTTAGCAACAAGGAACCTATCATACTGTAACTGTTCCTCCTACACTTAAAATCTGAGAACAATAGGTTCAAAAGGTACAAAAGTTTGTGGTCCCCCTAAATCGTATGCAGGGTTTAAATTACAGACACTCTATTTTATAATTAGAATAACTGCAATATTTTTAAGACCACTGACTTCATTTAAAACAGCTTTTAAGACTTCTATATGTACAGAGACAGATATACCTGTGACAGATATGTATGTGTATAATCTTAGCAGACCATGGAATAAAACATTTTTCATCCTTTCTACTTGTTACATATGACATGTTACACTAATTGATGCTGTGGTTATAAATGCTGTTATAAAAGACAAAAAAGGAAACCATCAGATCATCACTTCCATTCTAGTGAGGTTTGTCTGCAGACTGACTGCTCCTGTGGCTGTGGCAAGTTTCTATAAATTCAGATGGGGAGCAGCTCCTGAAAACATGTGATGACTTCAGGAGAAAAGCATTTATTTGTCTCCCTATTCAGTTCCGCAGAATGTGAGATCTTTTCTAACCTCAGTTTTCTCTACAGTAGCAAAAACACATCTTGATGGAAGAGAAAGTTCCTTGTATATAGATCCTTTTGTTTAAAAAAAAGTAGGAATTATTTGGTGTGACAAATATTTGCCTTCTCTGATCACGTGAGATCCTTCCTTTTCTTTTGCTTTTGCTTCCAAGGCAACCAGACAAGTGTCAAAACTGATACATAATTATGTTGCTTCACAAAAAAAAAAGTTACTTTTTATTAATATTTAACTCACATTTCATATTCCTAGATATGTAGCAATATGAAATCCTGCTTAAGTGCGAACTGTCACACCACCACAAAATTTAAGAGGTGATTAGTTGTTTCAGTGTAACAGATGTGCAGCCTTCTGGGGTTCTAAACCTCCCTTCTTCAAATGCATCACCAACCTGCACAATTAGCAGGAATGATTAAACAAAATTCAATCAGAGCTAAATAGAAAAAGCAGAAACTTACTAATACTCCATCAATATATAGATTGCTTTATGTGAACATTTCAGAAAATTTACCTGCCAGTTTGGCTCAACAAATTTCAGTCTTTCCTTGTTGCTTTATTTTTGGTTTCAGGCCCTAAAAAACTCCAAGCACGTTACTTTGGACCTGAAGAAATCATTTGCACAGCCAATCAAACATAACATACAAGCAATCATAAAAAGCAAAAGGGGGGAAAAAAGTTTCCTACCCGCAATAAGGACTGGGATTCATCTTTTGCCTTGCCGTCCCCGGATCCAGAGTAGGGCTGGGTGAGCTGCCCGGCTTTCTCTGCTGCTCCGGCTGGGACACCCTGCAGGAAACCCTTGCTCTCCACGGCCAAGCCATAAATGGGCCTTGCGAGATGGGCAGCTTCTACATTTGGACTATCCCTTAAAGGCTTTGGCTGCTCTTGGCCAACAGACACAGGGGTCAGTAAGCCCAGACTGGTCTGTGTGTATGATGGGCTCCCCCTCAAAATGTCTGTTCCTCTCCAGGTCACATTGCGAAGATCATCACTGGGACTGTCAGTCCAGCCTTTCTCCTTGAGCACTTCCTTATCTTCTATCTTTTCCCTCTTCACTATGCTGTCAGATATGGGCTCCCCTATTTTGGGGTCTGGATTAATCAGACTGTAGACCTTAAGGTCAATTTTTGGCTCTTCCTTGATAGATGAAACGCTGTGACTGTCCTCCCCATTGGCTGTAGTGATGTCCATCTCCTGACAGTGCACAGTGTTGAAGTGCTCTAGTAGTGACTGAGTGTCAACAGCTGTGAAGCTGCACTGACGGCATTTGTAGCAGTTGTGTACTCGCCTGGAAGAAAAGAAGAAATACATTAATACGAGAATCACCCCTTGGCCTTCCCTCTCACAGTGGTTTTACCTACCAAGATTAAGAAAATAAATCAAATTTACAATATGACCCTTTCCAAATAAAGCAAGCAGGTTTATTTTGGTATCTTATACAACAGGGTAAAAATACTGCTGATTTTCTCCCCCATGCCTTGCAATGGCCTCCTATCATTCCTTCACATTCCAAGGCATTATTCTGAACTTCATAAAATTTTCACTGGGATTTTGTGTTTTTCTTCTTCAGTTTGCTGCAAAATACTTTTCACTTTCTGCTGCACCAGAAACACCAAAAAACCTTATTTTTCAACCAAAATCAAATAGTTAGAAGAGGACAGTTCTCTTGTTATTTCATATAATATAGATCTATGTTAGAAATTTAAAATGCTTTAAAAAGTCCTTTATTTTCCATCAATTCTATATACTTTTGCTTGACAAAGATGATTTTGAATGGAGCTCTGGTTTATTTGTGGATAAGAACACACCCAAGGACAGAAAGCTGTAGACAAGAGACAGCACTGCTTGGTTCTCTGTGGACATTTTACCACAAAAGATGCTGCTCTAAAGATAAAGCACAATAGTTGGCTGTGTCATTCCAAACTGCGTTTCCTGTCAAATATAGAAATTCTTGGGTAGGAGCTGTGGAGCAGAGTAGAATAACATGCCTTCCTGTTTTTACTCTAAAAGCCTATAAAAAGTACTGCATTACTAAATTATGTAAAGCATATGTTGCCACATGAGAACATGTTACCCACTTACGGTATCTATCATAGGAACAGAACGCTGTTTATGAGTTCTCTAACACCATTATGAATAATTGTTCATGGCACAGGAGCCCTCGGAGCCCTTCATCAGGCTCTAGGCCCCGCTGTGCCCGGCATCCTACCAATGCAGAGCAAAATATCATCCCTGCCCTGCAAAATGTACAGAACTCTCTGAGAGCTTCTCCCCACAGACACGCTCACACCTCCACACCCCAGGCATTTGGAGTCACAACAGTGTCCTTAGCCAAGCTAAAAAAAATGAGCCTTTCACTATCCACACATGACAAAACTTGTATGAGAAATCTGTTACTGCCCTGACTCCAATTGTTAGAATTAATTCTTTTAATGCCAAATCTTTGTCTCAGTGAAGTCGATGGCAAAACTCCCACTGACTTCAGTAAGAGGAGGATATGGCTCTGGGTGCATCTGTAGAATTGGAATGATACACAAAATATCCCTTTTAGACTATGATAGTTTAGAAGGGACAACTTGCCAAACTTATTAAACCCCCTAGCCTTCCTTCTCTCCTTTTGCTGGAAAAACAAACCATACGGTATTTACATTGTCTGATTTTCTTGCAGTTGTGTCAGCACAGACATGAGTACACATTCGGATTCATGCTTTTCGGCCCTTGTGCAATATCAGCTTTCTTTCTGTCATTTTCCATATTTATATTCATTTTAAGGGCCTAGATGGTCTCGTTCCATTATGCAAAAAGTTGATTCAGTTATTCTCCACACAGCCTCATGGCAACAAAACCTACTTGTGGGAGAGCAAGCTCTGGGTTAAAATCCAGTTCTGGCTGTGCTCATTTTCCTTCATTCTACAATTGTGTTTTATTAAAATCAGTTAGTCTCAATGTGACACTAATATATTCTCTCTTGCAACTTAATTTTTTTTCTAAACCAAGCGTAATTCTCTTCTGAACCAAGAAAAAAAAAAAAGAGTGTTATCTGATCAAAACCATTTTATAAATACAAAAAGCCAAGTTATAAAGAGGGTCAGCCCTGTAAAGGTGGGATACCATCAGAGAAGTCCAAGTTAGACAGGGGCTAGTTATCTTAAAAGCCAAGTTAAACAAGACACCATTTGGGGCTAATGGCTCAACCACATACACTCCCCATGTGAAAGTTTATCAATCCGTTGGGACACTACTTAGCCCTAAGTGTCTCTTGTTTAACTTGGCTATTTCAATAGCTAACCCCTTTCCTAACTTGGCTCTCATCTACAGATATCACACCTCCAAACAGCTGATCTTTTTCTGCCTAACTTGTCTTTTTTTATTTTTCCATTCCACACAGGCTAAATGTTTTTGATCAGGAGCCATATACACCACACTTCTGAGGACACAAATAAATGCTGAATATTAGATGCAGTTGTAACTACATGGCTGAGGCCAGTTAAAATCACCCTTATTAAAGGTTTGTTAATTTAAATTATTTCTGATTGGTTCAAAGACAGTCATATAAGCATTCCTTCATTCTTCTATGAGACTCTGATAAGCACTGTGATATGGAAAAAATGAAGACATACTTCAGTAGATAATAACCCAACAGGCTTTTTGTTTCAGAATGCACACTTTTCCAGTATGCATTAAAAATCTATAAATCTTCATATTTCACATGAGTTTGTCCTGTGTATTTTTCTATCCCCGAGCTACAAAGTGTAAGCAAAAGTTTGGAGCTGTCCAATGTAAGTCATGGTCCCAAATAATAAAATAGTAACTATCATCAGCTATTAGAAAACTTCTGAAAGTTGGAAACTTATTCTTTCCCAGAACAAGGCATAAAAAGTAAATGTTTTCTTCTTAGTTTTTGCTCCACCCTGACAGCAAGCAGGGAAACAAATTGGCAATGTTTGATTTCTCTTTTATTAGAAATTAAACCTACTCTGTGTTTCCAAAAGCCTAAGTTACATCTAGAGTCATGTACAAAGCTCTTCAAGGCTAAGCAACAAAATTTTAAAAATTCCAGTTTGCAAAATACACAAGAAACATTCCTGTGCATTACCTGAAAGTTACACTTTACAGCTAAACACAGCTACACCATCTGAAACTCTGAATTCATCTGGTGCAATACAGTGTGTTGGTACAGAGCTACACCAAGAAAATCTTGGTATGGAAGCAAGTGATGTAAATGAAGAAGAAAACAGCACTCTTCCTTCTTTGTTATTGTTTACACAGCACTCAAGCACACTAACAGCAGGTTCAAGCCATAAACTGGAATACTCTGCAATATGGCATTGGGCTGGCAGTGTCATACCAGCCACTGAGGTCACTTAGCTTTATTATTCTCACTACAAAATGAAGCAAAGACCTGATTATTTGTGGACATTAAAACTTTTATGGCCCAATCCCAAGATTAAATATCAAGAAATTCAGGCAAAACCTTTGCTGCACAGTTAAGTTCTGAGAACTTTAAAAAATATTATCATTATTTGTACTGAAAAGTGCTTGAATTGGGCGCTGTAAGACACAAGGATTTTCCCTTGCAAAATCTTGAAGGTGGAGAGATTACATGGTTAGGTTTTTTTTAGGATTTAAGGTTCTTTATTTGAACTTCCTAACAGGCTGCAAGACTCCTGACACTAGCCAGTTGTTAATTAAGTCTTGTTGATATATTTCTAACTAGTCTGAATATTCCAAAACACCATCCTCTACAAAACAAGTAATTTTTTTTTTAATTACCTGAAGACAGTCCTAGGCTCTAGGGCATAGAAAATATTCTGGAAGAAGGTATGGCTGTCATATCACTTCAATTTTTTCACGTTTTATTTTAGTTATGAATATAATAATTACTATCATTTTTCATGAAGAAACAGGTTTATAGGAAAGTGAACTTTTGGGATGGGTGCTGCACTCAAGCTTGTGGGGAGGGAAAATATTCAGAAGAAAAGACAGCAAGCAAAGCAAGCAAGAAAATTCAGTATAGTGTTAGAACAGAGAGGAGACAGGTCAGAGTGGAAAGCAAGACAGATCAAAGGAGAGCAAAAGCCATTGGCAAGAGCAAACAAGTTCAGAGCAGTGAATTAAGGTGTCAGGAGGATGGAAAAGGCCCTCGTAGCTGCTGCTGTTGTTCACTGAGTAAAGGTTTCTGCTCTGTTGTAAAACTGAGAGCTAGTGGGCCTCAATTTACATTTTTTCCCTGAGTTTCTTCTCTGGGGGAAGTGTCCCAAAGGCGCTACATTTCTATAATCTGTACATTCGAGACCTTGCCCTGGCTTTTTCTATCTGAGAGTCTGAGGGTCCGTCCCAAACCCCGGATCCCAACACCTCTATCCCTGGGCTGCAGCCCAGGTGCTGAGGAGACACAAGCCCCAAGCACCCCTTTGCCTTTTGCCCCCCTACCTCCTTTATCTTTGAGAGGCAAATAATTATTCAATTAAATCGAAATTAATTTCTAAAGAGAACCTTACATAACTACTGTCATCCACATTTTCAAAATAATTTATTAGAAAAATTATTCCACACCATTATCAAAGCTTTTATTTCATTTAAGTCTTTATTTTCATATTATATTTTGTAGTTTAATGAATCACTATCTTACTTTGTTTTTAAAAAGTTTAGAGGATTTTTCAGCCTAGCACTTCTAATTATAACTAGCACTGATCAAATGCTTTCTGTCTAATATGGTTTTACATGAAAAATTCTGTCTTTTGCTAAATTGAAAAAAATGCACTGTTTTTCCACATTTTAGCAAAATTATAAGAAAAAAAGAGGCACTTCAGCAAGAAGCTGTTTAATTTTAAAAAAATAAGCAAAATTAATTATTTTGGAACAAGCAGGAAAATAATCTCTAGACGATGTGAAACAATATGCAAAATTTGCCCAAATACTCAGTCTGATTTTTATCTAAATTAAAAGTGTTGGCATCTTCTAGTTCAGAATACCAAACGGTTTTAAGAAAAAACTAAGCTTTGCAATGAACATGAACGGTATCTGATTCCTCAGGGGTATAATGGAAAATAAGTAGTAGCAGAATTAGTGGAAAATGTAGGCCAATAAATCTTCTAGGGATTTATTTGAGTAAGCACATTTTAGTGAGGTTTAAATACAAGTAAACTCAAGTGCAGTGTGATTCACTGACTTCAAATTTAACTGAACAGCTCTCAAATAATCATATCAAGAAATACTGAATGAGTACTAAGTGTAAGTATACATTTCTGTAGAAAGAAAACTTGGAAAGAACTGCTTTTGCAAAATCTAATACTATTGCAAATACATGGCTGCAAAGGAATAACTTTGGGATATACACATATTTTTAGCTAGCAATATGTAGTGAAATTGTAGATGTAGAGCCAAAAGGAAGCAAAATAAATAATAAAATTAATTAAACATGTTGTTCAGACATATGACTCAAAAATGAAAATAATGCAGACAAAAAAAACATGAATCAAAATATGTAAGTAGTATAAAGCCAACACTGATACTCCAGGTTATTGAGGCTAAATTCAAATATGTGAACAGCAGAATATTTTCTTCCATCACACTGATGTTTAGTGTTATGTTTACTATTAGAATCCATTCAGCTCCTTATTATATAAATGATATACATGCACATGTATAGCATTTTAAATGCATCAGACGTACATAATGTGTGGCATAAAAGCGTTGAGACAAAATCTGATTAAGAAACGGAGAAGCCCAGTTGGATGTGAGCTGACTACATTTGCATGTTTCTGTCTATCAGCTAACACTACTATTTTATAGATGCTCTACTTCTTAAAATCTGAACTATGCTCTATCTTTACACCCTAAAACACAAAAAGGGAACACAAACACATATCTGATATATGCCAGACTTCTACTAAAAAAAAAGGCCTGATAATAATAATAAAAATAAAAGTTATAATGCCTCCAAAATTTTAGTTTGATAGACTGAAAAGTAGGTTATACATAAAACCTGCTGATGTTCACCATTACAGAGCACCTACCACCAACTGAACTAACTTACGTGATTTTAAAAAAGATGCACAGTGGGGGAAAAAGCAGCAGTACAAGTAGAAAAGAAACAATATTCAAATTATGAAGGGGGAATTACAGGAGAAAGGGAAAGAAGTTAGTTATGGGGACATTGTACTTTGCTTTACACAATGTCCTTAGAGTACTCAATAAAGTCATAGACTGGGGTTAACAGAGGATGTTGTACAAGTGTTTTAAACAAAATAGCCTAATCTTATACAAACAATTTGAGACTAAAATATTTAAGTGTATCTCTTGATTTTCCAAAGTGCAGTTCCCTGTGACTACTGCCAGAACTGCAGGGTGCTGAGCCCTCCAAAGGAGCAGCTACAACTATCCCATCTCAGACTTAGCACTTAATTTTGAAAGTCATGGCTTCTCCTTTCTTGAGGAAAAGGATCCTAGCTCAGAACACTTGTTAAACTTAAATTACCAGCTGCAACAAAATAAAAGGTTGGATTCTTTCAGTAAAGAAGCCATTTCAATCTTGCAGTTATTTAACCACTAAAAAAAGATCATGCCATGCCCCAGCAGCGGACAAAGTGCTGCCTATGGAGTTCTTCAGCATGGCTCAAAGCTATTATAATGCTTGGAACTTAGATACCACTTTTCATCTTCAAAGCAGTTTACAAACATTAACTAATTAATCCACACAACATCCCTCAGGCCCACTTGGATCAAAAATGGGGAACTGCATGCTGGGACCTGAATCCTCTGTGGGTCCTAGCTGCAAATTAAAGATGAGCAATCTGGTCTTTTTTATTTTTTTTTTTTTCTAAATAGACTCCTGATATATTGCCAATGCAGCCCTCTGTTGGGCAACATTTGGATGCCCCCAGCTTTAATCTCTATTAAAGTATCATGCCCCAGTCTGCCTTTGTTAATTTTGGATGTCTTGGAATCTATTAAACGTGGCACAGTTTCTTGAGCTTTTAACAAAGCTTTAGCTTTGAAAATGCATCTTCTTTTGTCTTCATTCTAGCTGGCTTCCACACAAAGATCTTTTAGATCAGATAGATACTGAAGTTTTCCGTGGTTGTTGACGCATTAGCCTTAACTATTAACATATTCAGCATGATTTTCTAATATTTAACATCGCTTTTGCAGTGGCACATAACTGTTGCTCTTTACAAAGTCTAAGAGCCAGCTCCTCCTCTGATGCAAACTGGACGGCCAGTTTACAACAGCCCAGGAACTGACCCAAGAAGTTTAGCAGGGAGTTGGCTGCTATTATAACATTGTGTCAGACTGAGTCAGGAGACTGGCTGCATCCACCTCCAAATAGGAACATTAGCATTTAAAATAAATAGAATGACACTGTAAACCAGCAACATGAAAATAAGCATCTGCAAAAGGATCTTCGGGAATGACATCAACAGACAAAAGAGTGTCTGCTCCCAGTGGGAAACGAACACCAAAACAGCAGTGGAATGCTCTTAAACTAATCATTACATTGCTGGACTTGGGAATGGAAAATACTACAAAAGGTAGTACATTGAAGCACTGTTACAGAGCATAAAGGGTTCACAGTCTATCTTCTTGGAAAGTAAATCCATTTGTGTTCCCTGACTGAATAAGATGCCAACTTTCTCAGAAAAAGCCTAAACTGAAATAATACCTATAGTACCTAAAATATTCTGGGTGGAAAATAGCTGACCGAACCTCAAATATGCTGAAACTTCAGCATATGCACACAAATCCAGATTTCCATCTCCCTTGCACAGGTTTAAATGTATAATTAAATCCACCAACTTAGCTGGTGGTTTTCCAAAACAAAGTGGATGTTGGATTGGACTCTGGCTGTAAAGATTTATATCTATACACATTCCTATTTTGATTTCCAGTTTCCTCAAATGTTTGAGGAATGGTGACATTTAGTTAAGAAACTGTGGGGGAGCTGTTTGTTTGGGTTCCAATCATTAATCATGTGAAACTTCACTGTACCTGTAGTGTCGGGAAATCTCTTCTTCCACCTGGGTGGTAAAGTCACATTTGGTACATGAGTGTTCTTTGTTCTCCTTGAGCGTCAGCAGCCCCTCTGCCCCTGGCAGGGCATTTGTTTCTGGTTTGACATCAGACGCTTGGCCGTCGTGTGCATTCTCATAGTGGAGCAGGAGAACGTCCACGTCGGGAGTGGAGAATGAGCATTGATGGCACTGGTGTTTGACTCTAGAGCTTCCTGTCACCCCTGGAGACAGGTGCAAAAGCAAGAGAGCACAGTGGGAACAATTACTTTTTCTGCAAGCAAATGGATAAGTAATTTCTCCAAGGTGCTTTTCTGGGCTGCAGAGGCCTCGGGGACAGAACTGACAGTGTTTAATGGTACATTTATGAATGTTGTGTAGCTGCTGATAGTGACGTAGAAGTGGGCCCACCACTATTACATCTGGGCCATGGCTCTTTGAGTACCTAAAGTCACAAAACTGACAGTTGTAGCTTGTCACCATGCTGTCCTCTGCTCCTTTGCAACTCAAGTCCTTCTTTTTTGCCACACTTGCACCCTTTTCTGTCTTTGTCACTAACTCCCCATCTGCATTTTTGGCTAGATCATTCTGGTTAATGACAGATCCTCTAGAAAGCTTATCATTCAGATCTGGGTGAAGGCTTCCTGCCTGGCTTCCCCCATGCTGTTTGCTGTAATGTTCTAATAGTTTCAAAGAGCTGGACGATTCACAGCTGAAACTGCAAAATTTACACCAGTAGTAACTGGTTGTATCGGTACCATTTTGCCTAGAGGAATCTATTGGCTTAATGGGCACCGAATATCCAACTGGCGTATCATCTCCTGCTTTTACAGTGATTCTGTCTTGCCACTTCCCCAAGTCTCCAGAATCACATGGTCGAAGAGTAGGACTGGATTTATTGGAGTTTTTCTCTGAAGTTTTACCAGTATCAGAGGAGGGAAGGGCTGCTTTCATTTTGTTTGGGTGAGTCTGTAAGAAGTGTTGCTCTAGTTCAGTGGAGGAGTTGCCCATGTAGGTGAAATTGCAGAATTTGCAGCGGAAGTACTTGGTGTTGCCTTGGCAATCTGGAGTTTTCCGCCCAATTCCAATAAAGGTTCCACCTAAAGTAACCTGCGAATAAAGAATAAGGTCATTTTAGCTCCATTGTATATTTATTCAAATAGCAAGGAGTGGAAAAGGGGGAAAGAGAAATAGAGAGCAACTGATTCATAAGCCTCTTTTATTTATCATTGCCATCATTTTCATTTGTACTATGTAAGATATCATACATATACCCTCACATATTTAATATGTGTTGATGAATATTTTTAAATGTTTCTCATAGCTGAATATATGTTCCATATGAATAAAAAAACATATTGACTTGCAGAGACTGAGGCACATATGCACAAGATTAAATAATATCATTGACTGAAGATCCAATAATCAGTTACCATAGCTCTAAACCCTTTGAAAGCAGATTTTCCTGGGAACCTACACCAGGTGTGGAAGAAAAAAATAAAAAAAAACCTATCCCGGTCTTTTGACTTAGATACTTTAATCATATTTGTGCTTTACAGGCAAAGAGAATTGCTTTCTAAATTCAAGCAAGCAAAAACTAAATTTCAAATAAAAAATTCAGTTTGCTATGTTGGGAGTATGACCAATACTTATAAAGACCATTCCTACACAAGTATCCAGTATCCACCAGAATGCCTTTTCATAGAGCCATAGTGGCTGATGTCTCAAATAAAAGACAGTTTTCTCAAAGATTACTCACTGCAGACATTCTCCAAGGAAATCTTCTGTTCCTCTCATGCACAGAGCTCAATTTAGTAAAATAAGGATGGAAAAACCACAGTAGAAAAATGGCATGTGGCAAAGAAAACTACCGCACCCAAGTCTGTGACATCACTAATTACACACGCAAAAAAATAAGGTAGGTCTACTTAACTGTTCTCATGATGTCTGAGCAAAATGCTCAGCAGGAAGGGAAGAAGGCTTCCAGGGCTGATGTTATTAAAGCCCGTGTTCTCAGAGCAAGGCAGGCCTGCCCTTCCCAGGAGTGCACCACACCTGCCCCTGACATCAGGGGGAGATTTGCTGCTCCTGTACAACTGGTTTGAAGACTAAAGAAAGAACCTCTTGACAAAAATGTCACCATTGCACAGCTTCTTTTCTGCGTAGCAAATAGTGTACAGCATCCAGAAGGTAATTCCTGAAATCCAGACATCAACTGCTTTGCCATCATCCAGTCTACACCACATGGTGTAGACATGGGTGGAAGCTCTCTGTGACATATTCTGTTTTCACACCCAGAAAATGTCTTGAAGGGTTTGATTTTCATTCTCCCATCCAGTGTTTTACTACATTTTGCAGGTTACAGTTCTAATGTATTAGGCAAATCGTGTAATAATTTTTCTTCTCCCCCTCAACAGCTATGCCACAAAGATAACATGATCACTGCTCATTCAGAATCATACCAGATGGAAAGGCTCAGACATACAGAGAGCATGAAAGGTAAACATTTTTAAATGTATATAATATAAATGCCTTTTAGCCATTTAGCTCAGAGAATGAGACGCTATCCTTTGTATCTTATCAGAATAGAGCATGTATAGTGAGGCAATGTGAGATACTAAGCCATGATATAATGAGCTGCTGCTATTCAGCCTTCAATTCTTTTTTGTTTGTTTTTTTCCTTAAGGAAGCAAAATCTCCATGCACCGCTTACAACTTTTCCTTAAATAAACTGAAAATGGCTTTCTGTTTGTTTAGGAAACATATCTCATTAGGCAATGGTAAGTCAGGCAGCCAAATCATTAGGACTTAGCTGTAATAACATTTTTGCCTTTAACTGAGGCTCCACATTCTGCTATCAAATAATGAACTTGGTTTTGAAGAGGTTCTCTGCAAGAGGGATGTTTAACAGGTCTTCTATAGTGCAGGAGTTACCTCCCTTTATTTATTGTATGGCAAGCAAGAATTGGAAATAAAGCCATGCTGAGCCTGATCCAACTGACAACAGTGGGATATGTGCCTGCTTTCCAGTATCTGGCACTTCAGGTCTCCATACACTGCATTATTTCAATGTTCAAAGTCTTAGTGGTGTCAAAAGACAAAGAAAGCACTGATGGAATTACAGTAAACAGAAAATAACAGCAGTTCACTGCACGATTACATGAGTTGCAAGGCGATCTGGTTTCGTTCGTTTAATTAGATATGTATGTTTGTGCTACGCATGCACAGAAAACTGACCAAAATGCTTTACCTTATGTGGCTCCAGCGAGTAAATACATTCATTACTCTCAGCTGTCCAGCCACAGAGTTACAGATAACAAATCTATTTTGCAGACACTCTGTGGACATCAGTTACCAACTCTGAGTGACAATAATCCCAGCTGCTATTCATTGTTAATTACTTTTATTTCAGAACATTAGTAAAACATATTAGCACTAATATTTTCTACAGTGGACTGTAAATCACATCATTTCTGTAACTTGTGCTAATCCTGCTTAGTGGTCTACACAGCAAGTTTGTGTTCCATGCTAATACATCCTTCTCTGCATCACAAGAGGATAAAGTAGAACTAAATATTCCCACAGTGCCTGTGTTAAGTTCTTGTAATGTGGGAGACACATACAATCTCTACACCACTCGAATGTAATTGATTAGCAGTTATTGGTTTGGCATTTCCCTGAATACCTGCCACAATTCAAATTAATACATTGCGTTAGACCATGTATGTGAAAAGTAACTCAAGGGTCATCTTAATGTTATTACACTCAAAAGCCTCTTTTCATACATAAGAAAGCCTACTGAAAATCTCCATGAGGATCGTCATTCAAAGACTACTAAAGAAACTGGTTTCCATGCAAAGAGGTTGGGAGAAGCACTTGGAAGTGACAGCTTAAACTGAATCTGTTTCAGCTTTCAGCCAGCCACATTTGGAAGAAACCCACACATTTGCAGAACTGTTCGGATTCCCGCACTTTGCTCAAATCTTGGCTTGACTTTCAGATTTTTCAGTTACACGTTGTATCTCTATGTACAGGCACTAAACTTCTTCACCAGTGATGTAACTGTCCTTCACCTTCTGTGCTCTGATCTGCCCCACAAAGAGGAAAAGTAAAAGAAAAGGAAAAAGTGGAAGATGGATGGATGGATGGATGGATGGATGGATGGATGGATGGATGGCTAGAGAGACAGATTGAGAGAGAGAGAAAGAGAGAGAGAGAGAGAGAGATAGATAGATAGATAGATATTGAGGTACACATACAATAAAAATCAACACCCACATTTCTGTGTAGTATCTAAAGTGATAGATTCTTGTATTTACTCCCTTATTTCATTCTGTTCCAAACAAAACTTAATCTCCTGCTCTGCTCTAACAGAGTTACGTTTCCGTAAGTAGACACTTCTTTCCAACATAAAAAAGAACCTAAACAAAAGCTAAAATCAATGCTAAAATTCTGCAATTCTGTTCTAGCACTGGAGTCTGAAACGCCAGCTGACACAGCTAGTGGCAGTCAAGAATACAAGTACAGCTTCCCGAGGAAATGTAGCAGCAACTATAGATCAACAGTTCTCTCAACACACAAAGAAAAAACTTCATCTTCACAATTCTCTTTTTAAAGAGAACCTAACATACAAGTTCAGACTGTGGAAACATGATTTAATTCATCCCTTCACTGTCATTTGCTTATGAAACCTTGGGATTATCACTTATTTCTGCAGTATCACACCTATGGCAATATAGTTGCTATCAATTATTATGCTGTATGAAAAAAGACAGACATTAGAATGGGTTCTCCATTCCTGTGTTGGATGTGGTTGCACTGATATTCTTTAAAAATTGCTCTTCAAAGCCATGTCTCATTCTGGGATTAAACTGAAATATATTTCACAATAAGATTACCATAAACTCAAAACTCTTAAAATTTATTCATTAATGGGGAAAATTGTCAAAATCTGAAGCTCATGTGTTAATACTATAGCTAACTAATGTTAACTAAGCCATCTCCTCATACACCACACACATTTCCAAAAATAGCCAGAACAAGGAGAAAAGATAACACGATAATTGACAGTGTTTCAAGATGTACTCTCTAAAGTATGTTGGCAAGTACTTCAACAAAGCTGTGTAATTGCACTATATGTTTCCAACAGATACGTCTACATTAATTAGTCAAGACAATGATTTCATGGAATAGATGGACTTGGGAAAAGAGACATGCTTTCTTCTTTCTTTTCCTTTTAAAAATGTGTCTTTGATTTTTATTTTGCCCTTGATCCAAATGCTACCCTATTCTACCTCCTCCTTTTCAAGATTCAATCCTAAATTCCATCACGTCAAAGCAGTTTACAAATACTTCTTACAGAAACTGAAAAAAATCACCAAGGAAGACAAAATCTGCCAGCTCATGTATTTCATGCAGAAAATTCTACCAGCAGAAACTATATTCACATAAGAGATTCAACCACAAGGATTACATGCTCAGAGTAAAGCTGTCTTTGACCCCTGGCTTCTTCTGTAACTACTGATTAGAATCCATCTGCATTGGAACATCAAACGTTAATGAATGGTTTTTTGTTTTTTTTTTTTTTCTTTACCTGGGTTACATCTTTGGCTAATCAGGAGGTGAAAGGCTCCAGATCCCTTACCAATCTTCTGAGCCATCCAGTCTGCCTTTGCAATTACTCTTAATCTTCTAATCCTAAAATATTTTCTAATGCTCTTGTTTATTCATTTGCTTTGTGCAATATAGCATCCAGAACATTTTAACCATCCCACATTTATGAAGTTCTTCATGTCATGCAGGCCAGAACAGATTCCTGGCTCTCATGCAAGTTTGTGTAACACCACCCAGTTCTCTAACCTCCCCTATGGAGAATTCATTCCCTTTCACTCTCTTTCTGCATTTTAAACTAGGAGAATCTTCACAGTATATTCTTATAACTATTTATTGTGATTAATTTATAGGTACATAAATCTATGTTGCACAAGCAAGGCAAAAACTCAGGGCAAACTCCTGGATTTCTGGGTATTTCATACTTACCAAAACAAGAAAGCAAACTGTTGGATCACATTCATTCAAAGTAAGTGCATTCTTCTTGAGATTTATTCTGTTGCCATTGAACCCAACACAGTTTTTGTGTCATTAGAATTTTACAAGTATTTTTAAAACAAAGACTGTGACAGAACAATAACAGAACTTAAATTAAGGTCAGGAGACCAGATGTGCAAAACCAACAAAAGAAAGAATGAGAGATTCAAGACTTCCATTTGCTAACTAGTGCTACTAGACTAGTATCTAAAGAAGCACCATTCCTTCTATTCTCTGTAGATAAAATTACCAGACAGTTCCTTGGCTACTGTAAACTCACACAGCCTTACAGGCTTAGAGGCAAACTCACACTTATTTATGAGAGAAGAAAGCCTAGCTGCTTTCCTTTTTCCCCAGGAATTTTATTTTTTGAGCTCTCATTCTTTCTGTAGGCTATTGTAGCAGTTTATACATTTAAATATAAGCACTAATATTACTAGTCTCACCAACTGTTTTTATTAGCAGCTCTTCAAACACTACCAAATATCCCTGCAATAAGGTAAGGTGTATCAACACATAAACAACTTCGCTTTGAAGGCTGTGAGTATACATCACATCAGTTGTTCCGCAAACTGTCCATCTGAATATTCTAATATTAGTATAGACTACTTCTCACTGCAAGGTGGCTAAAATAGCTTATTTCTGCCACAGAGCAAGGCAATGTTCCCAGGCATTTACTATGTAGCAGCTGACATGCTGTAAATCACTGTCTATCATTCTGAAGAGTAAACTTGCAAATATGTCCACAGAAGTGATATTTAGAACTTCTACTGCATATAATCATACAAATCATTGCTTATCAGTTATTGTCAATATAGAAGTTAAATAACTCTTCCATGTGCTTATTCACATAATATTTATAAATAAGTGTGTATGTAGTTATATACGCGTAAGAAGCAAATATATGTATACATGCTCACAAGCAAATGCATTTGGACTTCTTTATATGTGTGATTTACCACCACCAATTTCTCTACCTGCCACCATTTTTTTTCATCAGTTGTTTAGAAGAGATGACTGAATCCTGTGCTTCTTAGGAGTGACTCTCTCAAGTGTTCAAGGCAGCCTCCAAGCCTTATCATGGCCCAGAAAGAGGATTCAAAATAAATAGGTATGCCCACATGCAGGTGCAACACTCAAGAGAGCTTGATAGTTTTGAGTTTATCAGGAAAGTCCCTAGGGAGTCTGCAACATGGCTGGCATGAAACGGACCTTGTGCGACATCCACCTCCACGCAAGTTCTGTTCTAACACATGCTGCAAAACCTAGCATGGCACAATCTAGTCCACAAGATCAGGATACAGCATATGCAGCAACAGTTGTTCAGCTTATTTAGATCTACTTTCTGTATTATGGACAATTGAGCCAAAGTCAGTGAGACAATATTAAATTTGGATCTATTTGTCTAAGCATGCAAGGAAAATGAAATTCATTCATATACATGTTTCTGTTTGCTCATGTCGACCCATTATGTACCTGTGTCACCTTCTAGGAAGCCCACTTGATAACAAAGAACTTTTAGGAGGTTTGATTTGCTAATAATACAAAAGAAAATGCTCTACTTGTTTAGGCCTCCAATCTGTAATTCTTACTTCATCTGTAAGAATCCCTTTGCCAAAATCACCAAAACATAAAAGAAAGCCTTTATCATGAGAAGTGCTGCTGATTACAAGTGTACTCCTAAAAACCCCTACCTTTTTTTAAGTCTTACCTTCACAGCTTCATATTCAATCTGTTAATATAAGCGTGGAGGATAAAAAGTAGAACCTACTAAATAAAATCACTGTTTCTCATTCAGCTGAATCCTAGTTAGACTAGACTTTATACTAGTCACACATCTAACCTGAGAATAGAAAAGATGCCATATTTGATACACTGAAATACAGACCACTAAATACCTCTCATGACGTAACACCATGTAGACACATGGAACTCACCATTGACTTATAAAGGACACAAAAGGAAGAGCTTTACAGACTCTGTGGGGGCACTTTACAGCTTTCTAGGACACTGAGCAGCCTGCTGGCTAAACATCTAGAAATGCTGTCAGTTAGTGTGAAAATCTTGGAGAAGTTGTGAGCCTTATTCATTACATGTACTTATATGTATGTATTTTATATATATATA
>VXBI01013782.1:299608-345323 GCA_013397375.1 Toxostoma redivivum
ATATATATATGTATAGATTATACGTAACCAGTAGGTGAAGGAAGGTGGTTCTCCCCCTCTATTCTGCTCTCATGAGACCCCACCTAGTCCATCTGCGGATGGGTATCCAACTCTGGGGTTCCCAGCATAAGGCAGCCATGGACCTATTGGAATGAGTCCAGAGGAGGCCATGAAGATGATCAGGAGGCTGAAGCACCTTTCCTACAAAGACAGGCTGTTCAACCTAGAGAAGAGAAAGCCCTAGGGAGACTCTATAGAAGCCTTCCAGTACCTAGATGGGCACAAGAATGCTGCAGAGGAATTTTTGTAAGGGCATGTAGTGACAGAACAAGGGGCGACAGCTTCAAACTAGAAGTGGAGTGGTTTAAATAAAATATTAGGAAGAAATTCTTCACTAGGAGCACAGTGAGGCACTGGAACAGGTTGCCCAGAGAAACTGTAGATTCTCCACCCAGAGATGCCCAATCCCTGTGTTCAAGGCCAGGTGGGATGGGGCTCCGAGCAACCTGGTCTACTGGAAGATATTCCAGCCCACAAGATATTCCAGCAGGAGGGTTGGAACTAGATGAACTTTAAGGCCCCTTCCAACTCAAATAATTCTGTGATTCACATATGACAAAGCATTAGGCTGAGCAGCATAGGACAACTCTTACAGTACTGGATTTAACCGTAGAAGAAAATAACTGCCGATAACCTCTTATTATTCTGTGGGGTAGTAGATAACACAGTCATTTATTCTTTTTCTTTTCCTCTCCTGCACCCCCAGGTGTGTTGAAATGCAATCAACAAATTTAATGATGGCACTTATCAGTCCTTGCGTTTTCAGAAAATTGTCTTCTTATATGTCTGTCAAGATCTAAAACCATGAAACAATCAAAATCAGAGGACTAAATTTTAAAAAATTGGGGGTTTGTACAGTCTAAATCTTTTTAATGGCTGAATAGAAGAGGAGATAGACCTGTGCCAATGAGCTCCAGAACCAGGGCCATGCTGAGCAGGAAGTACCTCAAAGGTAGCATACACAATATGAAGCAACTATAAGAACTGCTGAGCACTGCAGTATGTCTTTATTCATGGCTGCATAAATACCCTTCTCCCTTGGGACATGCCATCTGAAACTGTTACCTGAACGCAGACATTTCTGTCCTTTCTTTGAGGGACACTATTCTCTTTTAAAACACACCAGGAAACAGGGTCATGCTCCCTTTTACACAATAGCCTAATGGCTTGAACACTTGCTCAGGAAACAGGAAAAGTAGGTTCCTTTCTTTGCTCTGTCAGAGGGGATCCAAGCCTGCTTCTTCACCTTTGGTGGGCATGTCCTACGCCTTAGCTACAGGCTGCTGTGTGGAAGACAACACTCTCCAACCTTCCTGTTGAAGCTGTCCCACTTACCACCCATTAAAAAATTGGGGGTTAGAAAAGACTGCCTCCTCTCTACTTGCCAGAAACTTGCCTATCTCCAGACTTTAACATACACATTAAAGAGTCATTAGATCAAACAGAGAAGGAGACTTAATCATACAGCAGCAAAGGCAATAGCTTTCAGCATCCTAGCTGTTAACTTAGTCACATGAATTTTGCTGTGTGAAGTCTTTAGATGCAATATAAAGGCTACTGCTTTAGGCACGTCCACAAAGCCTTACATAGGCTCAAATATCCAGCAAGATAAAGTTGCCTATAGAAACTGATCAATTAACTAAATGTGAAGAAAAAGTAATGGGAAGCACATCAGTAAAAGATCCATTGAACTCACTTCAAAATATTATTTTGATAAAAGCTATAAAGCTGATTAACACATTCCCTGAGAATTCAGAGAGGTGATAGTGAATGCTTTCTGATCTGAAATCTATACTGGCAAGAAAGTTAATCTCCCAGAAACAGCTCAGTGATTTCACCCAACCCTATGGAATTTATTATAACTCAATGAACCAAAAACCTTTGAAGAGAAACATGGGAACAAAGAGTACAGGAGATTTTCCACAAAAAATAACAATTTCAAACAAGACAAAGGAATCTTGTTAGAGTAAATATTCATATCAAGTAAAAATCTTCACAACAGGAATGCCAGAATGACTGGATTATTTACACAGTTCCCAGACAAATCCTCTTTAGGTACTAGAAAACACACTCACAATACCTGAATACCTGTACATGAAGCCAAATATCTCCAGTTTTGTTCATTACATCCCCTAAAATCTGCATTTAGGGTTGGGAGGGTGTTTCTTGGCTGTGGGTGAGGTTTAACTTCACTTCTGTGATACAAGTCCAAAAATGCATTTGATTTCTTTTTCCAAGCCCTCAGCAAATGGACCACATCCCTAGATCTCTACAGATAGGATAGGAAATACTGTATTTTCCTGCACTCAGACATTTTCCTATGGCTTTTTGTTTGCTTTTGTTATGAATGCAAACTATGGGGCTCCATAACATCCCTCACTACTACAAACCTTTGTATGCTATCACCTCAAACTGACTACTGTGAGCCAGATCAAAGTCAGTCATCTTCATCCTCTGGCTTCTGTGCCCAGTTCTGTGGCATGAGACCATAAATCTATCAATAACTTCCAGTCCAACTACAACAGAACAGTTTGCTAAGTGCAAGGGGATCAATAAATCAGATCCTAAGCCCAGTTCATTACTATTTCAAGTTAATTACAAAGAGATTATTTTCATTTAGCCCAGTACCTATACAAAATAATAGTGTTAATGTGAACCAATTATTCAGGTTCAATTCTCTCTCATGTTATATAGGAGTTTGACTAAACCAGTTTTAATGGAGCACCAATCAATAGGATCCCTTGTGGCGGGAAATGCCAGCCGCTCAGATACATAAGGACAAAACCTCCAAAATGGATACAGGAGCAATATAAACATGTGTGAGCGCAAAGGGGATTTTCAAATGTTCTTTTACTTTGTTTATGAATCTCACAAAGCTGCTATGAATCAAGAATGGGGGAGGAGAAAGCATTAAAATGTTAATCAGTTACTTATCTTCTGACATGTTCTAGATCAACATCTGGTGCATGTGCAATTGACAAAGTATGGCATTTGCCACAAAAGCTTATTTAATCTTCCATTCCCAAACTGACCAGGGAAAATTAGCACGCTTAAAAATTAAGTTTCTAGATCCAGGGGTTTTTTTCTTTCAAATAAATAGCCAACATTGTATAGGCTGTCTGTTCTATTTTGGAAAATGTTTTTTGTCTGAGAAAAGACTGATCTTAAGTAGATTATCTATGGGCTGTTTCCTACCGCTTTTTGTCTCCCCTGCAGTATCTTACTGCCAGAGTTTAGTAGACAAGTATAGTCTAGGTTCAGCTGTTTTATTTCTCATTCTTTCAGTTCAAACTGAGATAGCTCACACATCTGTTTTATTTCTGAGAGCACTGCAAAGGAAAAGCGCCCAGCTCATTCTAATCAAGCATAAACTTTCCTATAAATAACTAAGGACCTAACGAAACAATTGTTTGGAGGAAATGAAAGTGTGTTTAGAAGCTCAGATTCCTCTATACTGTATGTCTGAGCTGTTCCAATTTGAATGTCTTCCTGACAGCATGGATCAGTTGCTCTAAGATGCTGTCCCTGGAGTCAGCAAACTGAAACTATAGCAGGAAATCCAGGTATTAACATCATACTATGTGCTAATTATAAATCATCATTTCACAATCTGACATAATTCACTTCTAACCTCTTTTAACTATATCACGTATTTGCTTTCTAATCAGAGTTTGACAGGAGAGAGTGCTTGACATGAGACAGGATCTTTTAGTAAGACAGCAGTTCAAAGATTGCAGCTTTTACACATAGTAACAACCTTAGTTTGATTTGCTGTTCCACAAAGAAATCATAGAGTTTCTTTAAAAAGAAGAAAACTTTAAATCATTTGAAAAGCTTCAAGTTCCTGACTTGTTTTCTGGTTTTGGTTTCTTCCTTGAAGTTAGATGTTAGCCATCTTAACCAGCCTTGCAAAATTTCTATCCTATAGTTACAGTTTCTGCAAGCATAATTAAATATTTTCACCTTTCTACCTTTTTATTTTAACATACCCTGGGAGTATTATCAGGTGATTACTTCAATGTTTCTATGTATGCAGTCACGTGAAAATGGATAGACATTTGAGCATGTATTGTATGCAAATCATTACTTTAGATTAATTCTTCTTAAAATCTAAATTTTTGTATCATATAGAATACTGAAATATCCTACTGTATCTCTCAGCTTAATCTAAAGATTTTTTTTAAAGCACCATCCATTTTTTAAACTAACTGAATATTAGCTGAGAAGAAACTAACAGAGAGTCCATGAAAAACTCTTGAGTTCACTCTTTTATGGTAAAAATAAGATTTTTTTTCCCAGCATTATCTGTAGTTTTTTTCCTAGTTCAATTAGAGGAGAATGACTGAGGCAATAATCCTTTTTTTACAGGCTTACTAACGTGAAGGACAGCATGGATTACTGTTACTTTTTGAAACGTTTTAAATATCCATTGTGTATCCTGTTTTTCTGGCACTAGAAAACTTCAGAGCTGCCAAGACTTGCCATTTATTTCATCTTAATAAAGAATCAATAAGCCAAATCTTGACTCCCAGCAGATGATAATTTAGGATAACATTTTTAATTTCCAGCTGCTGTCTTTTGTCTATCTGGTTGTTATTTTTCATTATTATTTGCTCTTTTCTTTCCATGACAGTAAATCCTTCAGATATGATTACCAATTCAGTCATTTGCCTGTTTGCTGAATAAGATCTCTTGCTATTGATTACCCTAACGACTAAATCCTACACAGAAATGTCACTGGTCAAAAAGCCAAACGCTTCTCTACTGTATAAGATTCTCAGCAGACCTGCAAAAAGCCTGGCTAAAATAGACCAAAATGATTCTAGAGGCTTAACCAGGTTATATGAGATACAGTAATCATGTAGGTAGGAAAGGCTTTGCAAGATCTGGCTGTGCAGCTGAGAAGGCAGTGGGCAGAAGCAGGGAGGCTGGAGCATACAAACCTGCACATCGTAAGTCCCATTTAATAAGACAGGCCTCTGGGAGTTGATGTCCTGCAGTACCCCTGAAAGCACAGTGCGGTTGACTTTCTGGAAGTCTTTGGAGTGGCTGAATTGCACCATGTTGTGGAGAGCCAAAATTTTAGTGTCGAGCTCAGCATCCTGCCTGGTGCGGTTGTGCAGTCCTAGGTGGTACTTGCGGAAGTGTTTGATGAGATCTGTGGGGTCATTTCCGTAGTAACCATACCCACAGATGTTGCATTTGAAGTCCTGAAGCTCTGGAGACAGAGGCGCTGTATCTGGATTATCATTTACCAACAAATCTGCTTTTGATTTGTTCAGCCTTAAACCCCCATCTGAAGGCACTTGTGGGTTTTTTGAGGCCATGGGGACCGGGCTTGAGCCTTGGCCATCAGTTTGACCACTTTGCACTTGCACTGTTTCATCTGAAGCTTTTGGCGACATCTGATGCTCCTCATTTGTCTCCGCTGCATCTCCTGACGGGGTACAGACCACATCTTGGGTGTCATCTGCATCTGATTTTTGAGGAGACTTCAAGGGCTCACAGATTCCCCCAACAGCTGGAGATGAGAAAGCCAGCATATTTCTGTCTGTCACCTCATCATGAGGGAAGGATGGAACATTTCCTCCCTTATTGTGGCTTTCATAATTGAAGCCAGCCTTTTCACTCAGCACTGAGCTTTTCAAGTCCTTTTTAACACTGGAAGATGGCTCTTGGACATGCATGCAAAGTTCCTCCTTGTTACTTAACTCTGCTGCATCACCCTGGTCAGTGTTTTCTTGCATCTGCTCTGCAGAAAATTCTTTTTTCCTTCCAGACTCTTCACTTTCAGTACCTGTAGACTCAAGGGTCTGTACCTCACCTTCACTAGCAACGTTTCTTAGAGGGGGATTCTTTTTCCGGACCATATCTACCACAGAAAAAGAAATAAGGAAAAAAAAAAAAAAACCACCTATAGAATTATTCAAGATATGTAACAGATTACAAACCTGACACTTTTAAAAGCATTCTGAACTATATGAATACATTGAATACATTAACGTATCAGAAAATTTTTGTTGAATAGGTTTTTAAACAATGCAGAAAACTTTTTAAAAATTAGCACACTGAGACTAAACTAAAAAGAGAACTTCCATGAGAGACAGTGAATTGCAGCTTTCATTATCTTTTAAGATGATAATGGTGTGGCAGGAAGAATTTTAAATTAATGACTCTTTTAAATTTCAGAAAACTAAGGGGAAAAATAAACTTTTGAAGTCTAATGTTCATACACAGTACAACTACATAGAATGTAGCTTTGCAAAAATACACTTAAAAGACACAATCTTAAGAAGAACTTAAAGAAGTTATTAGGAAGAAAAGATTTAGTAGAATAAGTACTTGAGGTTTCAGAGAAAGTATTTTCCTAAGCAGGTATCAGTTTCTCTATAACAAAAGTTCCCCCTCCTACTGCCCATAAACTTCAAACAGGATTATACGGATATTCTAGAGTCTGGCCCCACAGTCTATTATTCATGTAATTAGTTCTATTTGCCAAACAAAGAAAAACTAACTTTACTAGGAAACCCATTGTCAATAAAATGTTACAGGCCTGGATCCAGACATTTGACATCACTATGTGGCTGAGCCAGGATCTGCCCTGAAAACACCTGGAATCCACATGGATCTAATCAGCCAAATCTTCCTCTGTTCAGTCCTCCTTGCAGACATAGCCACTACTGCTAAATCTGCAAGCACACTTCCAGGATCCATTTAAGAAAGCTGAGACAGGACAGCAATAAGGATCAGAGAGAAAGGGGGAGTCTGCCACCGATGAGTTAGCTGCTTTCTGAATGGGAGAGATTATGGAAGGACAAGTAATCACACTATGCAGGTACTCAGTCAAATTCCTCATCCACTTCACCTTGCCCACCCTATTTAAGAGAAATTATATGTATTTGAAACTCCTCTGCTTTCTCAACTGTGTGGTTCTGGATTTGATATTCAGCACCAGCTGGTTTGATCCATTTGTGTTCACATGCTAGCTATGGGCAGAAGACAGATGTGCCCCAACATTTCTATGCTCTTAATCTTTGCCAATGCTGTATACAAGGATGGATGTTTCTCTTTGCCAAATTGTGTGTGGTCTGGTGGCAGCAGCCTGCAGTACCACACATGAGCTGTGAGCCACAGATTCAAGTCTGAGACGCCATTCTCAGGCCAACCCTGGCCAGACCCTACAGAGGCACTGGGGATACACACTGCTCTGCCAAGGGAGGACCACCTGGTGACTCTGTGACTCTGGAAGCAGCACTGATGTGCTCCAAATAGCGCTGCATCCAGACCCTTGAAAGCCGTGACAACCTTCTCGAAACAGTACTTTGAGAAGCAAGGCTGGGGACAGAGGTTAAAAATAAAACAGGCATCTGTATATCCTCTTGTTTCCATCTGCTCCACATGAAAGGGCACTATATGCTCTGTTGATAAAAACAGACAACTTCTTAGGGGAAATGTTCAACTTGTGTCTTGGGCTGGCTCTGTTGTCTTTGTGGTTGAGCTGATCCACAGGCAGCATGGGCTACAGCAAGGCGGCTTTCAAACAGAATGCCAGCTCATGTTACAGAAATTTTGACACTCCGTGTGGTCTTAACATTTCTTAAATGCCTACTGCGATTCCTTACTGTAGAAGACACGTATGCTTGGGAACCAAATGTCTTTGGTATCAACTACATCTACTACCAGGGGATGTATGAACTAAACTGGACTTTGTTTTTCCCCAATAGCTTCTGAACCATGAAGTCGCTCAGAACTCAGAGAAGTATCTTCTGCTTTGCTAAGAGAACTATTACAATATAGATTCAGCCTACTAAAACAACATGCACACATATGCAATTCAAGATATGAAGACAGTTGTCAGCCTTTCAGCATTGCTACTTCTCTGTGAGACTCCATGAATGCTCTTGGTTAACACACACCAAAAATATCTGTGAGCACCTCTGGTAGGTGTTCAGCTAAGTATGTATTTTTTTCCTGGTTACACATCCCAAACCATTTTTAAAATAAATCCCTTCCATTTAAATGCAATTTGTGGCAGATGACAGAGAAAGAAGTCTTAAATGTGCAGTGAAGAAAAATCAGAAATTGAGAAAGCAAACATCATGACTGTTACCGCAGTCAAAATTAAAGAACACTAAATGCAATGTTCTAAAATGTTTTTGTTACAGGTATTTTTGGCAGATAAGGAAGGCTTAGAGATTTGCTATCTTAAAGACAACTGACAGAAGAGTCAGAGAAAAGGACAGAAAAAAGTCCCTTTAAAGAAAAGAGAAATCTGGACTGTATACAGGCTAACTGGACAGTAGATCTAGCTACTTTAGTTCTAATTTTCCCAATACATTTGTCAGTCTGGGTTGTTAATGGAGGAGAAAAAAGAAAACTGTATCTGCCTAATGGAGCTTTTTCATGCAGTATTCTACACTTGGAGAAAGAAAGGAAAGAAGAGAGAAGATAACATTGACTTCCTTAAGCTGAATTTAAAAGTATTTTCCCTTCTTTTCTCTTTTAGCTTTTGAAAAATCATCTGTCATTTATTTGTTTGATATCCACTCAAGGGGACGGTAAGAAAAGACACAGGGATTTTTTTGTTGCTGAAATTCCACCACTATCATTTTTCAGAGACATATTATGTAAATAAAACTACATTTGCAATACTCCTAAATTGAAGAAACCATCCCCTAGCAAGTCGTAAGTTAGATACAGAAAGAATATAGCCACTCTGAAATTATTATCTCTAACACAAATAACAGATTGCACAATGTTTTATTGTGTGCCAAGAACGTTTCGGTTAACAATTTCACTTGAAAAAACAGATCACATACTTGTAAAATCATACCCAGCATTGACTTCATAAGGCATGTGGCTTTAGAGTGCTTTTTACAATTATTAATTCTATTAGTCAACTAGCAGGCGGGCTAATGCAATTGTCTTAGAAGATGCACGGAAGACACAGAAGACATTTTGAGAGCTGATCTGTATATCTGTAAAACAAAAAAAAAAAAAAAAGGTTTGCCTTCCTAAATTATGCATTCAAAAATGGTGTTTACATAAAAACATTATTATACCTATTGTACATCCCCATGCATCTATTACTGGGCACTATACAAATAGAGTCTGCTGTTCTCTATTTCCCTCAAACATGAGAAATCTCATAGCTCTCTTCTCCTCAGACACACGTGCTCTGGCACACACACGCACTCACACAAAAAGACAAAAAAAAATCTCTGAGATAATGTTTACCAAACACAAAATCTAAAATAAGCTTGAAGTAACTATTGAAAATGAGCTGTAAAAAGAAAGTGTCTTAAAAATTCACACGCATCATCATGGGACTGGCCTAATGGGATAGTTACTGGCATCTAAATAACTCCATCAGCCATTGTAAGTTAACCTCTGCTGGCTGCCTTCTGTTCCACTTCAAACAAAATTAGTGGTGCTACTTTCTTTGTTAGCAGGCAACTTCCCACATCTCTGCAATGCCATCACAATAGTAAGCACATTTGTTGGGTGGTAGTAAAGAAGCCAAGTGAAGAACAGGCTCTGGGACTGAACTGCCTTTTCAACACTGAAAATAGTGATCTGCCAAAAATAAAAGAATTACTAAAACTGATGTGAATTAAAGGACTTCTCGAGCTGAGGGAATTTTGGACAAGGCCCAGGTTGCAGCTATATGTACTTTCCCTCAAAAACAGCCAAGGCTACTCTATGTGGTTCATACATCTGCAAGATACAATTTTCTCTTCAACAGTCACATCAGTTTATCCCTGGAAACAAAAACTTCTGCTAAAATCACTTTGCAATTCAGGATAATGAATTACCATAGTGACTACTGTTCTTCTTTAAAAAAAAAAAAAAAAAAAAAAGAAAAAAAAAAAGAAAAAGGAAAATTCTGGTAATAGTTTCTTAAGAGTGGTGAAGATAATGGCTAATTACCTGCTGATCACCAGCTCCCCAGCGGGTTATTGTTGTTGCTCATTACTTTTACTGAATGTGATGTTTGTCATCAAAGCCTATTGCAACAGAATGCTTGTTGCCTGGTGCTTGTGCTGCAGGTTTAGGTCAGATCTTAGTCATATGCTCTTTTTAACAGAATAATCCATCTAGAAATATGTTTGAATTTTATGAGATGCCACTGACTAATCTTTGTACAAGTAAATGCAGAAGCAGACAAAGAGCAAACTGAGTCAAGGGTATATGAAGACTGTGATATTATCAGTTAATACGCTGCAGCAACAAAAAGTTAAATGAAAATACACATTTATATTCAACAGGCTCAAGTAGGCCATCTTTGTTAAGGGATTGTAAAATTAATACTTTTACACTCATATATATTACACACCCACACAAAGACATATAATGCACATTTGGTGCTCAAACATCAATCATTTTCCCAGAATAATGCAGCAAAAAATCATTAACTCTCAGTGTCTCAGCTTAATATATGTGTAATACTTACCTATCTCACAGGAGTGTTGTGAGGCTTAATTAATTAGTGACTGTAAAGCACTTTGTGATCCTCTAATGAAAGGTGCTACATAGCACAAAGTATTATTAAAATCATTAGGACCACAAAAAAGCCCTGTGGAATTCCAGCCTACACTGTCTGTTGGGGTTGGGAGTGATCTTATTATTAAAAGGAGACCATCAGACTAATTTTCATAATTTTTTCAAGATTTTTTCCCCCTTTGCTGTTGTGATAGCACGTTAGTAACTAGAAATTTAATCTTTATCATCTTAATAGCATATACTCATGTAGTTTGTTACTGCAGGGCTAGAGAAGAGAGCAGGGCTTTTGGCATTCATCTGGCTTTCCCTTTTAAGAAAAAAAAAAATTGAGAGATTGAGAGACATATTTTGACACCTTCCCACACTCCACTCCAGCAGGACAGCCGATCATGTGAGATCGCAGGATACTTGCTATAGCTGCATGGGAAAATAATGCTGTGGTTTTAATTTCTCGGCTTTTTAGACTTCTTTTTCTTTCACAGAAGAAAAAAAAAAAAAGAAAAAAAGGAAGAAAAACAGAAAAAAAACACAAGACACAAAACAAAACCCAGTTTATTACACATAAATAGACTACAAAGACTGTCTGCTGTTCTTCATATAAAAACCCCTAAGTGTTCAAAGTGCCGGCTTCTATCAAGCACATAAAGTCCTAATCAATCTGGAGCCTCCTCCCTACTCTCCATACAGCAGTTGAGCAGCTGTAAGGAACACGAGCTCCGAAGGCACAGCACTCCTGTTTTGAGACTGAATTTCTGGGAAAGCGTTTCGGTGGCTCCGTCCCTGGGGAGCCACCCGGCACCCAGCACTCCTGGGCAGCCAGTCCCGCTGGGCTGGCCCAGACCTGTGCCGAGCACAGCCAGAAACTGAACAACCTCATTAGTACAGCCCACAATTCAAAGACCTGCCATGTTTTCTAATTTAAGTGGTAAAAAAAAAAAAAATAAAAAAATCTGTAAATAACACTGGAAACTCCAGGTGTAATTGCTGCCCTCGCTGAAAATTAGATTACTTAGATGCAAACTACCCCAGACTCAGACATGGTAGTAAAGAACTGATAGAAGCTGCTGCCCTTCTACCTTCCCTTGTGGACACCTGCACAATGAAATGACAGCTTCACATCCCTGCCATCTCCGGTGGGGACACAGAGCAGGAGGTACTCACACACTATGCTTCTCTCCCACTTTTTCTTGTGGTTCTCAAAGCAAGCCTGCCAGCAAACAACCAACACACAGCCCTCCCAAACTTTTGTCTGCTGAGAAGGAAAGGAAAGAACAGCTCCTTTTGTATAAGGAACCCAAGAGTCAGGCCCCAAACCATGGGAGGGCAGAAGAAGCTTAATGACAAGCAACTGCCTCTTCAATAAGACCACCTCCTTTCTGCTTTGGCACAAGTGTCTTCAGAAGATGTCACAGGTCTAAGCAACTGACAAGTTTATTCCAAAGGAGTTTTTAATCTATACATGTTCTTATGCAAGCCCCTCAAAGTGTGTGTCTACTCTTTCCTGCCTGAAATTGCTAAGGTAGAACATGATTCCAGGTTGTCAGTAAAATTAGGCAGGATCAGACATCGTAATTGGACAAAATGCATCTGTTTGATATTTTACACTCCACAGGCTCCACTGAAATTATGATAGCTTAATCAATCTAAAAAATGCAAGGAGAAAACCATGCCTTAAATATTGTATTAGTAGAACAGCATTATAGCAAAACACTTGTTTTTTTTCCTCCTCTCCTACTCTTTTGCATTTTCAGGCTCTTCAGTTTAGCCCCTCATCACCAATTTGCCAAGGGCTGTTTGCAATTTTTTCCCCACTAAGTCTACAACACAGAGACAAGTGAAAAGAACTGTGGTCTGTTCAAGCTTGCTCCTTCCATTTACATTTACTTTCCCAACATCGATCGTTTTCAAATCTCTAAAGTTGCACTTTTGGACATCTTAAATCCTGTTCAGCTACAAAGTGCCATCACCTTCAAACAACTCTCATCAGATAAATCTCTTATTAATTCACATTGAATTAATTCACAATGATCTTTTCTATTACATTATGCTTCAGAGCACAGCACACATCAGTAGTCATCTAGCCACTGGAATAAATCTAACCTTTTCTATGGGTATAAAGCAGACACTTGGTCATTTCAAGAGAGTTTAGGAGTGGCATTTCAAAACAAATTGTTTAAGCCCACTTCCAGGCACTTATTTCATTTTAAGCTCACTCTTGGGGTAATCACATAGACACTTTCAGGAGAAACTGAAGTCAAAAGATGATCTGTCTAAAGAGGTGACATGAAAAAGAATTTTATGCTCTCTTGCAACCAAAATGAAGAAGTCTAAAACTGCTTTTATTTACAAGTTTCTGAGTACGGCAGGTTGCTGCTCTGCATTTCTTACTGGCCTGCTGCAGAGAGCTTGTTCCTATCTGCCCTCCACTGACATCTGTCCAGTATGGGAGAGCCCAACAAGGCAAGATTCACTTTGCCCTTGCTTCCAGTCAAGTACCTAAAAGCACTCTTTACATGGGACACCTAATTAAAACTCAACAAAGCTTGTGTAACAGGAAAACTAACATCACTGCCATTTTATGCATAAATAAAATTATCTACACAGAAATGAAAAATTCAAAGCGTTCAAGGTGATGTGCAGGCAGAGCTCTTGGCTAGTGACTGAACCTGGGTTCTCCAGAGGTCCAGGTCCTTATCTCTCTCCTGTATGTATTTCAGTAAAGAAAGCATCACCCTAGCACTTGGCAAAAGGCCAAGATCCCATAATTTAATAAGGTACAGAAGGAGTATCTCATGCAAAAATCTAAGTGCTCCAATTTATCATGACAGTTATGGGATAAGCTGACATTTTATTTGTATGCAAATTAGTCTCCAAAACAGCATTAAAAGGCTGTATTTTCAGAGAATATTATGCCTTTGCTTCTCTGTTCTGCATTTATCGAAACTCAGCTTTGTATATTAAAAGTAGTTTAATTTTTATGTATTGATGCTGCTTTGCATGCTCCCCAATCTACTGTTACTGCACCACAAAGAGAATCCAGCCTGATTTGCTTACTGCAATGAAGTAACTGACTTCTGCCAGGACTGACACCTCCTATGAGAGCCCTGCCTGCCATCCTCTTTGAATCTTCTGGTTATTCTATTAATTATCTGTCGTTACACATTATAGGATGCAGAACATTCCCTACTAGATGAAAACAGAGGTCTGGTGTTCTCTTTTGGAGATACCAGATCCTTCAAAGAAGGTTCAACTGCCTTTGGATAGAATCACCTATTTCTGTGAAAAATAAATTGTTCCTAATCCTCAGTGCTTAAGACAGAAGACAGTGGCTTAGTTTCTGAAGAGTAAGAGGATTTGTAGGCCTTAATTATCTCACAACATTTTACAATTTGTTTTTAAAGAAGTCTTATATATCCCCATGTCCAATAAAAGTGACTAATATCTAAGCCAACATTACAATGACCCTGGTATCAGTGACATCTTGTAGCTCTCACTCTACGATCTAAATCTGGGGGGGGAAAAAAAGGAAATATTTTAAGTGTTTAGAGTTTGCTTTTTGTCTATGGAGTAGAGTTTTCCCTCAGTATTGCACTAACAAGAATCAGACCCCCTGGGCTGTGGGCACATCTATCATATCCCCACAGTTCATCCTGTCTTTAGGGCAAACAACCACTGTCTTGTTAAACTCTTCTAGTAGGTGTGGCAATCATACGTTTCAATTTCTTTTCAGCCTAAGTAAACTCAGTGTTCTCTCTAATCCAAATGTCCTTTGAAGACAATGGGAGTTTAGGGTTTGCAAATGACTCAGAACTGAATCTGAGTTGAGTGTACTGGCAGAGGCAAGCACAATGCTACCTTGAGATGAAGAGTGAGGAAAGAAGGTGACCTCCTGGCTCCTAGGCAAGAGCAATCAGGTATGGGTACAAGAAATTACTCATTTGTTCTTTTGCATTAAGAATACAATGGACTGATCCTTTTCCCTTGAAGGTAATGGCAAAAGCCCCACTGACTCCTAGACACTAAAGCAGCAAGTCTGAGATGTGCTGTCCCTTTCTGCCAGGTGAGGTCTGTGATACGAGAGAAAGGCATCAGGGTTCCCTTGCCCAAAACCTCAGTCAAATGGAACCATAAATTACTTGGGAGAAGAGGAAAAGATGTTAGAGAGATAGAGGATGGTTTTGGCTAGCATTCCAGAAAAGTTCAAATAATTTTGTTTCCAACTAGAGGCAAAATCTTCCCATTTGAAACAGGGCTGAAATTTCAGAAAGTGGGAAGGAGCAAAAGACCACAGCCTAGACCTAAAACAGGAATATTAAATCATCCCTGGAGAGGGCATTATTGTAGACCAGACCAGCCAGACCAGAATCAAGATGAACATGAGTTTGCAAAAATGTCCTTAATTTTTTTTCTTCTTAAAAAGATTTGGCAGGGGTTTCCAGACACAAGTTACATAGGTAAGAGAGGGCAACCAAGGGCAACCGGAGTTGAGCCCACATACATCAAAGTAGACTCAGGCTTTGGGTACCTATCCAAACCGAGCCTTCAAAGGTTCTGATGTTGGCCTATTGTTTAGCTTGAATCTTGTCTAAGCTTGTTCAGGAGAGCCCACATTCAGAAGTATGGAAGAAGGGAAAAAGAACACACATTTTCCAAACTGTGATTGCAAAACAAAACAAAAAAATGTAAATCTACCTGCTGCAGGGTAATACTGGTAAGCGTGGCTAGCTATTGTTGCTCCATGCTTTTCAATTTCCATATATTAGCATTCATTGCCGACATTATTAAATCCAAAGTTATTTGGATGCTTTGATCAGCAAATTGAACCTTGAGTCTATACATGATGTACCTATATTCACATAAAGCTTACAAAACTATTATATTTCCCTATTTTAACATTTTTCCCCCCACATGCTGTGAGTTACCATATATCCCACAGCCATACATTCCAAACGCAGACTATTTTATTTAGTAATTTATTCAAGAATTTAGATAAAAAGAAAAGCAATGGAAATTGTTTGGCAATCTCTATATAAACAGTTCCTATATATTTGGGTTGAATCATTCAGCAATTGCTCATCTTGACATGCCTGTGACAGACAAAACTTTCATCACCAATATGCCCTCTTGACTTAGAGATCAGGATACAGGAGATCCATATTACAAAATCTCTTTTACCATTTATGGCTATCACTAAAATTAAAATCACATTAAACATAAGCAAGTCAGAATTTTGGCACTGTTTTTCCACTCAGCACAAATAACCCCACTCTTCATTGTGAATGGGGGAGAAACAACAGCAGTGGCAACCACAACAAAAGAGTGGATTGTGTGTTCCCTACACAAACCAGAAAGCTGCGCCTATTCAAGAAATCTTGGCCATTTGTCAAAAATCATAGAACTGATGTTGGAGCCCAATATTAGCTCCAGCCAAAGCAGTGGTGAATTACCTTGCCTTTCAAATCCTTTTTCGAAGGAAAGACTCTCTTGCCGCACATATCACATGGTCCTCATGCAGACTGAGAAAGAGAGCCACTTTCTTAAAAAACCCAAAGTAAAATACATTAAAATAAAAAGACCAAAGTGAATGCAAATGGATTCACTCTGAATGGTTTGTCTATTATTTGCCCATTTTACCTCTTATTTTTCTTTTGAAGCTGAGAAATTAAGTGAAATGCTGATAAGAAAGCTAGTCTTACAGCACTTCCACCTTAATAATTTGTTATGAAACAGCTTTAAAACAGTAGCACTTTTCGCATAGCCATAAGAATTGAGTACACGCATTCACTGAGGAGTATGATTTCTGTTTTACCCATTTCAGCTCTGGTCGGAAAAGGGGGAAGGAGGGCGCAGAATAAGAAGACTCCTTGATACTCTGCTGATGTGGCTTTGCAGCAGCTTCATGATTGCTGGCAACCCTTTAAAACTGGCAAGGGATGCCAGCGCCAGCCTGCTGACTCCTGGATGAATATATATAGTGCAAATAATGCTGTTCTTGAATCAGTTTTTCCCAAACTCCCACATAAACTTTCCATGGGAAAATCACATAATGCCTGCATAAGTGATTTTATGAATCTAGCTTTCAGCTTTTGATAGAAGATTTCTTACGCTACTGGCTTTGATTCTTTATTGCACAAAGGGATGGTGCCAAAAGCCCTCACATTAGCCTGCACCATGCATCAGACATCAGGAATTTAATTTAAACATCAGTAATCTGCCAGGATCATAAAACACATACAAAAAAAGATTTAATTTTTTTCCCTGAGAGGTAAATATGTAATTTCAGAAACACGAGTACAACATAGATGGCAGCAACATATAGACAGAAACTAAAACTACAAATTAGAGTAGAAATCTTCAGTCTGCAGAGTTGAACAGAAGTGAACAGTTGTTTTATTCCTATTGAAGATATATTTTTAAATAAGTTGGGTACTATATTTCTTTTCCAGAAGTAATGCATCTAAATGTTCCATAAAAAATATATATTAAAAAAATATAACTACCTCTCTAAAGGTTACAGAGAAGTATACAACCACAGATTATACTCACATTTCCATTCTCAAAAATCCCCTGTACGCAAGCAAGTCTTACCACATTGCTCCTGTCTTCCTCCTCAGAGCTGCCTTCATGCCACCTCAGTTTCCAATTCGGTACCTCACTAGTTTTAAGAAATATCCAGCAATGATGTTGAGCTGATTTGTTGCACTGGAATGTATCCCACAAAAAGTGAAAGCTTTTGCTGTGTTTTCACTTATAAATAAAGCAACTATTAAAGCAGCTTCTGGGTTCACTGGCATTTTGGAGTCTAAAAAAAGTCCCAAAACTACTTGCAGAGGCTACAACAGCACCTTCTTTGAAGTAATGTTGCAACTTGTGCAAAGGAGTTTGGGATGCACCTGAGATCTGAAGGTGTGGGCTACCAATTAACACAGCCAATTAGGTGGAGAAGCTGAGAGTCCAACACGGATGGAGTGAGATAACCACAACTGAATAAAAGGACTGCTAAATGTGAGCCAGTTGGCTGGGTACAGATCATGTCATTCTGCTCATCTAGCTGCTTCCCATCAATAATCTGTTGCTGTTTGCTCTCCCCATGACAATCAATCCAAGCAGCTAGGGCTGCTTCTAATTTTCCAGTCTAGGAATAGCTGCAGAACATCCACAACTACTTTTTCAAACAACTCAAGAGATAAATGTTTCATCCACATATCAGCGTGCAAATTCTTCCCAAAACGGGACTAGTCAAGAGTAAATAATTACTCCTGTAACAGTTTCATCTGATAAACAAGAAGACATAAGGCTGCAAAAGTTATCTTTGTACCATTAATAGTTAGGAGAGAATCTAACTTCTAAACAACGTGATTAACTGATACAGGACCCAAAAACTGTGACAATTCTGTAGAGAACGTTTCACAATAGATACAGTCATTTTTTCAGGATTAGTATTACCTATACATTTTTTACCTCTTGAAATCTGGTACAACCGGATTTATACAGCAAAGATGCCTTCCTTTGAAGAAGACAGAGATGAAATCAGAGCCAATTAAATTTAAGCATCTCTTAAACAATTCTTTTGTTAAGCAGTATGTATTGAAAGAATAAGAATACATGAGAGAAATTGTAAATTATCTTCATAATTTGGCCTTGGCTTCTCTTCTTGTGAGCAATGAGAACAGACCAAGATCACAGATAAAAACCTCAACGTCATAAGACACTTGTAACAACCATTGTATGTAGATAACAAGATGAGCATATATATGCATATATGACCTAAAGAACAGACACTGCAGGAAACCAATGTATTTGTGAAGTACATGGTATTTGGGTCTTCTCCGGCATCAAAATCTACTGATTAAACAAAACATAGACTTGAGTCTCTCTTTTAAAAAACAATAACCTTGTTATCGTTGAATCCCTTATCATCTTGATAGGCCTTGGCCTATTAATAGAAAAATAATTATTTTTTATGACTCCCAGATCTAAAGAAGCAATTTGATTTCCCATCCTATTAAACCCTAAGTTGTTGAAGCTCTGGATCTCCTTTGAGTCTGAAACAAAAATACCCACCAGGTCCACTCATTACGTAACCTCACGCCTCATTCGCCCACAGTGGAACCTACATGCAGTTCCCATTTGCCTGCTCACAAGATGGCACGCTTGTCTCACGCCAACTGCACAAATAAGTCAGGATTACACTCACAGCATCAAGGATAATTAAAGGTTAGGAATGGAGGTGGCAGCAACACGCTCCCACACCAGCAGTGGCCCCGGTGGGGCTGCAGGCCTGTCTGCCTGTGCTGTGCTGCCTGAAACACCATGCAGGCACTGCCCTGCTGCTTCTCACTTCCGAGCTCACGATGTGGGAAACAGTGGGGGCTTGGATGCTGCACACCCCACAAGAATAAAACGTGGCTCCTTAAGCCCAAACTGAACTTTATCCACATAAAACTCTACTGGCCTCTGGGCTGAAGGGGACCTGAGTAATTCATGAGTACACTGTAATCTGGGCAACATACACACACACTTGATTAGACTCTAAAATTACTGAAAATTACCATCTCCCTTGCGTCTTCCTAACAGCTTGATTTATCAATGCCTAATGTCTCATTATGTTTCAATTTGAATCATGACTGTAAATCACTGGATATACACAAAAAGAATGAGACATAAAATTTGGAAAAAATTAGGATGCATGAGAGACTGGACATCAGAAACTTTATGAAAATATTAAAATCAGCAATGGAAACATCATATAAATCAAGAAATGGCAAGTCTACTGGAGGTAGTGGAATAAAGACCCCATGCTTCACTCATCACAGGTAGAGATAAAATTTGTTCAGATTTACAGAAATGTCCTTTTTTGTTTTCTTTAAAGGCATATGTGTGTAATATAAATGATAGGAATATAGGAATATTATTGTAACTGTTGATTTCATTCACATTCACTATAAAAGATCTACCAAAACAGAAAAGATACCACCTTTTATTTCAACTGCAGAAAGAGTGCATAAAGTCAGGGACTTTTGTTTACATGGCAGGCAAGTACACACATTTAATTGTACACACAGGCCCTTCAAGTTAACCTGTGTCCTTTATACAGGTAACCAGCTGCTAATCATTTTCTGCAGATCCCTGCATTTTGCTCTGAACTCACAACATCACAAGAAAATTTGATCTTTGAACCCAGCAAAAATTAAATACATCTCAGGCTGTACTGGAACTGGCATGTGACCACTGTAACTGCGGTTCAAAAAGTGAGGAAGTGTCAATGGTTTAGGCATCAAGATGGGGAAAAAGAAGACCATGTGCAAGCTCACACTGCCATCACAATGCTGTGCAAGCTGGAAACGGTGAAGCCACATGAAAGCATCAGGCACTTCTCACTGCCAGTTAAACTGCTTCCTGTAATTATAAATATACAAAGGTTAAAGTAAGAAAATTACTACAATGCACTGATAGAAAATGAATTCTCAAATACTCAAAAGATTAATCAACAACAGTCTATCAGCATAAGATACTGTGGCAACACTCAGCATTTCTGAAGCAGACAGCCTGGCACTTTATTTGCTTTGCCACTTGAGAAAAATCCAACATCAGATCGTGGGTGCATCCCAACTGTGGGACACTCTTCTGCAGCTCCCA
The DNA here is from genome assembly GCA_013397375.1 of Toxostoma redivivum. Lineage (NCBI taxonomy): Eukaryota > Metazoa > Chordata > Aves > Passeriformes > Mimidae > Toxostoma > Toxostoma redivivum. Next base: position 319,811 of record VXBI01013782.1, read on the forward strand.
GCTCCAAATGCTCACCCTGGCAACATCCTGACTACACGTCAGAAAATCTGGTTTGGCACCATCCTCCTAAGCATTTTGGACTCCATCAGTAGAAACTCAAGCGAACAGACAAAACGCAACATGCGCCATCCAGCAGATGAGAATTGCAGAGTCTGGTCTGCAGGAGAGAATCAACAACTGCTCAGCACTGGCTTATGTTTCCTACAAGCACTCTGCCTTTCACCAATACTGAGGAGATACTTTCTGCTATAGTTTGTAAAGTCATTTTTTCATTACTATTTATTGGGGGTTTTTTTGATTTTTTTGTTTTTTTCTCCTTAAATAGAATAGTAGATGATTAAAATAGAAGAGGCAGACCTATGGTTAGGCAAGCGAACATGGTCTCATAACTTTCTTTGTGTCCATAGAAAATCAACATTATATACCAATCACTCCCACTCCACAACAGCCATATCACAGCTATGTTTACACTGTTTTTGTAACACTCATCAAGAAGTGAGCCTGGCCTTGAGGCCAAATGACAAAGCAGAGACTGAAACTCTTCTACGATACTCTCAAGTCACTTCTTTCAATTTGAACTAGTCCATCAGGGTCTAAAAGTCTCATTTCAAACAGCTGCATCACAGATGAGCTAACAAGACAAATACCAAAGCGTTTATACAGAAAATACTAAGGAAACTAAATGATAACAAAAGATTTATGGTATGTTCAATCTCGAGAAGTACAGAGATATACAGAAAACTACTGAAAATTGTATTGAAAGTGGGAATGAAAATTAGTAGGGAAGAGTGCAAGCTTTGTGAAATAACAATCCCTCACACTTTTTAACAGTGATTGAAGAAGAAAAAAATAAAGAAAACAATGCAGTAGTAGACAACAAAGATAAACCAGTCCAAATCACACTTTATGTCCCAGGCAAAAATTTGGGCATGAACAGGTAAGTAATGATGTCACAGATGATACTGCATTAAGAAAACCATTTAAAAATGTTCAAGAAAGATTATTTTTAATGAAGATATGGAAGATGTGGCTCTTGTCTTTATGAACATGTGAAGTGCAGCTCATTTAGACTAGAAACACAATTGCTAGCAGCAGGTAAACATTAGGGAGGGAAAAGCTTAGGATCCAGTTGGCATAAGAACAAATAGACTAGCCATGATTAACTTTGGGCTGAAAATGAGAAGGAAGGGTTTTAACTGACAAAGCAGTCAGGCTATGAAACATCCTTCCACCAGACGCTGTCAAGGCAAAAAAAATCTCTAACTAATTTTAGGATAAAGGTGGGTCACTTCATAAAAAGGATTACATACAGTGGTTGATGTTCAAAGAGCTACTCATTGCTCACAATTCCCACAGAACTTTAGAACAACACACACAAATCCATTTTTCAGGGTATGCACAGCCTTACCACTACTCCTTAAGAATATACATGCCAAAGGCACTGTTTCCTCAAAAGCAGTTGGGGTGCAAGTCCCTCTTTATCCCTATCATTTTTGTTTAAATATTTTTATATTCATAATGACCTTCTGAATTCCCTTTAAGGCCAATAGGTTTAAAAACACACTATATACTGCATTCAGACTAAATACAACATATATGTTATTTACTTGGGCAGCAGGAATTAACTGTAACATTATAAACCTTTTGTGAAAAAAGCCATCCTTTATATCTACTGTCTTACCAGTTATTTGTATGTCTGACTGTGCCATATTTCAAGCAGGCATTGTATTTTGTATTTTGAAGGTAGTTTAGTAATTAAAAATACAATGAGAAGGCCATTCTTGAGCCCTCTACATATGTTTCACAAAAGACATACCCTGAGTTGCAAACACTCCTTTGCCAGAAGAATCTAACAGAGCTACATTTAAAAGTGGGGGGGAAAATATGGGTAAAGTTATTTTCAGTAAATTGTGCACGAAGTCTGAGTATGACAGCCATCTACAGATAGAATCTGTGGAGATCTGATAGATACTGATAGATCAAGTTCAGGCGTTTTGAGACTACGCCTTGCTGGTCATCAAAAAAAACCCTTTTTAAAAATTTTTTTTGTAACACAAAACATTAAAATTCTGCATGTTACAGTTTTCAACTGAACTTAATCTCTTTGGATGAAAATAAGCAGATAAGGGGTGATACCTGCTGCTCTCTCTACTGAAGAAAATAAACCTTTTGCTTCAATTCAATGCGGAAAGAAAATTACCTGCCTCTTTGCTCCTTCTTGAAGCTACCACATCTCTCTAGATTGTTGCAACATCCCTGTTCTCACATAATCCACAATTCCAAAACAGAGATGGCTACACAGTCTGATGTGGTCAAACTGACCAATGCAACTCTTAGAATTCCTAAAAAGCTTTTTATGGGGTTCATTTGGGCCTGACCAACCTTCACATATTATTTTGGTTTAGCTGTGTAAACACCAGGCCATTTGTTTCAAACTTCTTCTTCTTCTTCCACACTAGCACAATACATTACTAATGTTTTTTTTCTTTCTGCAGCACTGAAATGCATTTAAACGTACTTATTTATTTATTTACAGTACATACTGTCTGCTAGAACCAGGGCTCTTGGAAAATCCTCCATTTGGCAGTCCTTTCCAGCATTTGGTTTCTACCTGACATAACACATGAAGGTCTTTTTTCCCCTTTAAATGTAGTGACTTTTTTGCTTCTGCTTGTGACAAAATGCAAAGACTTAAGATTTCACCACTAAGCACACAGACGAGAGGGTAACTGTGACAAAGTTCAAAGGAAAACTTGGTTACATTTCTCATCAGGAGCAGAGCTGTCACCAAATCAAGGAGAGGGTGCCACAGGCAGATCCATGATCCAGGATCCAGAATCCAAATGTGCCATTTTATGATGAGCTTAAGCCCTACTGGACCTGAAGGGACACTGCCCATTCCTTCCCCACTGTCCGCAGGGCCCTGCCCTGTCCTGCACCCACACTGGCCAAAAATGTCCTGCACAGCCTAGGGCTGACAGGGGGCCAGTCAGATTGTGCCTTTCAGTGGCAACTCAGGCTTGGATTAAAGGAGCTCACATCTCCTCTGGACAGCCCAGCTCCCATTTCCTTCTCTGCCTTTGCAGACTCAACCAGCACTGGAACCAGCATTAGGAACAAGCCAGAAAGGGTCACACACACCTGAAAAACCTCCAAACCAAAGCAGTACTTACTCCTCACCCTGAAGGATGACAGGGAAGATGACCATACTGAAGGTCCTGGGGCAGGGGCCACACTCCTGGCCTGGCTGATGGCTTCTGCACACCTGCAGCTCACCTTGCCAGCACACAGGGAACACAAAGCCATCCCTGACAGAGCAGGGGAACAAAAATAAGCCAGGCCTTAAAGGAAGGAACGATTAAAATGTCTTTTTTAAATAAGAGAGAGAGAGGGAAAAGAAGATTGCAGGAGAAAATAATCTTTATCTGGCAGGAAATAGAAGTCCTGTCTTCAGAAAAGTAAATTCATTATTGCAAGCAAACTGATTCATTAAGTAACATGCAGAGGAGGATTATAATGCCCTCCTTGTCATTAAAATGCTTTGAAATCATACTTCTGTCAGCTACACTAATGATAGATTTTATATTACACAGCAGAAGCTATGCTCTGGCTAGAATTTGTTGTGCTGTGCACAGGAGTTCATATCAGAAAAGCAGTTCACAGTGGCTATAAACATGTTTAGAATGCACAGAAAACCAACCATACTATACAGAAACCAGATGGAAGGGTGATGAACTGGTCCACACAAAGAGGTAAATTCCCCTTCTACCCAGGAACCTCTTTAGTTTAAGCAAGAGTCCTATCTTTGGCATATTTTTCTACCAAATATAAAGACTGCTTGAATGCTCAAAGTCTAATCAACTTTTTGTTTCCTTTTGTCCACATATGAAGACTAAAGAAGAGCACTATTAGAAATACACAATACATTTATATTTACCTTTTTACCAGTAGAAAGGAGTTTTATTTAAGTGAAATTAGGGTCTGGTGCATTTTGATGACTCTATGTAAACCTTTATTAAATATAGCAAATTTCAGGCTCCAAAACTCAGCAGAATTGGCACAATCAAATTTCTACGTGATTTATCAGCTTCACTGTCATAGTAACTGCCTTGGCGCATTTCTCTGCTTGGTTCTCTCTGTAAGCTGTCAGAAGTCACTCCATCAAACAGAAATGTAACACTATTTTTATTGCTTATCTCTTTTGCCTTGGGTTACATCAGTAAGTCATCTCCCTCTGTCAACTTGACAAGAGTCTTTTTGGTGTTGACCTTAAAAGGACACAGCTGTGACAACTTTGGTTTGGGTTGGTTTTTGTTGGGTTTTTTTTGTTAATAGTTCTCAGCTGAATACTTGCTCTTCATAGTCTGGGATCTTCATCTGGCACTGTCTTATACCCCGTGAGTAGACTGAGCACAAAGCATTGTACACTCAGCCCCACAGTATCTTCCAGCCTTTATCACAAGAGGCACTGGAGAAGTCAGAGGTAGATACTATTCCAGCAAAGCCATGATTAATTATAAGAGGTCTTCTAGATTTGATCTTATTTTCTTAATGCTCTGTAATTAATGAATATAAATATGCATCCTTATTTCCACAGCCTTTGCTCAAGATATTAAGAACTCAAATCCCTGGACTCAATCCCCCCTGGCATTTTCTCTCGTGTTACATAAGTAACTGTGGCTGACTCTCTCCAAGTCCCAACATTTGAAGATCAGGACAAAAAATTTGCTCAGGATTTTAGACTAAGGAAGAAAGAATATACTATGAACCACACACTGTGAACTTCTCTTAATACAATACCTCAGCTAGGGGATATTTGGAAAATACAAAAATATTTATGTAATCTGAAAACAGCACTTCTGTTTCTGCCATGCACCGTCCAGTAAATGCAACACATAACTGATTTAAAGAAATAATATGATTTTGTGCCAAACATCTCAGAAAATAAAGAGAAACAAGTACACAACATATTTTAAATTCATTGCACTATTTGCAATGATGGTTACTTACATTAATATAGATTTTAATCATAGCAACTTACACATTGCTAGTTTTAACTGTGATTTAAACTGGCAGGCCAAAAACATAAACATGCACATACAATGAGGTTTAAAGAAATTACGTATGTTTTCACTGTATTTCTGAAAAGTGAGAACTCAGGAAATAATTAGTAAAATGTAGTTTTATCAAAAGGAGTCCTTCTCTGGATAGTGATTTGTGTACATTGTAGCTATATGTCCTTAATCAAACAATTACACAGCTCAACATCATCTTTTCTGTTTACGTGTGGTTTTATGTTGATTCATAGTACAGATTTCATTTCATGTTTTGTATTAACTAGATAAAAAAGTTTCTTTATGGTTTATGGAAGCTGGAATTATATTAAGAATCATTAAAAATCTCTTTAAAGTATTGCTTGTCAGTTCAGTGATGCCTGAGGTATGCAGGAAGGGGGGAAAAGACATTTACAAAACCTGTTTTGCATTAAAAACTAATTTAGAATTACATGTGAGTTGTTCACCATGCATTGTTCATCCAATTGTTTTGGTTTATCACCTCTAGAGGTAACAAAGCTCATTATCGCACACTTTATTTTCATCCATAGAATGAAAAAGGAAAATAAGTTTTCTGTTGCCTTTCTTTTTTTGTTTATAGTAATCTTAGTTTTGAAAGTGAGCAGAATATAAAATGGAGAAAATAGTGCACCAGCATAGGAAGCCTGTGGCAGAAGCTAGTTCGATCACTTCCACAAACTGGTCCCAGGCGTTTAGATAGCCATTTCCACCAGGACTGTGGTGTGACATTATTTAAAGCTTTGGCAGCAAATAGGTAAATGAACACAATCAAACAGTACATAAAGCTGTGTAGACTTATACCTTAACACTGATCAAAATCCGAAAGTCCTATTTTAAGACGTATACATTTAAGTCTATTTTTTATTCTCTATTTTAAAGAAAACTTCTTTTGTCCTTAAGCATTAACTATTGCGTACCTTGGTTATTCATATTAGATTAGTTAGGAGTCCAGCAACTGTTTTAATATACACTGCAGCAGTTTCATATAACATCTTTCAGGATAGAAATATGCTTTAATATACTATAAATTAAAAATCAAACCACATACATGATGCTACCAGTTTTGCTATGCTCCTGCAAGTATCTGCAACATCAGACTATTATGCACGAGATGATCACAGAAGATCACCTAACTGGCAGAATTCTCAATGGACTTAAACCAGAACAAAAAAAGTGTACTTAATTTAGGAGCTGAAAGTCTGTCTGTAGTTTGGCACATACAGCACATCACACCATGTAATTTTATAAAAATCAAGTAACTTTGCAAATCACTTCAAATATTTCCTTTCTCATTGGTTTTAATCATGCTTGAAAGTAGAGAAAAAATTACAGGATGAAATGAAAGCAAAATGTAATGATCTATGACTCTTAATTCTCCTGAATGAACATTCCTAAATTTTTGGATCGTGGACCACTGTCAAACTTCAAACATAACAGGGAACCACTATGCAGCCTTCACACAAAACTTTTAATTAAAACCCCTAAATGGATGAAATGATAATGCAGATCAGTATCATACTGTGATTATACATGTCTGCAGACCACGATCTAGAAACAAATATATTAAAGGATTAATTTTCCAAAAGGGAATGCTAGTCTCTGGGCTTCTTGGCATACTCATTTTATATATTGAGATATTACACAGTATCTGAGCATGCAAAGATCTTGAGACCTCCGTTCTATGGGGTTTTAATAGTACAAGTGTGATATATCAGTTTAAGATGGGATGTTTAAATTAAATATTACAAGTCAATTCCAAGATGATTAAATGAAAAAAATATTTATCTTGGTATCTCCCTTTCAATCTAGACTGTTTGGTTTCAAGGTTTTTTCCCATGCAAAATGACTGGACTTACATCCTCCTTATAATAAAGTACCCATAAAATGTGGACAATGAAGTGATTTCCAAAGATGTCCTTGAAAGCGCCAGCCTATAAACAGCAAAAGTTGTACTTGCTTCGGACTTATCACTACAGAATGTGGAACAGAATTTTAGAATTTATGTATATATACATATAATATTTTTAACATATAGATACAGTATTAAAAAATGTTGTTTAATGTATATATGTGTATATAAAAGCGTTCAGAAGGAAGGACAAAAACAAAAAGATACTATGTTCATTCTAATGGCTTTATCTAAGTTTGTTGGGAAAGGGGCGTGGGAAAGAGGGGACGCGGGGGGAGAGATAGGACGGGGTGGGGGGAGAGATAGAGAGAGAGAGAGAGCGAGCGAGGATTTTCCTGACGCTGGAGCGGGACAACCGTGACTGCTGTTTTCTGCCAGCACTTCAGTGACAGCGCGGGGGGAAGAGTGGTTAATCACCGCATTCTGGGAACCGGGCAGAGAGAGAGGGAGCAACTGCTTTCCGCAACACTTCCTGCGATAAGGGAGCCAGCGCTGGCACACGGACACACACACGCGAGAGGCGGCTGCGCGGCGCAGCGCTTCATGCGACTGCAAACGTGACCCGCAGCCCCACAGCCCGACACGGCACCGGCACACTCGGTGCCTGCGGCTCCGGCCGAGCGCTGCTCCGGCTGCTAGGCTCCCGGGAGCCGGGCGGGAAGGGGACAGGGGACCACGCTTGGCCCCCTCCGCGCGGCGGGCACAGCCGAGGAGCCCGCCCCGCGCCCGCCGGCGCTGCGCGGTGATGCTCGCTCACGACACGCACCCAGAGAACTTCAGCGCTGAACAAAGGCTGCCGGACTGCAGCACAGCCGGGCTTCTGATTACTTTTTTTTTATTTTTAAGGGCGATTCCAAGAAAACTTCGAAGTCAGCGCGGTACCCCCCGCCCATTACCTAAGCACTGTTACGAAGCCTTGAAAAGACTTGCAAAGAAAGTAAACAAGACAGGGGAGGCAGGACAGGCATCAAAGCCAACACGTCCCATATCATCCAATAACTTCCCCTTACATGCCCAGTACAATGCGGGTTTGATGATCACAGCTTTTCCACTGTACCAGAGCCAAGTGCAGGCAATTACTTACACTTATGTAGACTTTTATAAGTGATAACAGTTATCTCTATTGAAAGGCACAGNATTTTTTTTAAATTTGTCTTTCATTACCAAACTGGTTCAAAAACACACAAAAGGCTTTCTGTGCGGGGCACTGGCTCACCCAGCCCTCCGTGGAGCCCCAGACAGAGCAGAGCAGCAGCTCCACGCTCCGCCGAGAAGCGCTTCATCCAGGCCTGGATGGAGAAGCCCTGGCAGAGACCGGCCCACCGAGCTGCTAACGCCCAGCGGAGGGTGCCGTCACCCCCAGCCCGGCAGCTCGGCGGAGCCGGCGCTGGGCTGGGCAGGACGGGGCCGGGGGTGGCTGCGCTGGGCAGGGGCATGTCCCGCCCTGCGGCGCTCCAGCTGATCCCAGCCCATGGGCATCTAGGTAAAATAAGCTGTGTAGGGCCCTGCTGCCCATACCAGCCACGTCCCCCTGGTCAAGATAAAGGCAGGGGCGATGCCCGCATTTTTAATGCAAGTGAGATGCAGCCCGCAGGCTCTCAGCAAATTGCCAATGCATTGGGGATGCCACTGCTCTTTAGCTTTGTTTCCATATGTGCTGAAAGTTGATGAGTGCTGCTTGTGTTTTTGTTTCCACCACCAAAGGACACAGCACAGATATAGTGGGAAAACCGATGTTTCAGTAGCATTTCACTGGTATATCTTCTGAAATTCATGTTGGGCAATTGTAACTCAGAGCCAGAGTACCTCTGAGCAAAAGGAGAATATACTGCATTTATGGAGTTACCATCTCTGCATTCATGTTTTAAGCAGAACTATCTGATCCTTACACATTTGAGGGAAAGGATTTCAGCACAGAAGGTCTATCTGTGTTTATAAACCAGGGGCATTCTACATGCTGCAAAAGTACTACATGATAGCAAAATGAAAGAAGGTTCCATTGCCTTAGTATGAACTCCCCACAGGTGTGCTTAAAACAGATACTAAACACATGATTCACTGTAATAAAGACACCCCAAACAACTACTTAAAGTGATTCAAAATACAACATTTGGGGGTGGGGAGGTGATGATACAGTGCACCTACTTCTCCCCACCAAGAAAATAAAAGCTCCAATAATAACAATGACAAATAAATAATGATGATAATGGCACATATTTATACTTCTATGCAGAAGTGCAGCAGGGTTCTTAAGATTAGTCTCGCTTTCAGTTTCACTCAGCACTGAACTAGTCAGCTTTGCGTTAAAGAGGTGTGGAGTGTTACTTAGGAGTTACAGAAAGTAGTCGGCATGTTAAAGAAAAACAGAAAAAACAGTGTCATAACCCATATAGGGAAATGATGTCTAAAACACAAGATAGAATTCTCACACACCACTCAACACATCTTTTCATCCCCAAATGCACAACAGACATAGGAACAGGAGCTTCAAATACTTACTAAACTCATGCAGAGAAATAAATGGGTATCAGTTGCGTGATTTAAAAAGCCAGAGGAAAAAGGAGTAAATTTTTCATGGAAGCCTTGAATCATACAAGCTGCTCATTTGCCTCATTCACATCCTCCTCCTTTCACTGCACTTCAATGTGAAGAAGGCAGCCTATACAATATTCATCTTAAAAATCCAAAACATTGCAGAGACCACACTGCAGCAACAGACCTGCTTCACATGCGCTGACGTACCTCCTCAACATCTGAAAGAAATTCCAGCTCCAGTCAACCCATAACAGACATGTTGCCTGACTGTACCTTGATGGTATTGTTTATGAAGATGGTGATTTACACACTCATAATGATTTAAGCAGCTACTTTGCATACATTACAGAGAGAACCTGAAACATGTGACCTGCTTCACAGGGCAGGATTATACCTCTGTTCTTGTTGTGTCATGTGCAACCACATTATTTAGTAGTTAAAGGCAAGCGAGCACTCTGGTATTCTATTGCCCACACCATGTATGCAGCGCGAGAGTTTCAGCATGCCTGTGAAACCAAAGGTGAGCGTCCCAACTTCTAAAGATAGATAGTTAAATAAATTATATAATTGTCAAAGGGGCTCAGTCAAACCTACCACATGGTTCTACCCACTCAGGATTATGACATTTGCTGGCAGACTTTTTAGGACAGGAAACCTTTCATGGTGTTAATAAATTCATAACGATCATATTCTGAGGGACTACTCCAATACAAACTTTCATTAGTGCTCACACCACCTCTCATAAAGCACTGAGAATGTATGCATGATCATCAGCAGCCGGGAATAAACAATAAAAACTTAAATCCCTTTTTTCTGATGTTATTCTCAGGAAAAAGACAGAAACTTTTCAGAGAAATGGAAACTAACATCCAAAGAACGGCTGAACTCTGCCTGTCAGCTCCTTCATAATTTTTAGTTGTTTTTATTGATCCATACACTTCTTATGCACAACTTCATTACTGCTTTGATAATTAAATTATAATTAAATACAAGACAGAGCATGTATCATGCTGGGGAATCACTTAGCAAGTGAACTGTTGTGCTGAAAAGTGGAATTCTTTCTGTCACTCACAGCGCAGTGATACATTAGTAACAGACGCCACGGGAGCTATTTTGGGGATGATCCAGTGGCTTACCGGAGCCACGGAAGACAGCAGAAAAGAGTAAGGTTCAGAATTCAAGAGAAGTCCTACCACAAGGTCCTTCACACTTTGCAAACACATAAAACAAGAGCACATTCACACAGGTTTACATCAACTTCAGAGTAAGTACAGCATTTCCCATATAATATGTAATAACAGATGTCAAAGTCTGACTTTTTTTGATTTAAGAAAGGAAGACTGGTGGGTTAAGGGGGAGGTATTTTAGCAGCACCAGGAGTGAAGGCACCAAAGCTCTGATCACAGCTTTGCCACTGGCTCACTAACACTGCAGTTATTTAGGTTCCCTGTGCCCTGGCTCACCCATCAGTACAATGGGTATAATACTTCATCCTGTCCTTAAGAGGCAATTAATGCTTGTAAACTACTCTGGGAACCTTGATTAAAATGCACTGCAGCTTTGCGATAAGTATTCCTTCTGAAAGAGCACACAAGCTGGGTTTTGATGGTGGGAAGTACTACCTGACGGCTGCAAAAGAAAAATAATCATTCTGAACGAGATGTATGTGCCTGACCTATGCACATGTGTCGGTGGATCCCTCCTGGAATATTTTTTTTCCTCCTTTTCTCAGTTACTATGTGTATATTGCAAAGAGAGGAGCAGTGAGAACAGATAATTATAAAGCTTTTGAAAAGCTCTGGTATTTTCACCAGAGGATCACAGTGGGCCATCTTCAAGAATTCTGATGCAGAACTCTATGTAATTAAAAAACATAATTATTTGTAATACTCCTGAAAGCCTGTTTTCATTAAGGAGCGGAGGGGAAAAAAAGACAGATCACTTTAAATATGAATGCTTTATGAATAAAAATTTTTTTTTTTTAATTGATGAGCATTCATTTTCCCATACAGTCACATAAGTCTGAGTAGTTCATGTAAAACATAATTATCAACATTTTAAACCACATTTTCCCCTTGAAAATAAATAAATAAGGACGCCAAAATCTTTTTTGTTCATTAAGAGTCAGATCCAGCAGAAAACATCTGCAGACTTCTAGACCAAGCAAGCCCTGGAAGGCCATGGAACTGGCTGCACCTCGTGCCAACCTCAAAAATTTGGCTGGTTCAGAAAGATTTAAACAAAACAAAAAAAAGCCCTGCAGCTTTACATGTCTGGGAATTGTGGAACTGTGTTAGGTTTATGAATAAAGAACAGGGGTGAGAAAAAAAACAACTCCTTTTAAAAAGGAGATCCCTCTCTCCCTCCTGCCCTCCAGCATTCTGGGTGCTAGACAGGGGCTCCTCTCCCTCCCCAGGGACACCACGGACATCAGCAGCTGCGGCCCAAAACGTGGGGTCCACCTGCACGTGCTGCTACAGAGGGGATGGGGGCCCCAAACCCGGCGCTCGCCCCCACTTGGCACATTCAGCAGGCGCCCGAGCATCCAGCTCCCAGCCATGCTCCCAGACGCGCAGTAGCTGCCACTGGCAAACCCAAAGGAGCGTCCCCGGGATGGGAACCAGCCTGGGCTGTTCAAAGGACACTGCAGGGCCACCACAGAGGGGCAGGCACAGCTCAGGATGAAGAGCCACCCCTGCGAAGGTGGCTAGGGGACACTGCGGTCTCCCCTGAACCAGCAGCCTCTCTAGTCTCATGGAAGAATTGGACCCTGGGAGCAGCCCAGGATTTCTACCATGGGTTTGAAGAGGCTCCAAGGGGCAGTGGAGGGAAGAAGCCTCAGCTGCCGCAGGCAACCAGCAACTCGTATTTAGATTTCAAGCTACCCTGAATATGTGTATGCAAACACTACAGGGGACATGATGGCATTACCAGGGCTGTTTGCTGAAATAAAGGAAAAGTTTAGGATGAGGGCCCTACTATAGCAAATTCTTTAATTTATGAAAATTAAAGAACTCGCTGCTAGTGTAGTTGTCACGTTTTCAGACTTTTTACAGAAATAATGGCTTTTTCTGATTAGTTCTTCACTACATTCCTCTTTGGGAAGCCAAGAAAGCTCCCAATTATTGCTGTCACCCTTTAGCTTCTGCCCTATTCAGAGGACCACCCTACATTTCAGACTGACACCCAGCTCATCTTGTGCAGCTAGCCCTGTGCAGGGAAAAGGACTGGGCAGGTATGAAAAGATAGAGTAACAGTACACTCATGTGTTCTGCTTAAAGCCATCCCAGAATTTTGGTTTTGCAAGTGTTCATTTTATAGACACCTCCTCAAGAGGAACAGCAGCTGTAGTATGCTGCCTGGGTTAGCAAGATGTGATACATGCAGAGATATAAACTGGATATATATTAGGAGAGCACAGAGGGACTCTGTGCAATGACCATATAACTGCAGACACTCTGCAGGTGTGTATTTACAATACTATTTATATAGTGCTGAAAGTGGACTACATTAATATACAGTGTGCATGATTCACTGTCATTAGTTCTGCCTTCAAATAATGTGAACCCTAAGATAAATAATATCACTAAAGCCTCTCCCATACAATAAACAGACTTGTTAGTTTAGCTATATATACAAAATTTCCAACTGCAATCAGAGATTCTTTTTAAATTATTAGAAGTTCTTGAAGTGAAACCTTTGTTTGAGTTGAAATGAGCCAGCTGACAAAAAAAAAGCAAATGGAGAAGCCAAGACTTGTCTTTAAAATGAAGAACAAATTTGGTATCTTAAATAAATAGTATTATTCTAAACATGCACTAAAACAAACCATGTATTTTAACAAGAGTAGATACAAAATATCATCATATTTATCATTAGAGCTTTATATACCTGTTGGATTACTGCTTTCAAAGCCTTAAGAAATGTACCAGTGTCTTTGAATTAAAATGCACTTTCTTTATGCTAAATCTGTGAAGGTTCTCCTGTGGGAAACGCTGAATTCTACATTAATTTTTTTATTAAAAAGAAAGAAGCTTATACAGCCTCAGAAAAAAAATAACCAAGTGGCAAAAATCCCAACTTTGTCCATTCAGCCTTTGATTCTGTCTTTGCCTTAATAAAATTGTTGACAGAAATTAAGCTAATCTTTGCAGCGACTTTTTCATCTTCCTTTAAAACCAAGTTTAACTAGCTGCAGTTCCATCAACCCTGACATGCAGCTCGCTATAAAGATGAGATCCTTGTCATTTTTTTGGTCCATGTCTAACATTTAAGGAGGATTTTTTTTTTTAAATCTACTTAAACTCTAAATTTTGGCTACAAAACATCTCAGTAAGACACCAAGATAATGTCTCTCACAAAGCAAAACAGTAGCAGTAGTACCATCTGCAATCTCAGAATTAAAGAGACAGCATTTCCTATACAACCGTAAAAAGTATTTTTAAAACACTTTTTAAAAAACATTTTGCTCATTCTATAGCATGGGCACTGAAGGCTATAGATAACTGGATCAGTGAGTAAATGCACCATATACTAGAATGACTCCTGAGGTAACTCAGCAAAAGCTGAAGAGCTTGCTGCTAGTAGCTAATGGGATAGCCCAACTCCAAAGTCAGAAAGAGCAAAATATCTCCCTTTCATTAAAAGAGAAGGGAGGGAAGCTTTAAAAGGTATACAATTAGTTAGCTTTGCTGTGATTAATTCAACAACTGCAAAGCCAGAAACAACTTTAGGCACTTAACCATGAAACTGTCAGTTCTCTATGCCTGTCAATAAAGCGTCTATAAAGTAAACATTAACTTCTGTGTTTTTTCTACGCGCATATTCCATCATGAGAAGACGATAACCAAAAAATTACCAGGCAAGCTCAGCAGAGGTTTCCTATACCTTACTCCCCCTAACAAAGAGGTAAGATGTGCCCAGATTCCCTTTCTTTTCCTTACTGCCAGCTCTAGTAAGAGAGCTCATACTGTTCCCTAAAACCTCACCGAAGGGATTGAAAATGAGATGGAAAATCTCTTCCCCAAGGAAGCGACAAGTTCATTGCGAGAAGGGAACTTTAAGGATGAGGGGACCTCTATACTAACCACATCCTATCCATATCAAGGCAAAAGCAGGCAGCAGCTCTTCCTCAGACCAACTCTCCCAAGGAAGCAAATGGAAGCTCTCCACAAGTAAGGAATGCAAAAGTGTAAACTTTTTCATCTCTTTTAAATAAACTCCAAAATTGAATAACTATCGAACAAATTGAAAAAGACCAGGAAGGTGACAAAATAAAAGAACAAATCAACAAATTTCTCTGACCTGCAAATATTTAATTCAAGCACATTCTTCTTCCAAAAAAGATGCCACCTGTGAGTGTTTTGATGGCTGCTCATAACCAAATGTGTCACTTGCAAAATTACAGCATTGAAGGAGGGTACTGGGCAACCAAAAATGGTTTTTGCTAGAAGTATGTCACAAGCACATCTTTTAGTTACCTCAGAATTGTACACAACTTCACTTCATTCCTTTGCACTGGCTGCATGCGTGTTGCTTCACAAAAATATAACTGCAGTAATCTGCTTGACAGTAAATAGTAATCAGTAAACACTGTTTACTGAGCAGATACACACCCCTGCTACTCCTTCAGTTTACCTATCCTCCATCTCTGTCTTCCACTCTCAATCCCCTTGCTCTCAGAAATTTTAGAGGGGGGAATAAATAAATACAGGTAGTGAAACAGTGAAATCCCATAGCTGGCAAGGTTTTCCTCTCTGAATGGACAAATTCTTAACTCCATGCAGCTTCAGACATTGAAGGATTAGATCCTAACCAGGGAAAACACAGGAAAATGGTAATAAATATCGCATGGTAATCCACAGGAACTTTGGTCCCAATGTGATTTTTCTACAGTCCTACAAAAAAACAGCATTACAACATCCATAATCTCAGCTCGTATATCAGAGCACTTTCTCTGTTCTCCTTGCCCTTCCTTCTTTCATGTAGTGCATTTTCCAAGAAAATGTACTTTTTCTGCAAAAGTAAAGTCAATGCAATCCCATTCCAGACTGAAAGCACCCAACAACTCTCTGAAAACTACCACACTGCACAGAGATACAGGAGAGGAGTGCAGGGTTTATGGCAGCATTACGCTGGTAGGGGCTAATCTGAAATTCCTTCTGACAAAATAAGCCAGTTTGTTGGAGAGAAAAAAATAAAGAAATCATATTCATGTGTAGTAAGAGTACTTCATGTCATAGTGGATTTTACAATATCTTAGCTCTCTTTCTATTCAGGCATATGTCTTTTTTGCAATAAATTCTGAAGACCCAAGAAAGTAAAACTTGCTTAACCATGACTCTCATTCACCCGATTAAAACAAATTCCACAGCTGCTGCTTCTTGCTCCTGTAACTATTTTTTAAGCTCCTTCCCACTGACAATTAGCCACTGTCATGTACCACTATAGATACAAAACTCTTAAATGTCAGCTTTTCAGATGCTTAATTTTGTCCTGTTCAGGTAAACTGTTTTGCAGCGTAAAGTTCAGCAGAGCTGCCAGGTCATCTTTCTTAGTAAAGATTTTCACAAGCACAAATAAAAATTGAGGAACAAGTGAAGAAAAAAAACCCCAGACAAACGATTCTAAATGTTCCTAAGATAATGCAGTACCACAACAAATCTCCAAGGAAAGTTAAGCTGAGACTGCCATGAACACCAAATAAATCTGCACCACTGGGATATTTAAGGTCCAATAAATCTTACTTTCCAGTGTTTTAAAACTCCAGAAGATAGTTCTGTGGCTCTAGACTCTGTCTGCCTACAAGCTATCAACTCAGACCTGACATTTGTGAGAAATATTTTCAGAATATACTCATATTTGTTGAACTACCAAATTATGAAAACCTTTATTAAAAAGAAAAAAAAACAAACCACAAACACGCATATACATACATAAAAACCAACCGAACAAGTTACTTTCTTCTTCTCTTTGTATGAAAATGCTCAAGAAAGTTGGTCCAAAATGCCCATATTTCCAATTCAAGTTATTATTAATTTTTAGCTATCTTTTGTTGCAGTTAAAAAAATAAAGCCAACAACTAATTGTAAAAAAATAAAATGCAAATCTATAAAATTCCTTACAGAAGAGCCAAGGGTTAATATCAACCTAAGAAATCACACAATGTGCAATTTATCTGATATTGTTAAAAAAAACTAACTGCTGAAAAAAAATCAGATGTCATAAAAATATTTTATGTACTATTCTGCAACTTTCTGCAGCTTGGTTATACCAAAAGCACATCTTGTGGATTATGAAAGTCACTGCTTCCCTTGGCCTGACAAAAACACCCTGATGGCATGGCATGCAATCTGGTGGTGGCATTAGAGCCTGCTTCCATAGATATGTACCTGTCATACCAGCCCTTCAGTCACTCTTTCTACACTGCTGTCCTTCACTGCTATCTCCACAAGCCTTTTGGAGAGAAATTGGTGAGGACAAGATAAAAGCATGCCCGTGAAGCCAGTGAGTAGCAGCAGGGCTCAGAAGCAGGTGCACTTCCTAAACCTACTTTTAGTTTTCACTCTCCTTTGGGAAATGAACTGTTTTCCAACCACAATAATCACTTTTAAAGGTGACAGACTCACTGTGGTCCTCCTGAAAGGCAGCTTCATGCAGTGAAATACTCCTGGACCATCCTGAGTGGGGCAACAAGAAAGCAAGGTGGCGCCTTAAAAATAGTTACTGTGTCCTTAGTCCAGTGAACTAGTAAAGTACCAAACTAGTAAGTGTAACATGAAGCCCCAAAAAATCCCAGTTACCTCTCTGTAAACTGCAACAGAATTAGACCTTGCCCAATGAGGAGTGGATCTTAGTCTAGATGAAGCTACAGGAAGTTTTGTCCCTTCCATGTACAGGTGCAGTTCAGGGCCATAATCAAAGGGATTAATCAATTTTTGGTCAATCTTTGGTAGTATCTAAGTTTCTGACAGGTTGACAGACAAAACAGGTTATATTCACTTTTCCAAAAATCATTCACCCCAAAAAAACCCCAAACCATCCGAAAAAGTGAAAAAAAAAATCAAGTTATGTTTTTTTTTCTGCTAGCAAACCTCATGTCACAAACAACTGAAAGGCAGTGATGCAAAATGGATTCTTGCCTAGATTTGTAAATTTTTCCGAGAGTTGTAATATCCTGCATTTGATGACATCATGAAACTAGCAAGTAAAAGTTGGTTTTCAATTTGTTCTACTTTTCCCTCATTAGTGTCTGTGTCAAAAACAGAATAAGAATCCTCATTAAGACACATTAAATTCTTTAAACTCATTAAGGGCTCAGAGAAAGAACAATACAAACACTGGTGTTTTTGTAAAAAAATTATGCAACACAGATGGACTTCCATTTCCATGTATTTTTAGAATGGATGTATGTGTGTGGAGCAGCCGAGAGAGTCATCTGCATGAGGGAGAAACGGACAGAGGAACAGAGGCAGAGCATACCTTACATATGACAGAATGACACCTAGATAGAAATGAATTATGCACAATCACTTCTGACCTGATATTGATGAGGCATTTAATGCTTTGTATCCTGAGTTCCAGCAGAGCTGGAGTCAGCACCACACTATACAGAACTTTTCAACTAATGATTCTTTGGGACTTTCTATGGGGAAAAGATAACCTTGAGGGCCACATAGCCAGCAGCAATCAAGTTGCAATCAAACTTTTTTTCCACAGACCACTTTGACTGCAGCTGACCTAACATACTGATTGTAGTTAGAGATACATCTAATAGTCATGCATACGGACTTACACATAAGATACAGGTGGGTGCAGAGTTTCAACAGTCCTGGAGAATATCTCTGGGTGTGCAAAGGGTGGGTATTTATTAGAAGATTTATTGTAGCTGAATGACTCAGATATATGCTGTTGATAATTTCTGATCTTACCCCCCATAAGACTGGAAATATGAGCTCAATGCCACAAAATTATTTACATTCCTACAGTATGCTCAAACAACTATTACAGGATTAATTTAATCCATTACATTTTTTTTTCATGACAGACATAACATGCAAATAGGAGTTTAGTTCTAAAGAAAACTCCAGAGCTGAGGAAGGTAAAAGGAGACTAATTGGATGGCATAAATTTCAGATGGCTGTAGCAGGCCACAGAAAGAAAACAGTATATACAGTAGATAGGAGACATGAGTTAATGCTTCTTCCTTCCTACCACTGTCACAGCTGAAATGAGAGGTGGGATTTTTACTAAGTGCCCCCAGATTTCAGCCACCAGAGCTAGGTGCTGGGCAGGCAGACTGTTCAGCAGCTCTCCTCTTCCACAGCTCTAGCAGAGGCAGATACTATTTACCTGCAAGGCACATGGTAAGGCTAATCTATTTTCACAAGCTTTTCCCTCAGGTATTTGGGGCAAGGTTTAGTTTATTAATTGTGTGTGTGCAAGTGTGTCCATATCTATTCATGCAGGAGGAAAACGATCAACATGTACTGCATTTTTGGTTTGTACTCTGTAACTGCAGCTGGCCAACATCTGCTGAGTGTATTTGATACACCTAACAATGAAGAGCTCTAAATAAAAAAACAAACTACATTCAGGTTAGGAAACTGGAGTTATCTTTCTTCCATTAACTGAATTCTTGAAGCAAAGTTTCACCTACATAGTAAGTTTTCGATTACATTCCACATCTCAGCTTCCGCCTGAAGAGTGGTACGTGAGGAAGTCAAGAAGACTCATGTTGGAAACACTGAAACCCTTCACCCCCAAAGAAAACTGCTTTACCCTAACTCATTAATCTTTCATTAAACCATATCTGAATATGTAAATTTTACCCAATACTTAACTTCAGTATCTACTTCAAACTTTTTTCGATAAGTTAAGATTTTGTTTTTTAAAGTAATTCCTGCAATGTCACTGGGATATCCAAAAGCAGTCTGCAAGGTATCTGGCTAGGCAAGCCATGCCTTTTTTTCCCCTCTCTTTTTAATTAACTACTAGTCAAAATTCTCCTGCTTTTTCTTTTTTTTTTTTCTTCTTTTTTTTTTTGTGAACCACCAAGCTGTATGTTTAATTTTTTAAGTTTCAGTATGTACCTCAGACTGCAGACTTTGCAAAGTAGGTCAGGAATACCCAAAGGATACACATTTGAAGGCTACAGATAGCAGAACACGCCATTTACGGCTTTGTATATATACACACATTCTACATAATATAGGTAGATAAATTCAATGATTTAAACACACTACATCTATACCGTGTGTTTCAAGAACATTCTGATATTTACACTGTTAGATCACCACTCATTTTAGACCTACTCTAGTGCCAGCTGCCACAAAAAGGTACACAAATCAAAATATGTTACCTTTGTTCAAACAATACTGCTGTTCATTATAAAATAGAAACTGTCATGCTTAATCTTCCAGGAACCAAGAACTGGTACATTCTTGGATCAGAGGTGGCTTGAAATGGTTTGAGGCAAAACTGAAGCTCACTGTTTAAGTAAATCATGCTGAGAAACATTAAGTGCATCGATGATTTTTAGCATCATATTTTATGGACTTTTTTCCCCATACTTATTAGTAAACAAAAAATGCTGGAATATTTTCAAAATGCAGAGAGATGAATACACCAGCAATTTTTCTGTAACATTTTTACATCATCAAATTATACATTTCCTCTTATATTGTTAGCCTTGCTAAATGTAATGGGGGATCTGAAAAGGATGCTTGAGAAGAGACACCACAATGAAATGTGCCAATAAAAATTACACATTGACTTTGAAAATACACCAAAACCTAATTTTTCCTTGAGCGTTCTCAGTATTGTCCAAGTATCCAAACGCCTACTGTGGGCACTAAGCTATAGGCCATGATTTTAATTTTCCATTAGAGATGAAAAAATTGCTAAAAGCAGCATTCAAAAATATGTCTACAGCATGATAGAGAGAAACACAGAATAAAAAAAAAAGGTAAAAATGCCTTAAATTCTTCAGAGTTGTACCCTTTTAAAATCATATTTTAATCTGGGAAATTGCTAAATTAAAAATATGTACACTTATTGAGGAAAATCTCTTTTACAGCATTACTATGCCAGGACTTCTTCAGATTTTTAAGTATTTTACAATTTCATCTTAAATAACATGGATTATACAGCATTCATCAGGCAGACACAATCTTACAGAGAGACAGACACAGACACACACAACTCTGCAGAGGCCAATCCTGCAGCTTTTACTGAATCCAAAAGTCCCCCTGACGACAGTGAGTATTTTTCAAGAATAAGAATTGCAGGATCAAGGCCCTAAAGTGCTTATGAAGATGAGATGTTACTTCAACAGATTGAAAGTTAGATTAAATATAAAGATTGAGGCAAGACAAGTCTGGGGTTTAAACCCTAGGGAGGATTGACATTTAAAGTGTTGCCACTGAATTATAGCTCTCCACATTGGGTGGGGTAACCTCCTACTGGGTGGAGTGTCTCCCCTAAAGGAAGGGAAAACTGGCACAAGCCAACTTAGTCTTTGAACGATTTTCCTACTTGCCAACTTATGAAGTCGTCCTGACGTCAACTTCGTCAAGGAAGTCTATTGCCCAACTCTGTCATTTACTGTAGAAAGTTTGCTTATACTCAAAACTCCAGCAGATGTAGAAAAGAAATTAAGGAAAAGAGAAAGAAAACCCTGAACAAAATAAAGAAATTAGGAAAAATGTGTTGACTGGGTTTTACAGTTATTTTTAAAAACTCTTTTGTTGTGTTTTCTTGTTTCTAGTATCAAGTTAATGCAATAGATATAGATCACTCAAAACTATTACTAAACATATTTTTAAATCTCGTTTAGCTTTAAGACACAGGGTGGAGAACAACAGAAAGTGGACACTCTGAAAGATAAGATCTCTTATGTGTTCTGCAATGGCTAGTGAGTATCTTCCTAATCGGCGTCACTAACAGGTGTAAAACACACTCATACTAGGAAAATAATATTCACTGAACAGTCATCAAAGGTATGTTTAACATATTTCTCTCTGAATCAAAATTAATTGTTTCTCTGAAAGAAGGAGTCAAGCGCTGGACAAGACAGAAGGAATGCTGGGGGGAATCAAATTAAAACAAAACAACAAAAAAAAAAGGATAAAGCATCTCAAATGCCCATGAGAGGGCAAAAAAAGTAAGAATCAGAAAACAGTTTAAGTTACCGTAACCTGAAATGCACCAGCCATCACAAAGAGCAATTGGAGAAATCCAGCAGAGCTCAGCAGGAAAGATTTTTAATAACAGATTGAAAAACAAGAATAAAAATAACTGCATCAACAGGGCCTTTCTTCCTCAGGCCACAAGCCCGTTTTTACTTGATATTTTAAAAAAATGCAGTTTGGCCACTAAAACCAATCCAGAACATTATTAAAAGTTAAAAGCTACCAATTACTTCTGTCTGTTCTTTTAAAGCAAAGTTTGGCATTACGTCAGTTGGTTTAAAGAAAACAAGAAAGAGAGAGAGAAAGGAGAAAAAGTTTCCTGCTTGTATAAATTAAACCACCAGGGAAGGTGTCTAGCCACTTGTAAAGCATTTATTACAGGTTTTTAAAGGGCTAGAAACATTTAAAAAATTAAATATTTTAAAATAAATTTAAAGGAAAAGAGAAAAGGTAATCTGAGCCTGGAAAGAAAGCAGACTTATGAGAAATTAGACATGCATCAACTGAAGCTAAGAAAGTAAAAATTACTATTAGGACTAAACTTTGCAATTCAAAATAGCTCTTATTTTCAAGGCAGAAAATCTTATTGTAGCTGCTGTACTCACACACATCCCTTACGAGACGGAAAAGTTCCACTGAACTTTATGGGATGGAACCAACTGGGTTCTGCAGAAACGTCCTACGGAAGCACCACCCGTGGAAGCTACGCGATTTAATGAAGCATTTTCTTTCGATAGCTTCACTAAATCCACATACAGAGATTCCCACCAGGAATAAGATTCCTTAGTTAATGCACCAGGACCATATTAAAAATCACTGATAGAAGGATTGGCAAGTTCTATTGAATTTTGGATGTATTTTTTCACTGGTGACGTTACTATAAAATTTTAAAGAGCCACTTTAAAGTTACTAGAAAATACAAATCTGATAGCACAGAACATGAATAAAACATAGTGGCTATAAGTTTCTTACACACAGTTGCGCCAGTTCACCTAAATCATAGTCTTCTAAACCCCATGATCCCAAATCAGAGGCTCTTCTGACTCCGGACGACACGTCAAGTGGAATGGTGTTCGGTTGTGCAACGCTTTTGGTGTGTGACAAAATGTCCACTGGGAATTTAAATCGAGACTAGGGGAGCTATCCTCCCATTGCTCCATGTTTCATTTGAGCCTTGGTCTGCATGACAAGAAGTCAGAGTAATATGCCAGCACTTTTCTCCCCTCCCTGTGCTCCTCTGCCCCAGCAGTGTTTCTTGCTGTCTGGGCACATATACAACTGGCGAAGGGGCTGTATTCTGGAAAGCCCTTTATTGATTAGGTGCAAAATAACATCAAGGAGTGAATAATAAGCATAATCTGAAAAATGTAGTTGCATGTCTTGCCCTTATAAACATTTACCATTTAATGGTGTAATTGTACTTTAATCCTTCACATCATCTAATATAACTCATTGTGCTTTTCTTTTAATTAGCAAACACACAATCCAAAAAAAAGCAAAGTCCAGAAAGTTTGGATGTATCATAAAAACTGAAGTGCAAATAGTTTTAAAATAATTAAATATTCTCTCTTTGGATGCAGGCTTATCTTTTAAAGTCAAAAGAGAACTTCATTGGCACAGGGCAGGAAAAAGAACTCCATAATTCATGACAATACCAAGAAAAAAAGTTCTTCTCCAGAAGGACTGGAAAGGGCACCTTTATTTATCTTCTGGACAGACAAAAATAATAGAACCTAGACCAGATATGCTGTAATTAATGTATCCAAAGGTCAACAGGCAATGGTATTTATACAATAAATGGGTGCAGACTACGCTGGTTATAGTATTAATCACCAGTATTTGAAAATAGCATTGTTTTCTTACTAGGTAAGAACTTGAGAAAGTTTCAGAAACAAAAAAGAAACACTTTTTTTTCCTCATACCTGCCTGCTATTTTTTTTTAACCAATTGTTTTTTAACTCATGAGGTATATATTTGGGACAAATATATCCAAGTTTACAGTTGCCCAGGACTGCCAAAAACAGACCCAGACTACCTCACTAGTTGTGTTGAGGAAACTAAATTAAGTAAGGGCAAACACTAACTGGAAAGTTGTCAGTTTACTGAATGAATGGCTTCATTTTACACATCAGTTAGAATACCTTAATCGGAATATATTTCTGTTCAAGGCCAATACTTTTACTACCAGATGGCAGTTTGTTCTACCTTAAACTGTATTAAAAATGTAATTTATTTCCACTATACTTTCACCTAACAAAAAAGGTTGTCAGATTCCTAGCCTATCATGTTCAAAAATATTTAATCATAAACTTTCTCACTATGTTATATTTGGTGTTACCCACAAACCTTTATTGAAGCGATACTGCCAGTGTGGCTTCAGTTAAGATCTGAGAATGTTTCTATTAAGATTATTACATTAAAATACTGTCAAGAGTTTGTAAGAAACATAAATATTCATACACATACAGCCCCCCCAGCCTTAGAAGGAAAGTTCCACATAAAAAGAAAAATTTAAATACGTACCAAAAGTTGCCTGGTTGTAATTATATTTTGGTTTTTTTCCTAAATGTCTCTGCTAATTTTTTAACTCTTTCACACTGTAATGTAAAATGGTTTTATTTCAAAGCAACTGCCTGATAAAGTGCTAAAAGAGGTAATTCGCATGAACAGAAAGTAATTAGTCATTGTTTGCACAATGCTTTGAAAATACAAAACCCAGTGTGTCAACTAGCATTAAAATATAGTATGATTGGAATACATAGATTTGACCAGAAACAATTGCATGTCACAGACACTCGAGTCCACAGACAAGAATTAGTACTTTGCTGTTATAAATGCGCTATCATGATATGTGGATACGAGCATTCTTTACACTCAGCCAGAGCACGCATGATAACAGTGTGAACTGTGAAAGTTTACTACAAATGGTAGAGAAGACATTATAGAAAATAATCCTGGTAGGGATTCATCAAATGTTACTGAATTTATTCTCTCTGATAAAAATGTAAGTCAATCCATAAAGCTACCATATAAATTATACTAAAAATGCATTAAAATCATGAAAGGATAACCCGGCTGCACTGTGTTTGATGCCCAAAGAAGTCTCAGATCTCCGAAGTTGTAATTTACATTCTTTTCCTTTATTAACAGTGCTATGAAATAAAAAAAAAGCCATACTCTCACAGGCAAAGACTGCTCAGTGTTATTTGGAGTCTGTTTTAGAGGATCACAGGCAATACATGTAAACTTAAAAGCTGATGCAACTTTGCCCTTTACTTACTTTGTTGTGACTATGTATATGCAAAGTTTTAAACAGAAAAAGTTATTATATGCAACCAAAAAAAAAAAAAAGTGATAATCAGACAGAACAGGGTGGATTAGGAACTGACTATTTTTCTTATGTCTAATCTCCCTTGATTTTAAAAAGGTAAAGCAGACTTTTGTTGTCACAGTCTGAGGATAAACTTATATACAAGCACAGATGCACTACTGAACTTCAGAATCACTGATTCTTTGTGGCAAACCTCAGGCAGGTATACATTATTCAAAAGAAAAAAAGAAAAATAGGTTTTTTTCCCCTTTACAGAGGAAGGTTCCACTTGTTTGGTTTGACCATACTATTAACAGACTTTCATTCAGTGGTTAAAATAGAAAGAAAAAAATCTTTCACAGTGTTGATATCATTTCCAGACAGTCTTGTCAGCATCACAATTTACAGGAAATAGTTGATGTTCTCACACAAACCGTGTGTTTACTCATAGACCCAGAGTACTTAAAAAAAAAAAAAAAAAAAACCAAAACAA
>VXBI01013782.1:348236-371947 GCA_013397375.1 Toxostoma redivivum
AGATTTGGTATCACCTCTCTGCCCCGCGCCCCCGTTTGTGTGCGGGTGCTGAGGCGGGTGGGCAGACAATTCCCAGGCTAAGCGATGAACAGCCCGATTACCGCCCGGGCTTTGATATCGGCCGCAGGTCAGCCCCGAGCGGATCCGAGAAAACCCTCACAACTTTTCGTCCTTATGCAGAACTTTTTCAGTTCGAAATAGTCCTATATCCCCCATGCTACGAACTGCCAGAAGTCTGCATGTCAATGTAAAAACTCTCTCCAAGGAGAAACAGTACATAAAAGGTTCCTATGAAAGGGTTTTAAAATCCCAAATATAGTAGGCGTTAAAAACTATGTAAACATTTGTTGGGCATTTGGACACAATTTTTCTGCAGTTAGGTGACTTTATATGGCGTGCTTTTCCTCCCATGCAAGTTGTTTTAAGCTGATTTCACATTCTAATAGATGCACTCTGCTTGCTTGCAACTACTAACACATTATTCAAGGAAGAAGCTGGAAAAGAGTTAAATTATTACAGTTTGAGAGTTGAAGCTGCTTGCCCCCAAATATTTGAAATTACATAACTTTTTCCTTACAGTTTTATTCTGAAATACATGGTGAAGTGTAAAGTATAAAATCTTCAGAGATACATGGTGATGCAAATGAAACCCTATCGTAAAACTTACTGCATTCTCAGCCCTCGCTCCAAACTTAAATATTCTTCATACATGTTTAATATAATCTACTGGCAGATTTGTAAAGTAATTGCTTGTGTAAATCACCCAGGAACACATTTCCCCCTTAAGTTCTTTTGTAGGATTGTCTGATAAAGCACTTCATTAATAGAAAAGCAGTAATTCACATACAAGAGGTGAACTTGTCATGTTGAAAATGGAAGGTTGTACGATTAGGCACACAGAGTAGTATCACCAACACAGGGAAAGGAGAACTCACTGATTACGTGTGGTACTCCCTCTATACCCATCCACAGAAAATTAGCTCGGAGCAGCAAAAACAAGTATGGAATGCCAAGGAAAGTAATACCAAAATTTAAAGTTTTTTACAAAGTCTGCCTCGATACTTTAGTACCTCATGCTTGGTAGTGCCTCACTCATGTGTGCGCAGACAACCTTTCCTGACTTCATAAATTTACTCTTTCATAAGCTGCAAATGCCATGGTTGAACCACAGTCAAAGAGACAAGCCGCTTGCACAGACTTTAGTGAATACAGAACTCTGAAAAGTAAGTATTGTTGTCACATCAGTTCAAACGTGTTTTTCTCAACAATTTTTATTTTATTGTTTTTACTGAGCATGTCAGCCTCAAGTGACTGTTTGCTTGGCATATATCTTCCGTGGGAAGGGTTAAAATAGGCAGGTATTTTGTCTGATGATTTGGCTAAGCATCTTACAAGCAGGACTTGAGTGGAAAATATTTAAACAAGAGTTATTTCCCTTTACTTCTCTGCTCTAGTGAGACTTATTAATGTATTTTTATTTTAAACCAGGAAATTATGCCCCTCACACCTTAAATCCCAGCCAGTTCTTATGTGTGGCTGTAGCTTTCCCAGATTTTATTCACATTATGACAGACAAACTGTGAAGATCGATAACAGCAAAAACACAGATTTCAATGTGTGTGAAGCTTGATAACAAACACAACCTTTTTTCACCTGTAGAGCAGTATTACAGAGGTGTGTTTTCAAAGGACATTAGTATCTCTGTGCACGCACTTTTAAAATGAAACTGCAAAGCCATTCAGAAGCAAAGATGAGAAGGACACAACGTGTCTTCATAGCTTCAGACTACTCTAATGAAATACTCTATCTCGAAGAAAAAGTTTGTTACTGTATCTTTATTAGAAATGCTTTCATGATACATTCTGCATTTCAAGTTAAAATAAAGCAGATCAAGAAGATGTCAATATGAATCTGTTTATATTCACCACAAAGAACTGTAGAGAACTTAAGAAAGGCAAAATATATTTTTATATATGTTTTTCAGGCAAATTATTTATTTATGAAATAATTTACAAAGAAAATTTTTACCTCATGCCTTAGATACATTGCATATGCTTATGATTGACACAATATGTTTAGGCTCAAAGGCCCATATAGACTTCCTTTTTTTTTTTTCCCCTAGCAGGAATATTTCAAAAAAGCCAACTAATTCATGAAGGCATACAATAGTTGTTTGACAGTTGTTTCCAATATAGGAAAATAAGCTATGTATATTGTTTTCATTCAAATATTTGTTGATTTGTTGTTAGAATGCTTTGACATTGACATGCCACAAATTGCATTAGGAGAAATATTGAAGATTTATTTTCATTTATTATCTTCTGCTGTCAAACTTTTCCAAAACCACTTAAAAGCAGTTTTATTTCACTTTGTTCAAAACTCATAGTCTGCATGAAAGTAGGTTGTTTTTGAAATAACAAGTTCGACTTTTTCTAAGAGATAAGAGCTGAGGAAATGAAGGAAAAGCAGCAAAGTAAGAAGATGCAGAGAAAGTGCTGCTTTCACTGAGAGGCATGAACAAAGTAACTTCTAAATAATCCTCTGGGTTTTTTTACAGTCAGGCACATTCTCCATTGAGGGAGAATACAGAAGCCAGTCACAGTTGCTTCTTGAAGGAAAACAGTATAACAGTCATTGTTTATCAAGATGACATAACATGCCATTTTTGCCTTTATTGTTTAATGCAGTTTCCCTTGTAGTTTACTCAGCATAGATACAAAGAGGGATTAACAGTAAAGCATAAGCATACTTGTTTTACAATTCCAGCCTTTTAGTGCATAACTTACTGAAAGTACTAGGGCCTATAATCACAATCATTTTACCTGATGGAACATGCATTTCAGAAATATAATCCAACTGTTTACCCTAACACGTCATAAATTGCAACTCTTAACAAAAACCTCAAAGATTGACATCTGTTGGTCTTAAATGCCTGCTGCTTTAGCACACATCATCAAGAAAGTATTTCTGTATTATTCTCCCTCTGTTTGGTAGTATATTACTTGAATTCTAAAGACAGTTCTCTTATACTGTCTTCAGTAGTGAACATTTTGAGAAGCACTTAGTTATGTGTCTGAGGCATTCCAGTGTGAGATTCTTGGGCTCATAAACACGGAGACTTACCGAATTTCTGCAGACCCACTTCTTTTCTTTGCACAACTTCTGTCACATGAAATCGTCGGGAAACTTTTGTTCCCTGTCTTACACCCTGCACACAGTCAAATTTCTAAACTTCAAGTTATGTGCCAAAGGCTAAAAACTACCACTGATTTTCAAAGACATGGGACTGGGGACCCTAACAATGTGGTTGAAACATCTCTGAAAAGAGATTATGCGTTGTGATAGACAGGGCAGTGCTGAGAACAGCCAATGAAACAGCATGCAACTGAAGAGCTAATACGATGGCATCATCCCAGATTCAACAGATGTTTTCTAGGGGGATTGGATATCTGGTAATGGGAAATGGAACCTTTCTTTTCTATGTCACTGGTTTTAACACAGGCCAGTAGCAATGGAAAGTCAATAATAAGCAATGCTTGTTTGGTAGCTTTCTCCACTGCGGGGTAGAAAAATGTCCTGACTGCAGCACACCATGGCTGGCTGGTACTTCCCCCCACCCCGGTGGCACTGTTGCCAAAAGGGCCATGCACGGAAGTGCCTGGAAACCCTTTTCCCTGGGAGCAGTCTCCCAGGGAGGGATGAGGAACACTGACTGGGCACAGACTGCTTCTGCTAATGGTGTGTCTGCAGATAGTTAAATAACTCTGGCAGCCACAAAAGATAATTTATCACTTTACACTATCATAAAATCTACTAGAAAATTAAAAATGCTATAACACCAGACTCCCTAAAATCATTTACATGCAGGAATCCACATAATTGTATAGATTTTGATCTTAAAAATGCTATGTAAAAGGCATTCATCCAAAGCTCTGAAAAGCCACACATACACATACACATACACATACACATACACATACACATACACATACATATGAAGTAATATATACTGAGTGTCTCCCAACAAATATCAATAAAAGAAGTGGCAGCATTTTTTCCCACATTTCAACTGCAAGATCAGCAAATCAAAACAACCTGAGCCCCCTGTCTTGTCATCACCCCTTGCCAGACAGAGCCACTACCCTTCTTTCCCTCAATTCAATATTCATCCTCCCTCCAGCATTTCCAGCATTTCTGGCAAGGTTAATCTGGATTGGTTAAAAGTGTTCTGAAGTCAATGGGGAAAAAAAAGCTATAAGTGAGTTTAGTAGTTTTTACATTAGGTTCTATATGCAAGTATTTTTCCATTGTATTCCTAAAGTTTGTTGCTATATAATTGCAGTGTTCTGAACATAGTAATGTTAAAACTCTCTACAGTGTCTCCTAATATAAAACAATAATTCTGTACAGTTGAAGTGTTTGGCTCAAAAAGGAATTTTCTTTCACTTGATTTCTTGTAAATACCTTTTTCTTTTTCATTTGTGACTTCTGTGTTCAAATCTTTATTTTGATGTGACAGACCACGAACAACATGCTTTTATTGCAAAAAAATATTTTTTTCACATTAATACTGATGCAAGGTCTCAGATTTCATTTAGGGAAAGAAAATATCTTGCAAATATGTATATTTCACTTTGTAAAAATGTGTACTTTCCATTCCATTATGAATCCTAAATGCATACCCACAATATATGGCCTAGAAAGTGCAGTAATAGCACTTGGGAATCTCAGACACACAGTACATTGGTAAAATTACTAAGATGCTGTCACTATTTTCCAATTACAAATGGAGTGAAAGTCACTCAAGATAAACATGGTCAGTGTAACAAGTGGTCTTTAGTGGTCTCTCTGAGTTTCCTATGGAGCATCTAAGCGCACACACAAGAACATACACATAACTGCATTCAACCAGACTTATTTAACTTTCAGAGTGCTCAGTCCTTTGTGTAAGGAAGGGCTTGACCTTAATCTGGCCTTACCCTCTGTATCATGAGCCAGTCCATCTCGCAAAGATCTGATGAACCACTGCATTCTAACGGATTTTTATAGCAAAAAGGAAGAAAAATCAGCATGTTCACAGAATCACATAATCATATAATGTCTGAGGCTGGAAGGGACCTCTGGAGGTCATCAGGTCTCATCCCCCTGATCAAGAAGGGCCAGCTACAGCCAGTTGTCCAGGATCCACTTCCTCCTTCTGGAGACTTCATGATTCTCCCACATAGTCTATATGACTGCTGTAACTTGTTCCTGGTCTGAGACAACTCAAAGGAGCTTTCTAATCTGAGTGAGAAGCGCACCCTGACCCGCTTTCTGTCTGACCTCTGCATAAGAATTAATATACATCCACAACTCTTTTAATGGTTAGTCTTTGGAAACAGGTAACCTAACAAGAATGCCACCTTGATTAACGCTAAGGCTTGTTGACACCAAGATTAATATGTACCACATCCTCTAGTTGTGAAATGGTAGTGCCAGTTCCTTTGTTGAAAAACATAAAACAGCAGCAGCCATCCTTAAACTTATTCAGGAGTTTGCTTCATTTTCCTCAGTGGTTATCAGTCTTGAAAGAGGTTTCCTGTGAAAAAAAGTTATTCCTTTAGGGAAGAGCACAATCTACACAGGCAGCAGCAGCAGCAGCCTTAGCTCACTTGGTTTGGCTCTCCCACATAGAAATCTCATTTCTATTCATACCTCTCACTCTTCAGGAGCTGGATCATGTGCCTGTATACAAGGTTTTACTAAGCACAGCGTGAATCAGGCAAAAATAATGCTGATGGATCAGCATTCATTTACACTTGGGATCTTGGTGTGGGGAAGTGCAGATCATGACCCAGAAAACATGTGTGTCCTTGTCTACTTCAATGCCTGGACAAACTGATCCCACAGAGGGCAAAAAAAGTAGTCTTTACAACTTCAATTTTTTTTCTCCTTCCTGACTCCACTGCTTTTAGTTCCTTTCATTGCTCACATAAAACAGACAGTTACCCTATGACATGTTAAAATATTTATGTGCTAAGACTTCTTATTTAACAATGGCCAGAGATACCCTTAATAAGCTGGTGAAAAACCTGTATAGTGTTATTTTTTTCCCAGTCAGTGTATGCATCAATGGAACAAAAAAAACAAAAACAAAAAAAACACCATAAAAACCTAAGCCAAAATAAAAACCATCTCAAACCAGGTAATTCATCTCTGACCAATCCCTTCCCTCTTACCCTCTTAGTGCTTTAGTATTGCAAAACATGCTGATATTATTGACATTAACATACTAATTGAAATAAGGATCACTAGCTATTTTTAAATAAAAGAAATAAAGCTATGCACTACATTATGACTAATATATGAAAGAGTCACTCATAGAGTAACTCATAAATAGAACATTTGTGATTAATAGCTTTGTATTTGTGGGTAAAGGTATCCTTTTGAAAGACTGATGCATATGATATGGGCAGAAATTAATCTGCGCTATTGAAGAATTTGAGCAGTAAAAACAAGTACAGAGAATTTGAAAGTTATATCTAAGAAAGAGCTATATGACCTTCATGAGCCCTTAGTCACAGAAGCCAGAATGGCACATAGGAAGCATCCCTGGAGGTAATAGTACTGGTCTGGTGCCCTATTTTTCTTTGCCAGGAGATAGAGACAGGCCAACCAGCAATCCAGAGATACAGCGAGTAACCTGCACACTGTGATGTGAATTCAGATGAGTAAATCTATTGCACTGAAAAATTAACTCTATTTTGAGGAATGCAGGTGATGTAACACACAGAGTGAATCTAGACCAGCAGTGGGATGAGCATTCTCAAGAATAGGCACAGAGGAGAAAGAGTGACACTTTGGAAAGTTTAGAAAACACAGTGATTTGGGACTTTAGCATATTGATGTTTGATTTGACTTTCACATGCTTTGCTGAGGGTGTAAATCAAAAGAAGGGACCCAAATATGAAAATAGAAGTACTGGCTTAAAACAAGCTACGAAGTACAGCTTTTATGAAGTTGTGTGTGCCGAGGCTGCTAATTATGACAAGCAGCCTAGTGAGGCTGTCAGGCAGAGAAAAGTAAACAAAAGGAGTATCAGAGAAAGGAGCACCTCTCCCATAGCAAAATTCATGTATCATTGAGATTCTTGAAGAGAATAAGAACCCATATGAAGACAAAGTCCTTTTCTCCTTCACTTCATAGTGCCATTCTTGTAGATATGCAAGTGTTAGAAGAAAAAAGGGCTACTTGGTAAGGGTTCATGCATAGCAAATTTGTTTTCCCCCTTCCCCATCAACTGTAATTACAACCATTCAGACAAAGCTGGTTTTCCCAGTAGGACTGGCTGAAAACGCGCTTCATTTACATGGCCTAATTGGGCTTTTTTGGCCAAGGTTGTTCTATACTGACACTAGGACTAGGTACTTAACATTGAAAAGTTCATTCTTGTGGTTTGAAGTTAAGGATTTCATTACTTTGAAGTTAGAAAATCCAGAATGAAGGTGTCTCCTTTAACACTGGTGCTTCATTGGTGTGTACATGCATAAGAATAATATCGGTAATTATATTGGCCTCAAACAGCAAAGAGTCTGCAAATTAAGCAGACAGTCATTTTATTTCCTTCTTTCTTTATGAAAAAAATAATTGAGATGTATATGCTATTGCATGAAATATTGGTTATATGGTGTTGTGGCCTTCAGAAATCAGTACAGTGAACAGCTGATTAGTGAAGATCTACTACAGAAACAGTTTAGGAAAAATCAGCTTCTTTTATATTCTACTATTTACAGTAAGTAAGACATGGTTATTTTTATTGTTTATTATTTTGTTTGTAACTATCTTGTCTTACTCAGCAAGACACACAGTTCATGAATGTGTATCTTACAACCTTTTCTAAGCCAAGTGCACAAGGTTTATTTTCAGGGCCTTGCATATTGTACATGTTCTCTACAGCCAAGAAAGGTTTTGCATAGTCATCAGTGCAAACTCAAGCCATGTCTAGAAAGAAAATTAACATAAATATTTCACCAGACCTTGGTGTAGACAAGATTTCAGCAGCCTGAACCTGTTTTCCTGCATGTTTAATTGCCACAGTAATTAGAACATAAGGGTTCAAATCCACAAATACATTTGGGTGCCTAATTCTCATTAATTTCAATTGAGAGGTAGCACTTACATCTCTTTATGGATGTAGAAGACATAGAAACCTCAAGAATCTTATCTGTTCTAAAATGCCCAGACAAATATTGCTATCAGCTTCTTCAGGAGAGCAGGAGTTTTATTTTAATTTCTAATGAAGGTACATCTTGAGCACAGAAAATTTCATTATAACAATGGAGGCTGTACTTGTCTCTCACCTCCTTTCTACCCATCCAGCCATTCTGAACCACAGGAAGTTTCGAGATCAAGGGATGCTTTAAGAAACTCAAAAAATCAAGATTTTATCTGGTGACTGCTTGAAAATGGAGCTGGCAGTTTATGCTCTATTATGATCTGATGAATCCTCATGAAGCTAGTGGGACGAGCATGGCTCTATACCCCTACTTAATCCCCAGACCAAAAAAGAAACTTTGATCACACCTCCAGATGCGAACTCCTAAGAATGAAGTTTCTGGACCTGCATAAAACTGTCCAAGTCCAGGATGGTAAACAAAGGCTGGACCTGCTGTGCTGCACTGTCCTGCTCCTCCCAAGTCGTACATCCATATCCCTTTGCTCATGCTGTGCCAAAATTCCTGCACCTGCACTGTAAGCTGTAAAAGGGAACTGACCCAGTAGAAAATTACCTTGTCTCTTTTATTAATTGCCAGTTGAAAAATACAGTACTTGAGACAGGGAAAAGGATGGGATTTCCTTCTTTTTAGGGACTCTGTCAGGAAACAATGGCTAACCTTTGGAGGCATGTCTCCAGAGCCACCTATGTGGGCAATAGAGAGGGTGATGACTACCATCAGCTGCCATTGGAAGGAGTTTCTCTCTTTTCATCCCTAACTACTGAAGAAACCCAGCCTCTTAGTTTAAGCAACCGGGCTTGTTATTTGTGTGATATGAATACACACCCAGAGTTACATGATTAATCACAATTTCCCCACCTTTCTTTTTTAAATTTCAGTCTGAGCTTTGCCTACATACGTCATGTAACTATAATGATACTTGTTAAATAAATGTTAGAAATAGAGAAAGTGTATCTCCAAAAAATAGAGCTTAAAGCCAGAAGAAACCATTACAAGCTTTGTTTTGTCTTTCTGCATAATTCTGGCCACAGAACTCTCAGTGCTGGCTGTGCCAGGCTATAACTGCTCTGTGAAGATAGTATATCTTTCTGAAGATGTCTGTCTTGATTTAAACACTTCCACTGTTGAAGGATTCACTGCACTCCTAGGTAACTTGTTCCAGTTTTTAAATACCATCACTCTTTAAAATGTCCCTGACCTGATTTAGTATAACTTCAGCTTCCAGTTCTATTTTGTTTTATTTTATTTTGGTTTGGTTCAGTTTAGTTTATTGACCTATAGTATTCAAATGAGACCCTTTCCTCTATGTATGGATTTATAGACTATCATTTCCTTCTCTCCCTTAAAGCAAGCAAATGAAGTTTCCTTCATGCCTTATCCTGGATAATTCCAGTATATTTTTCTATGTCTTTCATCATTCATTTAAATATATTTTGAAATACGAGATGTTTCAAAATAATTTTTACTCTTTGTAGAAAACTGTTTTTTGCTTTAGGATTTTTTTCTTTCTTTCTTTGAAAAATTCTTTGAAAATTACTGAAATAAGCACAGCATACTTAATTTTCAGAATTCTCATGACTAGAGCCACACTAGTATAATTTACTAGAGACCCTAAAAATAAAAGATTTCCTTTTGAATTGTAAGAAGGAATCAGTCATTAGTTTTAGTTTTTGTCACAAGCTTGGACAGCAATATCACTAAATATTACAGTCACTTTTTTATACTGACTATTATTACTTGGGCTTTAATGGGAAAATTCTGCCTGTTGAGACACCAAGTTATAATCTTTCAATTGAAGCCAAGCTAATAACTATTCCCATGACAAGACAAATCTGCAGGCACTAACTAAGTTAGTGGCTATTATGCTTCACACTTAATCTTGAATATGATAGATAGGGAGTGGAACTAAGGGCAGTATTGACCAGCAGAAGAAACCATTCCTCTAACATGATTACTAACTTGTGACAGCACCTTGAACATCTTTCTCTGCATTCAAACCAAAGTAAGTTGAAGTAATGTAGTCCTTTTGAAAGTGCCAAATGTAAGATTTGCACAGCTTTTGTCACCATGAGAACTTCTAAGACCAGGCACTTGCATCAAGCAGGTTCCAAGGGGGAACCCCAGTGAGGAAGAAGGAAGTCAGCCAGTGCATCGCCTTTCTGCAGCGAGAGCAGGTCTGCAGCAGCTTGGGGCACTCACAGCAGTGATCCCTGTTTGATGGAGACAGCACCTACTCCTGCCACATAGGGCTATGAGGTGCTTCACACCTCACCTATTTGTGAACATCAGTGTCAGGAGATTGCCACACTGTCTTGTGCTGGTGGTCAGGGTTTGTGGATCACCACTCTGCCAGAGGTCCAACACAGCTGACCAAGCTGCCAGGAGGACAGCGACCCAGCCCACTGCTTGAAGACTAGCTCCTTTCAACATCTGATTTCTAACAGAAATGTGCATGAAACTTCAGCTGTGGGTGGCACAAAACCCACAAGCACATCTCCGTGCCACCAGGTTTCATCCCTAGCCTGTGCCGTGCCTACAGCAGCTGTAAGCCAGTCAGTCTCAGACCTGTGCTCAACAACAGGGGCTTGCGTGGTGCTGAGTGAATGCATGTTTTTAGTTCTTTGTGGTTTTCTAGAGAGTATAGGAGTTAGTTTTGTTCCATTTGAAAGCAGATCAAAGATACTCAGCATTTCCATTTCTCTTGAGGATGACGTTCCTGGAATGGCTGAGCACTGAGGAGTGGCAAGCGCTTGCCATGAAGAACAGCAGCTCAAAAGGTGTTTGTGTACACAGACGTGAATGGAGAGCAGATCACAAAGGACAAAATGGATAAAAGATACAGACACCTGGTCATTGAAGAGCATGACATGCTGGCACAGTGGCAGCTTCAGTGGTACACTCCATCCTTTCCTGCTTTTATTTGTTTGTCTGGGCAAATGTCTCAAGAAACTTTAAAAAAATTGTTTGAATGTCAAATATAAATTGTGACTTATTTTAAACAATGTGTGTGTTTTAACCAGGTCTTTGACATTAAAAAGCATATTTTTTCTCACAACCTGCTTAAAGCAAAACAAAAAGCTAAGCTACAGCTCCTTACAAACAATGAAGGCAATAAATATAGTAAATTACTGTTTTATGTGAGACAATATACTAATGTTAACTGAAGCAATGGAATTAGAAAACAAACTCCCTCTGGGAACAATTCTCACACCCCTGTTTTAGAAGGAAGCAGAGTTTACTCATAAATAATTTAATGCGTTTACTCCTGTTAGACTGGACTGACAGGTCTTCCATATACTGAAGCTTTGCTTCTCTGATAATTGCAAACTTTTTGAAATGAGAAAGTTGTCAGCTACAAAAGTCTGTACGGTCACTGTAAGACTATCTAGGAACATAAAGATGTGCCCTATAACACAGTATTACTGAATTTAGCCATCATGCCAATCAGCATTTAATAATAACATTCCTTCAGACCTACTTCTGTTTATGAGCATGTAAATAATCTCTTCTTCAGAGTCATATAACAATCCCTTAGCAACTTTAACAAGCTGCCTACAAGAACAAGCAATAGGAAGGAAAAGACACATTATTATTTTGGCTTATTTAATGCAATTCAGCCACTGGAATAAAAAAGAAAACAAGGCAGCTGAGTCTGTAAGCACAGCATGATCTGTGCTTGCAGACTCAGCTGTACAGCAGTACAAAAGAACCAGAACCGAAAAAAGAACTGCATGAAGTGTGTCCCCTGTTACCTGCCTCAGAAAGCAACCTCACAAAATACTGGACATTTTTATTAGATTGGTTAACACTTCCTCTTCATTTCTAATTTTAATGCCATGTTTTTGCCTCCTTTATTCACAGTGCTCCTGTATCTTCTCTCAATCCAAAGAAACAGGTTCAGAGTTTGCCAAACCTATTTTCAGCACTAAGAGTACAGAGCTATTGTAATCAGTGGCTTCTACTAATTCGCATCCTTTTGACTTAATCTTTATCAATCACTCCAATGCATCTTCATATGCATGCTATGTACCATCTCTCCCTAACTTCAACTTTTATGTGGCTTTTCTTTTCACAGATGACTCTCAGGTGTCACAGCTGCCTGCAGATTTTTTAAGACTAGAGTGGAAGAGAACTCGGAAACTGGTCATTTGACTCAGAGATTAATTGTAAGAATTTTAGCACTATTTTTTTCCAAAGATTATTATTAACAGTTGTTTATTCCCTGAACAGTCAGGGCCAGTCTTAGAGACCATAGGCACAGATCTGTCAGCATTTCAGAGCCTGCTCTAATCTAATTTGTGGTTCTGCAAGACTGCTATTTAGACTGGTCACTAAGTAGCTGCAAGCCTTACTCCAGTCCCCGGAGGTGAGACCATTAGGAGTGTTGTGAAAGAGCTGAGTAACCATAGCACGAGGGGAGGCCACTGTGCCCCACACAGCTCTAGCACTGATCCTTCCTGTGCAGCTCCCCAAACCACTCCACCAGTGCAGGAGTTACCACTCTTCTTTTGCTACTCACTGCAACCCGAGGAGCTGGAGGAAGATCTGATGCTGCTATTGCTGGTCTAGCCCTCCCACAAATTCCAGCAGGGAAAGACAGTGAAAATTATCTGGGAATGAGCTGAATCAGCTTCTTTTGTGTTGGTGCCATGGCCGCACCCGCTGTGTGGCCAGTTCCACCCAGCACTCATCAGCCTCTGAGCAGGAATTGGTGAAGGCTTGCGTGGTTCTGGACTTCCCCCCACGCTGGGTGAGCGATAACCTGGGTCTGGGAGTGAAAGAACTAAATTTAGGTCTCTGTCTTGGGTCACCAAGATCTCACCATCTCCATGGGATCCTGGAATGAATTTGTAAAGGTCTTTACAAGAGATAGAGTTGTGATGTGTGGATTCTTTGTTCAGGATTTACAGGAAACTGGCCAGTGGGGTTGGTGCAGGAGAGCCCAGACTTGCAAAATCCTTGGGCAGTGGTCATGTGCTACATTCCTCTGCAGACAGGGAGAAAAGCACAAACCCTAGCACCATCATTTTGGGATCTGCCTCTGCAAAGGAAAGCAGCAGCCCAGAGGCTGGCAGCCCCCACCTTTTACATGTATAAATGAGTGATATTTGAACATGCTCCTGAACCATGTTACAACCACAACCCTGGGACACACACACTTGAGTACAATCACAGTGTCTTAAAACATACTTAAGTATGTTTTAGGTGCAAAACGTTGATAAATTGCTTCTGGACACTCATCTCAAGCATGTGTTGCCAGCTCAGCAGCTGTCACCATTTTCAAGTTGCAGTGTCTTTATCTCTGGTGCCCCACCCCAACAGGATTTGCACACAATCTTTCAGAGGGGAGGAACAGATACCTGCACACAGAAGTGCTCAGGGTTGTAAGGGCTATGTAGCACCCAACGTCAAAGAAAATAGCTACAGCATGTTGAATAACTGGTTTGATGTGTATGCTTCACATAGGTTATTTTCAGTGGGTCATGCCCTCCTATTGTACACTTGTTTCCTAGAAGTGCCCTGAAATGGGCACATTTGTGGTGTCCTGCTGATATGAACGTTCCTACATTTGTCAAATACAGAACATTGGT
Organism: Toxostoma redivivum; assembly: GCA_013397375.1. Taxonomy (NCBI): domain Eukaryota; kingdom Metazoa; phylum Chordata; class Aves; order Passeriformes; family Mimidae; genus Toxostoma; species Toxostoma redivivum. Next base: position 362,044 of record VXBI01013782.1, read on the forward strand.
GCCACTAGTGTTTTAGCTTGTATCTGTTTTAACTGAACAGTCAGACTTGAACTGGATAGATTGGTTAGACTTACTCTCATTTATGTTTGGGGTTTTTTTAATCGGATCTATAAGATAGAAAGAGTTGCTACAGAGATCAGAATGAGACACTGAGACACTTTTCATCTCACAAAAAGAAATAGCTGATCAGGGTTTCACAGAAGGCACTGTGATGTGCCTGTGTGATACGCATGACCTTGTGTTAAAAGAGACTTCAGAAAGTCTTCATGCTGCTATTCACTGGATATCAAATTATGTATATGTGCCTATTAAGAGAATAACATGTGAGTTTGCCTATAGTCATCATAGCTAACATTGTTATGCCTCAAAAAAAGAGTAAATGGAAATCTTTCTCAATACATTTTCCATGTGTTAGTTTATGTGAATGAATTTCCTTGTATAATTATGGGCATTTTCATCATAGGAGTACATATGGGCTGAAATTTACAGATAAGCTTTGTCTAATCAGTTTTGCTGAACTACTGGAAGTTTAGCTGGTATTTTTTCATATAAAGGAAAGAAAAACATTTCAAATGCAAAAAAACCAATCATGTAACTTCAAGAGGTAGCAATCAGCGTTTAAAAGTCAAACTCTAGAGGTACGCACTCAAAATCAAGTAATAGCTTGACTTGATTTCAGACTTTTAGCTCCACCAAGCCTCATAAAGTCTGGGACAGTTAATCTAATAAATGCCTGATCATGCAGCTATATTAGGGTATTTTAATTATTACATTTCAGAGTTGTCACATGAATACAAAAATTCTCTATTTACCAGTTTTTGCAGTCAGAGGCACAAAAGCAAAAATCACATATAAATGTTAAACTTGGAAATATTCAGATTTGTGCATTCAGATTTTTGCAGGGTAAAATATTCCTGGAATTTAAGAACAGCATTAAATAAGTGATTATCTAATATACAACAGCAATATGGGCTTAAGTATTTTTTTTTATTTAATTCTTGCTTCATCTCCAACAGCTGTGGTTTAGTAAGGCATCCAACCCTGATAAAAGTAATTCCTGTGATAGAAGCTATACCACAACACTTGGCACTTTGTTCTAATGTTAAAAACGTGTTCCATATTTCTCATGGAATTTGTTTAGCTTCTCCTTCCAGCCATTAGATCGTGTTATGTCTGCTAGACTGAGAAATCCTTTATTATCAAATTTTGTTCTCATATATATATAAAATCAAATTCTTTGTATCCTCCCATATATCTTAATACTCTAGGAACCCTGAACTCTTCTTCTCTCTGCTAAATCATGAGCAGCAGAGCTAGGCATGGTAATTCTAGTGCAGTGTTAATTTAACTTTGGCAAACAAAGATTTGCAAAATGGCTTTTTGTCTACAACATCACTATTACAACTCATATTAGGCTGACTATCCAACTCAACCATCTAAGACTATTTCAGACCATGACCTCAATTCTTTATGGATTACTTTCCTTGTTCTTGTGTTCACAACATTGCATTTTCCCATCCTGAAACATTTTGGTTCACCACAACTAGCTTACTAGGTCATTCTGTACCAACAGCTTGTATCCTGTATTGTTTATCTTTCTTTCGGTCTCTGTACCATCTAAAATGTGTAACTTCTATATCCCACTCAAGAAATTGCTAAAAGCATTATAAGCAGTAGGCCAAGCTAACTGATGGTTGCAAAGACACAGGAGTTCTCTAATTTGTTAGTACAGTATTAGCTTTATTTTAGACTGCTCTTTTTTTCCCCAGTGTTTCCTAGCCAACTCTTTAAAAGTTGTTATTATATATATGTTATTTGGACTTTCTGATTTTTAAATGACTAATTCTGGTGGCTCTGTTTATCATCACTCTTCCTCACTCTTAAAGTGGAAAGTTTCAATTAATAAATAGTACTACCACATTTTTCCCCCTCAAACATAAACCATACGTACTAATTTAGCATTTTTGCTCTTTCTCCGTTGGTCAATTTTTAGGTAATTAATCAACACTGTCATTTTGATTCTGTTCACCCTTAATATTCCTAACATTCTTCTTGTTACCTTTTAACTGCCCTGACCCCTTTTTCTTCTGAGTTCTTTTGCTCTCCACCTCAAATTTGTATACTTCCTATCTTATTGTCACTGCTGTTGTCTTTTTATTTCTTTGTGTAGTTTTAGATAGATACATATTGAAAAGAAAATGGAAGTATATTTGTTATAATCTTTACAGAAGATTGAATTTCCCTTTAAGCCAAACTGGTTTTTTAAATCCTCTTTTCTTCCTTTTTGACTTGGAGAGTGGTGGAACCACTAGTAGAGTCAACCAGTAGAACAACTTCTGGAATAGTAGATCAACTTCTACTGCTTCATCTGAATTACTATTTGTGTTCTTCTGTTTACTTCCACCCCCATCCCACCTTCACACAGAGAGGATTGTTTTCTATGTAGAAACACGCATAGCAGCACGAAGAAGCCACAGGGAAGCACTAATGAAACAGAGGTATGATGCAGAACATGTAATTAGATTTGAATTTGTAGTGTAGTATAGCAGCAAAAGAGTGTAACTGACGGAAGTATCAACTATGCAAGAAGACATATAGTGTAATATTATTTCCCTATAGCTCTGGTCTGACCATGGACAAATTATTATATTCAGTCTTGGGCACCTCCTTAGTAATTTAGAAGGAATTCAGAGAAGAATGGCAAAGTGATTACATGCTGATCAAATAAGACTGAGGCTATGGACACGTGAAAAGAGCTCAGGGCTTGAGCCTGAAGTAAATTGTATCATTGCATTTCCATACAAAGAAGCTAAGCCTGATTATATGTACACAACACAATCTAAATACATAACTCTGGATTATATATCTACAGAGAGTTGCATTTAAAAATTTATGTTAAAAGAATGTTCACATTGCAAAATCAAGCATTCAAGTGGTAGGAAATGCCAGTGCAATTTTAGCTTGGTGCCTTTGTGAATATTTATGATGATACAGCCTGTAGCTGTATGATCTGTCAACAGTGTATTTTTTCATACTCACATCCTGGCTCATGTTTACCTCTGCTTGTATGATTTCTGTTTTGGTCTTCTGCTTGTCACAGCTCCTGCCTCCCCTATCTCATCTTCACCTCCAACCACTGCCTGGCACTTCTGTTTGTCCACAATCCTTGCTCCATGCTGCTTAAGCTTCTCTTTTGGCTCATACCACTTCCTTCTAGTCTTCTCTTAGTACTTTCCACCTTCATCCTCTCCCACCATTAGGCCACGCCTCCTATAAATGTCAAAGCAAAGGGAATGCTGAGAACACACAAGAGCCCAATCTCCTGCTCTCATGCATGATATTCAGGCCTACAAAGGGTTGAACAGCTGGGACAAAAATATAGAGGCTTGTTCTACCTTTTCAACTCTCTTAAAGTAAGCTCAGCCACTCAAGAGGAGGCAAGGTTTTGTAAGAGCTCTGTTGTTGTTGAGCTTGCTGAATTAAGGCAGAAATTTTGAAGAATGAAATCAGCACAAGAAGGGCCTTTTAAACCCCTGTAAGTAGTAGATGTTTTTCCCCTTGAAATTGCGTATTTTGACAGGGTTGTCAGGAGGTAACAAAAAGGATAGGCCTAGTTGTAGGGGTCATCTTATGCAGAAACTGAAAGTCAAGCGTGTGCTGCAAGGCATGTGTCTGTTACAGCTCTCAAGAGAAAAGAACATTCTTTTTTTTTCTCTCTTTTCCCCCTTAATCCCAGTTTTAGGGAAGGCTGACTTGTGCTGTTCTATACTCTCCAAAAAATTCAGCTCAAGACATTCACGTAGAGACTAAAAATTCTGTCCAAATGGTCAAAGGTCAACATATCATCATGGAGCAAAACAAACAAGAAGGAATGGCAGCCATAACTGTAGATGGGTCTAACAGCCCTACTATACCAGGGAGAGAAAAACTGGCGACACAGTGGCTTGGGGGAAAACATAACACCCTACAAATATCTGGCAAGTACAATGGAAAGGATGGATAGAAATTATTTAGGATTCCCTGAGTGGAAGTTAAAGCATGAAACAGTGGTATGAAACAAGCTTATATGGGAACAAATGCAAACCCTTTAAATTTTTTTTTGAGCAAAATATGAAGTGTAGTGTGGGGAATATGAAGTGTAGCACAGAGGAGAAGCTGGACTGGATGATTTAGTAGAACTTTTCCATCTCTTTTTTCTTAACTAATGGCAGAAAACTTACCAATGACGAATAAGAAAAAAAGAAAATCCTGCACACTCTTCATCCAGTCCTTCTCTGTCACGTTATGTGGAGACTGCTCTCCTTATCCAAAGAGAGAATGTATCAACAAGGTGAAGAAACATCTTTAGTCAGTAAAAGAATTGCAGACCTTAATGTTTTAGCTGTAGGCAAAAGGCAGCCAAGCTGCCTTCTTTTTTCTAAAGAAAGAACATTTAATGGAAATCCACATACAAGAAATTTTTTTAAAAAGTCAAGACAATATCTTTACTGTTGTATAATTTATACAGTCACTCAAGCTGGAAAAAAAAACAAAAATAGTTGAAATGTATTTTAATGGGTGCATTAGAAATGGACAGGATTATAGTTTACAGCTTTTATATTGCTTCTACACTTTGTAGAGAAATCTATTATAAATTTTCTGTGATAATTTAAGGATTTAACTTCTAATCTAGTCTTCTAGGTGAAAGAGCATTTAGTTCTCCACACCTACATTCTTTTGGATGAGTAGGGACAGCATGAAAAGTGTCTCCTAAAAATTAATAACTAGCAGTCTGCACAAATTTTCCATCTTACTCTCTCCTTCCTTTCCAGTTCTCTAAGAGACCCTTATTTTATGGTATTAAGTGGCCTTAGAGTCAAACAGCTTGAATAGTCTTAAAGGAAATTATTTTCTGCTAGCAGGTTTTTTGATACTTCAGGTAGAGACAAATTTCTTTTGGGGATTACATGCATTTGTAAATATTACCTGATGTAATTCTTACAAAAGACTATACTCAATTATCTGATAAGGTACATGATAAAACTTCTTATGACCTAGAGCCACAAGACTAAAGCCTCACTCAGAGACAGGTAGATGTGGAACTCAGGGAGTAGTTTAGGGGTGAGAGATGGAAACTCTTTCCTAAGTGGCCCAGGACTGGAGTAGCTGAGTCCAGCATGGTGTCCAAAGTTGATTTCCTGGAATCAATCACAGCTCACTTCCTCCCACAGAGGTTACTTAGGAGGCCCCACAGTAGTAAAGCCACAGTGAAGAAAGCCAGAAAATCCCAGCATTGAGTCATGTTTGACTGGGTGAACACTGTAGTGGGATGTGCTGGTCTCCTCTCTCTGGTGACCAGTGGTGGGACATGAGGAAATGGAGTAAGGCTGAGTCAGGGAAAGTTCAGACTAGACATTAGGAAAAGGTCACCAAGAGGATGATCATTCACTGGAAGAGGCTCTCCAGGAAAGTGGACATGGCACCAAACCTGAGAGAGTTCAAGGGACACCTGGGCAATGCTCTTAGTCATATAGTTTAGTTTTAGGTAGTCCTGTGGGGAGTAAGGAGTGGAACTTGACTCTTATCAGTCCATTTCAATTCAACATATTCTATAATTTTATGTATGTACATTGGGTATTATAGGTTGGGCAGCCAATTACAAGACAATAATAGTAATCTACTGTTACAGTTGAATAGGAGTTATATTTACAAATCTTTTTTGTCTGAGACATTTGACACTACCACAGACATAAAAACAGTAACTATGAAATAATAAATAATCTTGTTCTGACTGAGAGGTAGGCAAAATAGCTCTAGGGCTTCACAGACCTTTTGTCTCACTTTCCAGTAACTTTCAGGCTCAGTAGTGGGCACAGTTGTGGGAGCTAGTGGTATTTCTCAGTTTTGTGTTGTGCAATGGTTGCAGGCAGAGCAGGAGCTTCAGACAGAGTTTATTAAAGAAGCCCTCACATTGAGTTAAAAGGTGCAGAAAGGACCACCTTGCTTTCTAAACTCTTTCTCGGAAGGGAACCAAAGTGTGGTTGGATCCAATCTTAGCCCCAGACTTTTTCTATGAGTTATGTGTAAAGGATTACACAGGTGTAATTGATCATTTATATAACTTTGTCCTGCAGAATTAAGAATGGCAAACCAGATATATTTTTATAAATATATATGGTTTATCATGATAACAATTAGACAAAAAGATCTTAATCAGAATTATTTACTACAGAGGATAGGAACTATAACAACTATTATAATATAGTGCAATATGAAGCAACGTTGAAAATATTTTATTAAAAGCAATTATATTAAAGCAATTTAATTAAACCCAGCAAACCCAGTTACTAAGTAGAGATTGATGTTGTACTCATTCATACCAAGGACAGTGTGCAAGTCTCTTTTGCTCAGCTACAAGTAATAACCTTGGGGGGGATCCCCAGCTGAGGAACAAATCTCCACACACCTACCCCAACAAGGGGTACATCAGAAGACCTCGGTGTTAAAATCTGGCACTAGGCTTTTATATATGACTGTCATATGTCTCCAGGCCAGCTGTGTCAGCTCAGCAGTTTTAGATAAGTTATCAGTAGTATCACCTGTTTGGTCCTTTATCGGGTATTTTACCAGGTCTACCCTATCTTATCTCACTATCAGGATGTTTAACTTTGGGATTGAGGAGTCAGGCTGGTTTCGTAGTTGTTCAACACCAAAAGCAGCATGACACCCCCTCTTCATTTACCACTGATAGCTTTGCAAATCAGGCATTAGTCGAGTTGTTCTCCCCCTTCTAGGCAGAGCATCCTGCTGCAGCAACATACTGCTTTGAAATGGTTTGTGTATCACCAGTGGCAAATATGCCATGAGACTGTTCTTGCCTGAGTGCAGATCATGTCCAGGTTTTTTGCTGAACAAATGAACCTTTGAGAATTTTGGCATAAAGGTTTTACTGTCTCAAATTCCATGTTATTCTGTTTTCTCTAACAAGAGCTTTCCTTTCTGTATTATTTAAATATGCAGCTATACATGATAAAACATTTTACTTCTAACAGGTTGCCTATTTGCCAAAAGAATTTCTTAAATTCCCGTTCTCCCACAAAGTCTCTCGTCTCTGATCTACATAAAGGGTTCATCATGTTAATTCAGATTTGTTACAAAAACAAATCCACTCAGCTATAGGATTAACATGTATTCCGGACACCACATGCATAGTTTGTATTTAAGGTCTATCACAGAAGTTGCATATTTAGAAACTTACAACTTTCTGTTATTATCTACACTGAGCTAACCAAATGTGATCCTAAAATGATGATAGTTGCAAAAGCCTGGATCCTGAAGCTCACAAAATATACTCATTGAGGCAAAAGCAGAAAATAGCAAAGGAATTTTGAAAGAATAAAGTAAAATATTGACTAGTGAGTGATCCATTTATATGTGCTTTCTCTGGGAATCAAGGACATACAAGTGAAAATCCAGAATTTGTTTCTCATTGGAGAGGAGCAGGTTTGTTTCACATATGAGGAGGAGAAAGCTTGTTCCCTATTCCACTGACCCTTTATGTGGATGTTTGATACTACCCATTCCCACACTGCTGGTCTGCAGGGTCTGAAGTGACTGATACTGGCCAGCAACAATAGCACGCTCTTGCAATCTGTAGCCTTTATAAAATACCAGAGGTGTGCAGAGAGAGGACCAAGGCTTTTGCAGGGGCAAATTCCCTGAGAAAGAGTAGAGATAAGGGTGGGTGGGAATAGATGGAGAGTTGATGTGTTTCCAGTTCCAGTCAGTGCTACTGTAGTAGGGGTAAGCACTGGAACTCCTAGCAGTTCCCTCAGTTCTTCCAATTCATCCCTGTGAAACTGAGTCTTCCTGAGATATTTTGATAGGCACCAGGATCTGAGGAGGTGGGCAGGAAACTGCTCAGGGTTCTGCTCCCAGCTCTATTGGGGAGGATTTCTCAACAAGAGGACAGATAATAGTAGCTGCATTAGTACACAAGAGAGAAAAGTAGACCTGCTACATAGTGCAGTCTTTTGACATCAACAAATAAATCATAATACAAAGACAGCAAGCCCCAAAGGTCTTTTATTCAGGTGTTGTAAGTTTAAAACAAAAAAAAAGTCATTTATCTCAGGTAGACTCTGTTTAAATAAAAGGTTCTTGGAAGACAATTCAGCAAGCATATTTAACATTAATGGGATGGGAAGAATAATTTATGTACATTAGAAAAAAGGAAGACTAAAAAATCATAAGAACTGAACACAAGCCAAATCAAAATTATTTAGGATCTTGTACAAGTTACAACAGTACATTCTATGACTTATAGCCTAATATCAAATGTCTTGAGGAGTCTTTACAAAATCAAAGACCAGACACTGCTCAGCATGTTAGATCTATGGTGAATATGAATCAGTTCCACTCTCTTTTCAGCCCTGACCACCATTCCCAAGTCAATTGATTGAAGTTAAACTATACAAATTAAACACAAAATGAGAATGCAGTAAATAATATGCACTCAAAAACATGTAACTTCCAAAATGAACATTAAATTGCTTCTCTTCCCCAGCTCAGTCCCTCATCTACTTCTGCTCTGCCAGGTATCATGTCCTATTATATCTTTTTTTAGACCACAAGACAGTAGACTTGGACTTTATTTATATGTCAGAAAAAGGCACATCTATAGTCTAAAACTCCCAATAAGGATAAATTTGGATTTTAGTCCTGTTGCAGAATGCCACCTTCCTCAATAAACAGTGCACTTGGAAGTAAGGCAGCTTTTTCATTTTTTTTTCTCAGAGAAAGTTATAAGGTACATTAGATTACTAAGCCCTGACTTTAGAATAATAAATAAAAAAATGCTGTAACTGGCAAAGTTCAATCAGACACATTTATAAGTTAGAGTAATCATCCTGTGAATCAGATTTTCAAGGGATGTGTTAAATTTTCCATGATTAGGGATCTTTAAGTCAAGATTCAATATTTAGATTAAGAGGAATATCTCAATTCTGGCATAAATCTTTAAGCCTAATGCAGGAAAAAGTTGGCTAGAACTGTATGGTCTAACTCCTGCAGGAAAGCAAATATTATAGTGATTTTGTGGGAACTTATCTATGAAAAGGAATAGTAATGGTAAAAATAATAGCATTACATCTATTTAAGTAGTTAAAGTTCACCTGAGAGTCCAGATTTAGATTATTTAAGCGCTTGATTTTTAAGGATACTAAGAATCAAGTGTATTTTGATTACTCTGTGGGCAATATCCTATAGCAAACAGAATTCAAAAAAGGGAGTTATTCAACATCAATCTCTGAAAAACAAACAAACAACAACAAAAAACCCAGCAAACCAACAAAGAGAGAATAAATTAAGCAAGATTATAAATGCAGGGCAATTACAAGCTTCAAATGCTGAGGAAGCATTTGTTCACAAAGGAAAGAAAAATGAACTTCATTTTCAGGAATGTAGGGGGGATACATTTTTATTACAATTTCATTTTTCTTCAGAGATTTTGTTCACTAGAAAATCCACTTGGCACTTTTTTCATCACTTTCATTTATAAAACAGTGTTTTCTTACTGAAGATGATCTACTAAGAGACAAAGGCAGGAGAAAATTTAGAGCAAAGTGTTTTGCTGAAGGTAGAGTAGGAAGTAACAGTCTATGGAGAGTCCCATAGAGGGGGAACTTTGGGGCAGAAATTTGAAAGGCAGTCATTGTTGGCTCAATGTTGTTTTTTCTAAAATCAGTTGAAAAGCAGGGTTCTTTTTTTTTTTGAAACAATGTACTTTAATGGAAGCATAGCTAGTCCAGGGAGAAGTGTTTATGGTAATTAAACCTTTTGTCTTGATTACGAAAAAACTTTTTAAGTTTAATGGTGCAGTAGTAGATGGTTATCATCATTCCCAAAGCTTTTTTTTTTTTTTTTT
>VXBI01013782.1:372001-451438 GCA_013397375.1 Toxostoma redivivum
TTTTTTGTGATAATTATTTGTCCTGGTTTCGGCTGCCTGCCGGGTTAAACCACAACGTTATTATAAACCCGTACCCTTCCCTTCAACCACGAGGAATTTTCTTCATCTGTAGCTTGTATGTTCACTTGGAATCAGGGTGCATAAGCCTAGCCAGGTAGCTGAAAGAAGCATGAGACATCAGACCCCCCACTTATTTTGTTGCTCAGAAAATATTTTTAGCTAAAAACACTGAATTGAGCACTTTAACATACATTTTGGATCTCCTATCACTCCTGTCACCTTTTAAATTCCAGAAAGAAAGATTATTACTTGAACAAACCCCCTCAGAAATTAATTTCCATTGTGATAATGCTGGGTAATCACTTTACTGATGTCAGCCTGCCCTAATATTGTGTCTCATCACTAGAGCCAAGGGAGCCCTCCCCAGACACAGCCACCTGGGCTGGCCAAAGCTCACGTGCCGTGTGCTGCTCCAGGTATCAGCTGCGAGAGGATCCCTGCACAGCACCAAGTTGGGCACCTTCAGTCTTCTTACCACACTAACACATTAAAACTCATGCACTAGGAGGGAAGTATTGTTCTTATTCCCTTTTTACAAGCAGAGAAAGATGATAATAATTTGCAGAAGTGCTCATAACTATTATTATTTATTATTTTCACTGTGATAGCATCTATGAACAGTCTGTGGCAGAGCTGGAAACAGAATCTAGCTCTTCTGAGCTTACCAGTCAAGTGCCAAAACCACAAGTCCTTCCTTCCTCCCACACTGCATGTATTTGTAAAGAATTATGCTTTTTAAAAAAAGATATTTGTAACTGCTACAGCAGTATTAACCTCCTTGCTCCTCCTCCCCTAAAATATTCCAGTATTTGGTCTAAGAAATTAGTTTTTAAGGGGATTTTCTTTATATTTTTTTTCCCTGTAGATCAATTTAATGTTTTCTCCTTTGAAAAGCCCATGAATGGAGGAAAATAATTACCACAACACACGTGCACATTCCTAGCAATAACTCATATGCTCATATTCACACATTCATGTGCACATAGTCACAAAATTCAACTTGTAGAAAACATGGATTTCCAGGGTACTCTCAGCTGGTGACTGATCAAACACTGAAGCATTTAAGCTCTCTCACACTCTACAAATACAAGTAAGAGGAAGTGAGAAAAAAAAAAAAGGAACAAGCAAAGTTTCAAACAATGGAGTCAAAGAAAAAGGTTTGTGTATAGTTTTTTTACGATGACTACAACAAAATGTAAGCCTTTTAATTTTTCTTCCTATAGAAGCACATATTGCTATGGATCCTGCTTTCAAAAGGCACAGTGGGGAAAAAGGGCAGGAAAAGGGCTAAGTGAGCCAGGATAGGAGGAGCCCTTCAGAGTCTTAAAATATGTAAATAACTTTTCTGTTGAATGTGGCTCTGATTAAACAAAGCCATTATTATTAGCTTTTAAAAACTGTAAGTCTGAAATATATGCAGCAACTTGCCAAGTGACAATGCTGAGACACTTGTTTCCTATTCTCGCTCTCATCCTAGTTCTCCTCTCTTCACTACCCATATTATTCTCACTCTTAACTTTGGGCACCATAATGATTAACCCAGTGGAGCCCAGGTCCATGACTTGTCTTCTAGAAGCTACTCCAGCATTAAGTGCATGTAACTAGCAATAATACTCTCCAGACGGCACTGAGCATGGTGCTTATTACCATGAGTAGTCTCATTGAAGTCAATGACACTGCTCTATTCCAGAAGTAGTTACAGTGCAGTTAATGGCACTCTTCATAGCATAAACACCACACCCTATGAAAGTGTTTAAAATATCAGGACTTTATAATCTATTCTGGCCAGGTAATCTGTCTTTATTTGTCATGCTGAGCATCACATATGATTATGATATGATGTATTACAAATTAGAAATGCAGGAACTTCAGCTGTTAGATGTAGGTTTTTCTACTTTTGTAGTTGTTTCACTCTACAGAAGTATGGCAGTTGTGTTAGAGCTAGAACTCTAAATGCTTTTTTCTCTGATTTATTTATGTGCCCCTAAATCTTATGCACATTTTTCTATTGGACTTGATAGATAGTTCAGATGTCTGTAATAGGACCACTGGATACATTTAGTGCTTCAAATATTGTGCTACTTGATCCAGAATTTCCAAAGATTTATCTGTCTTTGGAATCAAGGGGTAAAAAAAAAAATAAATTGAAATTCACTAAAAAAAAGTGTAACTCTCAGCAGGGCTTTTTTGTGCATGTAGATTTGAAGATCACACTGGAGCTGCAATTACTTCCTAAGTGACCTCAGTCACTTAGTGTTTTTCTCAATCATTACGTGCTTCCTCAATTTTTGTTGTTGTTGTTGGGTTTTTTTTTATTTTTGAGGAAGAAACAGTTGAGTTTCAATAGAATTGAGTGTTTGGCAAAGCAGCATGTTTGTTTGGGAAGGACTATCTTGCACAGCTATAACTGATTTACAATCAGGTGTGGTGGCCAAAAAGATTACTGAAGAAGCCAGAAACTCTGTCCTTCAGCAATTTCAGTGAAATTGAACTACTCTGTATGCTGGGAGAGAATTTCTTAGAGAAGCAGGACATGGCATAGCATTAGCCAGATGGGAGAGCTACATACATGGGTCTTCCTTCTAAAGGAGTTGAAGTTCTAGAGGAATGGAGAACAGTGTGTGTGTGTGTGTGTGTGTGTGTGTTTGAAGCTGGAACTGAACTATATGTATACATCACATCCCTATTTAGGAATATCTTTTTAGGTGCTTACATATTCCAAAATGCTGCAATGAGAAGAAAAGCAGAATGGATAAGAGTGGAAGGTGAAATGGTGATGGGAGGTAAAATTGCAGGGGGTGGGTCAAAGTGCCCAGAGGACAAGATAAATACAGTAGATTATTCAGGTGTCTAAAGCTTTCTCCTTGTAATAAAGCTCAAAGAGAAAAACATTGCACAAAATTATTATTTATTTTCTGATAGAAAAATTTCTCATTCATTAAACTAAAACAATAACTCAACCCAAGTAATCCAGCGAGAAAAACAAAACAAACCAGAAAAAGGTTTTTTTTAACTGATTTAGGGTTGCTTAGAGGTATTTTGTTTCCTTTCTGAGGAATAGGTGTGGCACATCATAAGTTTCTGAAAAGCAGGGAATGCATGTGCAGATCTCTCAGTTTAAATTTTTGAAACCTGGGGAATTCAAGTTTTTATTTACCTCATCTGTCCAACTCTCAAGCACTTAGCTGCATAAAAAGATCATCACATCAACAATTTTTGAAAAAAGGTTATTTACAGTGCCTTCATCCTTCTGCGGATGACTCAGTTTAACACTTTTACTTGACTTGTCAGTCTGTAAACCCACAGACCACACATATCTCCCATCTAGCTGATGATGATCTCAGTACCCCACCACTAATAATGTACACATGACAGTGCAGATATGAGATACACAGGCTCTTCCCAGGTGCATCAGGATCTCTTCCCTTTGATGGTGAATGCCAGAGTCACTGACTGGCATTCACAGACACACCCAGAGAGATACAGCTGCTCCCCAGGCACCTCTTACAGCCCCTGTCCTGCTGCACTCCTCCATCCCATCCTTCAGTCTCTACACATACACTTCACATATGAGAAGCAGAAAAGGCCCTGGGGATTCCCCAGCAATGTGTAACTTCCAGAGGGCACAATTAAGCTGCAGGGCCATCTCATTTAACTCCTTGCTTTCCAGTTTTCCAAAGTCTGAATTTTGCTATGTCTGTGCTATGAAGTGAGATAGAAGGCATTTTTTTAATTAATGAAGCACTCTTTGCCTCTCAGTGAAGTATGTTAAATATTCCAGGGAATGACTTTATAGCAGGTATATTCATCAGTGTTTTTCAAGTCATCACTGCAGAGCATATGCAAAAGCAAAAGATCATAATCATAACTCTGAGTATTTACCCCATGAGACTGATTCTAAGTGCTGCAATAATTTGATTACTGTGTATTTTCAGTGAAAATAGTCCCAGTAACTTGGTGCTTCTTATAAAAGTACTTCTAATGCGTATACAAATGAAGAAGCTATTCAGAGTTTGAGTGGTAAATATGTTTAAGAGAAAGCAACTACCTCTTTTCAGGTGTAATCTGCAAATAAAGCAAAAGACAAAATAGTGAAGCAAACAGGAATTAAATATTTGTGATGGACAGCTGGGGCTCATTTTGTATCTCAGAAAAATACATATATCTATCATGTAGCACAGCCAGTATTTTTAATGATCTTTCATGGAGCTGTGATGGCATATCTTGCACGAGCTACTGGAAGACCAATTAATAGGTAGGATGAAAGGGCCAAAAATCCACACTGCTGTCTTACCACCCTGAGGCTTTGAGTTCAGCAAAGAAACACAAACTTGCCAGAAAACTTATCATCCAGGGCTTTGCAGCTGGCAGCCTATGGAAAGCTTGTTTTAAAAGCTAAGTCTCAAGGTGTGCTCTCAAGCTCCCAGTACATTCAAAATAGGACCAGGTTCAGGTTTAGACATGCTGTCAGCAGGCAGAGGACTGGGCCTGCTCCTGAGGATGCCCAGGAGCTTCTTTTGGCACATTTGAATGTTAAGGAGCATAAAAGTTAGGAGGCATGTCTAGCCTTTGAGCCAGATGGAATACTCACTTGTCTCAGCAGCACATTACCTCCACAACCCACATATGCACTGTTTCCAATCAGTAAAACAATAAATTCCTTTCAATCTCCTGTGGCAACACTTCCTGAGACATTTTACTGAGCAAAGTAGATGGTGCATATAATACTGGATTAGTGACAAACCAATGTCACTTTTTAGGGTGGCAAGGTAAGTGTATGTACAAGGTACCTGAAAACTAGTTCCCAAAGTAAAATGATCTTGTGGATGTTTACTTTTGGGAGAGGTGGGCAGTGGGAGGCTGCTGTTCCTTTCTGGCACCAAAGGTAATTACCAAAGATAATACTCTGCTCAGCTATGCAGCACAAGTGGAAAGCTGTGAGCATTCAAAGCATACAAATTCCCAAACTCTGCAATACTTCTGTGTCTATAAGGGACAGGCAATTTCAAAACAAAAGTTTATTTCTTTTGTTAATACTGTATCACTGTATGTAAGACACTGTATCACTGTTGTTAATACCAGGCACTCAGATTCTGCTGTGAAATGATAGCTGTTTGAATTCACAAATATGTGTTTACATGCAGTGAAGAGACAGCAAATATATACAAACAGCCTGGACTACTCTTAATGTAATAAACTTCAATTCTGAGAGAAAATGCAGTCATAAATCCCATAGAAGTTATTTTTCTAAGCTCATGACTCTCCCTATAATTGTTATGCCCATGTAAAACATTTGAGCTAGACCTCTAAACATGGAAAAGGCAGCCTAACCTGATGGAAATGGACAGTTGACAGCAGGCAGATTGCTTTTGCTTACTGGAGAATGGTTTTCTTTTCCAGGCTGTTTTGTCCTTCTGGATGGAGTGCCAAAAATTATAGGTATAAATGGCAGTTTAAACAAAGCTCATGTTAAATTAAGATGCTAATTGTGCAACCAGACTATATATCAGCATACATGCAGGGGGCACAGGCAGAGGGCTCTTTCGAATCCCTGCATTTGAACCTGGTGGAAAAACCCATCCCTGCTTAAAGGTTTCCTTAAGGAGACACTAGTCGCTGTGACTAGGTAATTATGACATTTTGTGTGTCTCTAATTAAGTCATGTGTCTTTATTTTCAGCTTTAAAAGGAAAGTATTAAAAAGCCCTGGCCACAGAAAGTTTTTTATGAATATGACCCTTTGTCCCAGGTAGGTATTGCATCAGAAAGTGCAGTGGCATACTTGTTGCTTAATTTTAGAAGGAAAAAAGGTTTTAAATTTCACAGCAAGAGAAAATATTAATATTTTTATAGAGAATAATTTATAAAAATAACTGCTAGTAGAAAAAACAGAAGCACCTGGGGATAGTATCTAACATCCCATGTGGATTATTTGTTGGGATTTAAATTTTTCATACCAACATACTTGTTCCTATAAGAAACAGACCTCTGTTTTCTTTAAAAAAACCCCAGTGTGTCTTTGTTGGTTTTACAGTTTTTCATTTTAAAAACAATAAGGAAATTACTTACCTGGCATTTCATTAATTTATGCAAGAAATATGTACAATAAAATGTATCAGAATATATCCCTTTTCTTACGCCATTTGAATACTTTGAAACATAGATATCATAATAAATACCATAATAAATAACACGGAGCAGGTATAACATGCATAGTGGAAGATAACAGAATCCTAGCATTAATAGGAATCAGATCCCAGTTGCAACCACTTTCCAAAGGAATACATTTAGAAGTTAAGGATTTTATTTCTATTCTTATGTCAAATTTGTTTCTTAGCAGATATTTTCCCAGATGAAAACTCTGGCAGTGACACCTTAGAATCTCCTAGGATCATATTCCCCTCTTGAAAACATTTGTGGGTGTTGGGTAAAAAAAAAGGGGGGGTGGGGGGAGGGAAAAGAAGGGAAAAGAAGGAGAAAAAATTTACTGTCTCAGTGGATTGAACCTCAAAGGCTTTCTTGACGCAAGTGTTACTTAGACCATGTGAACATGGTTTCCATTTAAAAAAAAAAAAAAACTAGATTGAAACATGAACAAACTGTCTATTGAACTTTTATGCTTCTTTGTTGCTTTGATGGTTAGCAGATTTCTGCTTCATAGATTGCCTCCGCCCCATACATTCTAAAAGTGAAATGATACGTTGTAATCTGAATGATAATTGTTTTGATGATTTAATTGATAACAGACAGAGGAATAAAATCCCTGTTTTTCTCTGCCATGCAGATGATATAGCTACATTTCTTAGTAAACATCTGTATATAATTAAGGGATGTTGCACTAAAACTGTTTCTTCCTTACCTTTACTGTGGGGTTTTCTTGAAGCTCTGTAGGATAATCCAAATTCAGGAAAGGAGAAGTTGCCTCTTGTCATTCAAGGATTCTTTATCTTTACTTTCAGTGATTTAAGTGCCAACTAAAAGTTATCTGCCCACATTGTTTTTAATGACCTCGAGACCAATCACAACACAAATCCTTTTTTTGTCTTTCCAAGAATCTTTGCCATCCCATTAGTTTATCTTTAAAAAGAAACCTTAATAGCTATATTTTAATGCACACAGGCTTTGACCTAGTGTGTGTTTATATTCTTGCAACTGCAACATTATGTGAAAGAAAGCAAAAATATTCAATAGAATCACTTCTAATCCAATTGTTTTATTGGACAGTAATACTGTATTTTTACAGAGTTGCACATCGTTGTATAGACATGTAAATCAAAAGCTAACCAAGGACTGTTCAAACCTGCTCTGCCTATGTTGCACACAGGGAGTTATTCATTCAGTTTATCAGCCATAAAAATAATTGCAGTACACTCAAAACTGACTGACATATTTTATAATTTTTAACACTAAAATGTCCTGGTAAAAGAGAACACTGCAATAACAAGACCTGATTAGTAGACAATCACTACTGTAAATTACAGTGTTTGCAGAATAAAACAGGGCTGAAAGAGTTATAACTTTATATTAAAAGACATAATTGTAATTTTGCCTCCTTTTCTCCCCTATAATATCTTAGCAATATCTTAAACAATGTGTCTATTCCCAGTCTTGCAAAAATGTCCACATGACTGCTATTGTCCAAAATATTCCCTTATTTTTAATTTTAAGCTTTAAAGTAAAACAAGACAAATTGCCATCAATTTGTGGGTATCTCTTTCACATATAGTTAAAATGACTGCTAATTTTTAGGGAATAAACAAATGTTTACAGGAAAGTAAATAGAATATTTGTTTGTCTGTGTATACAGAATTTCTTCTAATCAGGATCTCCTTTCTCCACCAGCAAAAGAGCAGTTACAAGCGTAATGCTATCTACTGTCAGTAGACTTGCAAAAATAACTATTAAAAAAGTTGGATGTCAAAGTAAAATATATATCCATTTTGATTTGATTTTGTGAGAACATCATTTGAAAATATTGACCTTTGGTATCAGCAATGCTGCTTCAGAAGTTTTTAAAGCAGCTTCCCAGTATCTAAAAGCCAGGATAAATCTTGTGAAACTTCCTCAGTATGTTGTTTGTCTTTGCCATACTATACATAATAGATCTTGATACTTGCATTGGCTCACATGAAAGTCCCAAGGTTCTTGATTTTCAGCAGTGATGGACTCCAAGAGACTCTCTGTGGTGTTGTTTGATGGCCATTCCAGGAGGCAAAATCATCATCAGAACTAGACAGTGATCTTGGAAGAATGGGCTCAGACAGGCTGGAGGGTACCCTTAAGAGCACACGGGACCCTGCATGTCGGCGCACGCCAGGCAGATGAATTCCCCACCACGTCTGCCCAGATAAATAGCCTACAGCGTGATTGAGAAGCCGTCTGTCTTGAGAGGCAGCCAAAGGCAGAGGATCTAAATAGCAGTGCAGCACACTTCTGCTCAGGGTGCTCAAGAGAGTACTCTGCCTGAGCAATTTTTCCATACCACAGCTTTCTTATGAATTACTATGTCATAGATATCGGTTTTCACTCTATTTTATTTTATTTTATTTTTTATTTCATATGGAAAACCAGTTAGAAGAGATTTGTGAGAGAACAGCATACTAGTAAATTCTTATCTTTGATTCCCCTGTCTAGATTCCACATACTTGACCATGGGCCGATAACATTGACCATCTCAGCTCAGGAAAGGGTCCCAAATGTGGAGCAGCAAGGAGTTACATTAATAACCACCACCTAACCTGGTCTTGTTCCCTCAGACCAACTGCATGATTACTGTCAGACATTTTTGCATGGTGCCTGTTGCCATCTATATCTGGCCAATGAATAAACAGAGAACTTCAGTTTTGAGCACTGACAGTCTCTCATTCCTTGAGAAGTTTGTTTATTTATCACCTCATTAAACTAAAGAAAATGAACAAAATATAAACAAGTCAAGGTTTTAGGGAATCGCAAGGGTGGTCTTCTATCGCTCTATATAAAGAAAGCTTTGCAGGAAGATGTAAGCTTTGAATGGTATAACAGGCAAAACTTTTCTTTACTACAAGCTACCTTATTCATGTTGCTACTATTATCAATCTAAATTTAGAGAAATATGACAAGATGAAAAAGGAAATTATATAAACAAGGACTTAAACTTAAAAAAGGCACACTCTTCTTCAATAAGTGCACATGTAGTTCGGTATTTCTCTTGGCAAAGTTTAGGCATGTCTCTAGTTAACAAATATATTCTGCTGTCAGCCCTTTTTAAGAATTGTATTTGATGCTGGATGCCAAATAACTCCTTTAACTATTAATAAATAACTCACAGGTATCTTAGCTAGTGTGCGCTTGAGGAATTATGCTAATAATGCTTTCTATGCTGGAGACAAGGGAAATTCCCCCCATGAAAGTTCTGCTTTTGCTGACATGTTCTCTAAGCTCTGCTTTCAGAATGGGTTCATTCTCACTAAGACAGCCATTTAATCTCATGGAAAATCTGATCACCATCTATCTACTTCTTGCTGACGTTGCTGAGAAAATTCCTGTTGACTCTGGATTGAGAAAAAATATGGATCCATCACTTTTGGAGTATGGTCTAGGTGCTTATGTTTCATTACCTTCATGGTAATGAGTCTTTGCAATTTGAAAAGAACAGAATAGTCACTACCATGTGAACTAAATTACATGATATATTACATGCTACCTAACTAACAATAAAATATTTTATAGGTAAAAAAGAGCATTAAGTGATACTGTGATTTTTCATGTGGCTTGTAGAGAAGAAAGGATCTCTAAGGGATACTTAGATAAATTATACCCCAAATCTTAAGGTGTGTCTCTTACTTAGAACATTATTTTTAGTTGAATAAATTTTTTATCATGTTTATTTGAATTTCCCTTGAATCTAATCCCCTGTAAGAGCTGCTTTGTTAATACCACAGAGACCTAAATGCCTGTTACCTCAATCACTTCTCCTAACACTGAAGTAATTAATCACTATCAAGTAATGCTAATAAGCCCCTTTTTACATACTATTTCCTTCCTATGTTTAGTTAATCCAACAGAAAATTTGCGGGGTAAATTTCATCCAAATTTAAAGTTGGGAAGAAGAATTCTTTAACAAGGAAAACTCCAGAAATCAGGAGTTTTTAAAGTGTTTTAATTTCAGAACACACACAAGAAGGGATTGCTTCTTGACCACTGAATTCACTATTATTGTTCATTGTTAATATGTCCCAGAGCAAGAAAGAGGAACATGCAAAGACAGTTAATGTAAGAAGGAAAGCCCCGAAAATTCAGATGACCCTCTTATCTCTTGACTTGAAGATCTGATGAGTATAAGAAATCTTCTTCTCATTTTAGTTATAATTTTATATTTTCCATATGGTTAATATGTTTATTTTTGCTTGTGAATTTTCTCCTATGAGATGCTAGACATAAGTGCCTCAGTTTGCACTTTTGACTATGTGTGTACATGGGAATTCCAAATCCAGAGAGTGCTTCAAGCAGGAAGGGGAAACTTCTGGATAACTTTACCTTTCTCTTTCCCACGTAACAGCTTGACAATCTTTTCCCTGAGAATTGCTTACTGGAGTGTATTTCATCATCTTCTGGATAGGATGATCACCTGAGCAGACTATTATGCAAACCATCTCCTTCTCTTCTTTACAGACAATCATACAACGTTGGACAATTCTACCTTACTGGTTTATATTTATTTAAAGCTTTTCCCTCTGCAGTTTTTGTTCCATTGGTGATAGTTATTTTACCATGTCCCTATTTCTTGCAATAGCATCTAAATTCATACGCTTCCTTGAGACATCAAACATTTTTCTTATTTCAAAGCTTTTTATTTATTTTACAATGGCTGCAGTTGGTTTTGACTGCCATGTCCAGTTCCACATGCCGATTCAGGAACCGCTCTCACCTGGTGCTGCTCTCATCACTTCCATTTTCCTTTCTTCCTCCACCATTATTACTTGCCATATACTTGCCATTTCTGAAAGTCAGGTCTTCTGAGTTTAGCATTGTTAATTCTGCATCAGATTTGCCACCATGAATCATATAAATGGAAGTGATGTTTACCCATAAAAAAAAAATCCACTCATAAGCTTTTCCACATATGCATCTGAGTAGTCCATCGTTAAAAGAGTTTTGTGTTAGCCTCAGCTTTTGAGGTCTGTCATGACTGGTTTTCATCAGAATGTATTCAATGGTAATAAAGTCTGAAAATTGTTATCTTCTTGAATTGTAACTACCACATCTTTCTTTCACAGCTGGCAGCAATCTTTTAGCCAATCACAAACATGAAAGGTCATTTCTTCTGTCAGATTGTCTGATTGTTAAATGTCTGCAGTGAGGTTGAGTTGGAGTTTTTGAGTGAGATCTGCTTGGAGCCCAGTGTTAGGGTCATGCTACAGAAGAATTACTGACGTATTTTCATTTTCTGCTGGAACAGCTAAAGGGAATCTTCCATGTCTCAGCCTGATTAGATGGTCATACCAACAGTTATTCAACAAAAAATCAACAAAATAAAATGAGAAATTTTCTGACTGTTTTATCATCACTAATGAAAGAGTCCAAGGGATCTTTGCTCACTTTCTCAGTGCTGCATATAGTCATGATCAACTTTGTGAGGGACATTGGCAGCTGCAGAGTTTTTTCTTCCCTTCTCTTTTCATTTAGACAATGTCTATGTCTACCCATGGTTGAATTAACATCTAATCTTTAGATGTGCTTTTCTGGTTCACCTCTGGGAGTACAGGGGAAACTGACTTTTGTATTTCATGAGATGATGTAAAATTCCTTTGGTTTCTAGCAGCTGAGAACCATATTGATTCATTAAGTATCAAGACATTAATGTATCAAGGACCAAAAAATAAGGGGTTTGTAAATGAGAGGGTAGAGGTACTGGTTCAGTTTTATCCATGAAAAATGACCCACGCTCTTTCAAAATGTTTATAGAGGTATGTAGCAGTGTTAACACAGATGCATCGGCAAAAAAGTACTTTTTGACAAAACAAATGTTGTCTCACATTCAGGACAATCCATCTGCTTGGGAGTTACTTTGTCCATTGTTGAATAATGAGTAAAGCTTTGCTCTTCTACTGCTTACATTTTAGTCTGAATCTTGTATATATTGTATCTAAGGAAGAACTGTCCACCTGTTCTGGGAAACCCTCTGTTTTACTTTGGGTGTTTTTATCTTGATTTCAGTGGAAGAATAATAATTAAGAGGACTGAATGTTTGTCATCAGTCCTTCTTCACTCAGTACATTTCCTAAGGAACTCAGAAATTTAAGACTATATATATATAAATATGTAAATAGGAGCAAAATCTACCATTTTAAAAGGGTAGTATTCTAAAAGGGCTTATTTGTGCTTAACCATGACCATGGGCAGGGACACCCTGCATGCTGCCCAACACTTTTTCCTGCAACAACAGCTTATTCCTTTTGAAAGATCAGGCCCTTGCACAGGTTATGCTTCTGCATGGATGTAGGTGCTAAACATCTGGAGTCTGGTTACTTAAGGAAAGCTTAAAGCTTATTTTCCTGAGTTTCTTTTTCCAATCTGAAAGAAAGAAAACAATGAAGTGGACTGTTCCATAATGAGGATAAAGTTATCTCCTTCATGAGCTCTCATGGCAAAGGCAGATGTGCTGAATACCCTTGATCTTATGGAATGTGTAAACCTGGGGAAAGATGCTCTGAGAATAGTGGGGAGTATGCAGAAACCAGACTATTACAGCAAAAATATTAATGTTAATAACAATAATTATATCTCATGAAAAGAAGCTTAATGATGGGGTTAGATACTTTTTCAATGAGATAGTTTTCTGTTAGAGGAAGATGCATGCACCCTGATTTCACTGGAATTAGAAGAAATTAGTACTTAGTACTGTTTACAGGTAATGCTCATTATAATTTCCTATCGCATATTCCCATGCTTTATCCATCACATGTTTTCATGTGACATCTTCTTTGTCTAGGGCTGTTAGGTCTATTGCTGCATACTCTCCACAGAAGCTCGTGTAGTCCATAAAGAGGTTCACATCCCCTCAGGGTCCTTGGGTGTTATTTTTCATATCTGATTATGTAATATGTCATTCATCTGGCATAAATGAAATGTAACTTTTGAAGACAGAAGCCTGAACAAGCCTATGTGATTGCTCAGCTTTCAGCTTAATGCGGATTTTGTGAGCTACACGATATAACACTTCACATTCATGACTTCATCACCTATTCCTGAGCACTCGTTGGCCTTCCAAATGTTAGCATGAAAATAAAACATACTTAATGTTCTCATTCCAAGCCATGTCTTTCAGAATAGGTTTGGTTTTAGCCAGATTTGTGAAAGATAAAGCCCTCTGATGAAGATTGGTTACCTCCACTAGAATCCACATAACTTGCCCCCTTGGGGAAGTAACTCCACCATGCTTAGACAATCCATGATAGAGTGAGCTCTAGGATAACTGTCTACCTAACATTAAGTTTCATAATAATTGCTTCTTGTAGGGAGATATTTGCCTTGTTGGAGTATATCATAGTAGAATGAAAGAAATGCTGAAAATACCATTGAGTTTGTTCTAGTTATTCACTGTCGGTATTGCTTCATTCTCTAGATTGTGACAGTCCAGGAAAGGATGATACCACCCTTGACTTCAAAGACTAGTTCATGGGATAGTGGATATTGCCTTCAAGAAATGAGATAAATTTGTTTTTGTTTGAACTTCACTTTTTCCTTATGTTGTATAACTAAGTAAGCTGCTGGCAATACCAAATATATTTCTGCTTGGGTTTAAACACTTTTAAACTCTTATGATTCAATGTATATGCTAATCATTTTGCAACATTTTCAATTAGTAGAAAGAGAATTTATAGTTTTATTTCCATTTTTCAAATACTGAACTTTTCATTAGACAACAAAGAAAGACACTTAAATCTATGCTGCCAAAACTTCTCCAGCTTTCTGCTGGCTTTCCCTTCGTTACTTCATTTTCCTTCAGACTCCAGCATAGATTCACAGTTATCATTATCCAGCAGTCTGCCCAAAAATTAATATCCTCAAGCATTAAATCTTCTCTTTTCTTCTAGGTTCTCCTGGACAAGTCTAATCTTCCAAGAGAAATTTTAGCCACTACAGCCTGAATTGTAAGTGTAATCAAGGGATGCAGTTTATAGACTAATTCATCAAAAAGGCAGTCCTAAGTAATAAATAATGGAAGATTATTAGAAGGTATGATCTCAGCCACTTATCTTTTGGATTTACACTCAGTGATGAAAAAAGAAGGAAAGATGTCAAACTATGAGTACGACAAAATATGTGGCAATTCAACTGAAATCTCCTTTGCTTCAATATTATTTTAATATAAAAAATAGCTCTTTGGGGGTAAGTCTCTTGAATTTTTTTTAAGAAAACCAAATTAATTGAAAGGTAGCCAAAAAAAAAAATCCCATATCATAGCTCAGTTTCATTAAAATGATGATATTAGAAATGTCATACCATATAACCTTGAGGTTATGAATCTATCATATGATGGAGAAAGTTTCTGGACTTCCAGAAAATAATGTAGTGGGGAGTAAGCTGCTATAGTATTAATTAAGTTCTGATCAGACATCTAAATGATCTTGTGTGGAAGAGCATGAATGAAAGAGGTGCACTAGAAGAATTAGCTCAGTAGTTGTACACAACTGCATCGGGTAAAGAATATCAGATTTGGATCAGAATGTCATGGAAAAAGGTCTTCTTGTTGAAAGATCATTCCAGAGTATATATAAAAAATATGCATTAGTAAGTTGAATTGGTACAAAAGTAAGGAGAGATGGACAAACTCCTGATGAAAATATGTCAAAAAACGTGATTTTGCCAAAATGTGTTGCCTTTAGCAAATTTCTAATCCTACATAGGTTTTGATAGGAAACTTCTTGAACAGCTAAGTTTCTTGACAGCTCACTCCCCAAATCCTTACCAGTTTGCCTGGAAGACTGCTTGACAGAAGTATTGTTTCTGAATTTTGCTGTGTTACAGGTTAATTGGTTTCTTGAATTTCTGTTCATGAGAACTGAACTACAGGTTAGTATCAGGTAGGTTCTCAATTTGACTTTTGTCTCTGGGGTGCTGTGAATGATTCTGGGAGATCTGAATGCAATGCCTGTGGCTCTGTATGGTTTTCTTGTTGCCTCACTCAGAAGGGTGTAGTTGCTTTTTTCTTTTTACTTAATTTAAAACTCTATGAATTAGATATTGCTTATAATTTTTCAGGTCTGTGAAATTCAAATGTTTTTATATATTTTTTCAGAAATAACTTTTTTTTTCCTGCTAAATATACATCTTTTGCTCCAGACTTGCACTCTTCCTGTAGCATAGAAATTTTATTTGCCATTTAGATGTTTCCAAATCTGAGTTCTCATTGACCTTGCTGAGAAGTAAAGATACTCAGTTCTTCACAGGAATAATCATGCGATTCCTGAGTTCAAGGTTTTAGTATCATTTTTAATCTTTAAATCTAAAAGGGAAAAAAAGCTTTTTACAAAAATTTACAGCAGTAATGCAAGTTATATAGAGGGATTTTTCAGAGAGAGTAGCCCATTGCTTGCCTGTACCTATGAATGGTTTCTGAATATAGAAAAGACCAATTGCTTCTCCAAAGGTTTTAAGAATGAGATGGGAATTTTAAAATCTACTTTGTAGGTGTAATCAAAATAATCTATTATTGATGTAATAATACTTTAGATTAGGGTTTGCAGCTTGGAGACTGTGATAGTAACCAGCATTTTAGTCTCCCTTGATACAGAGTCCTCATTCCTAGCCTGTGCTGCCCTCCTCCTTCAGGCTGAACACTTTTTTAAGGGAAATTGATGGAAATTGTATTTCCCTCTTCCTTAGGTTTATTTTTGCCTAACTGTTTCCATTATCTTGTTCACAGTGTGGATGTAAAAATTCCTTGATTAGTCCATTTTTAAATGAAAGAGCTGGTGACAATAGATAAATTCAGTTTTTGGGTGAGGACTTCCAGTGCAGTCTCAGATTAGATGTTCTCCTTTCTCTCAACACCATTCCCAAGCCCCACCGAAGCTCATGTTGCAGTCACAGATTAAAGCTGGAAGAAATTTGTCCCTAGTCTGACTTCTGCAGTTGAAGAAGTGTGCAGTATTCATGCTATGGTATAATGCATGTCATACTTTCTTTGAAGGAAGGGCAAGAGCAGATAAAACACAAACCAGGTATAAATATGTTAACCCACCAAGTGTTTACAGCTGTGACTATAAATATGTAAACTATAGTTTTTCTGTCCATTAGCCATTTCACTTTTCCACTAAAGAAAGAGAACACTGGTTTGTTCAGTGTTGCCCTTTTCTCCAATCCTTTAATCTGTCCCATAGATCTTTTTCAAACACTTTCCAATTTATAAATAGATCTTTTAAGTTATGAGTACGAGAATTGGACATATTTCAAGCTTCAATAATGCCTGATACATTAGCAATATAGTAATAAGAGAAAGGAAGTACTTTGCCTTATTATAATTAATAATTTAATTAATTACAGCAGAGGTCACTGTCAAAATGAGAAATAGGTTCTTCTGCTCTAGGCTCTACACTGTCCCCAAAAGGAGGATGCTGCTGCAGCCTATGTTCTTCTGAAATTTATGTCTTTATATGCTTGAATGTATGAAAACCCATATTTTTAATTTGTACCCAAGTTAGTGAGCGAGTGAAACTATTCTCATCTCTACATTCCAGTTTTATGTCACTTCTGTTTAGCACAGTGAAGTATTACTTGTGCATTAGAAAGCATCTTTGACTGTATTTAAACTTTTCTGGATACTTCATATTTTCCTTCTGCTCTCATTATCAGTTGCCTATTCAATCCCTCTTCCCTATTTCACTCTCTATGTATTGAAAAGTTTATGTGCACATACACAGAGACACACAAATATTGTATGCATGAGTATTTTTAAGAATGGCTTTAATTTTCCTTTTAAGCCAAGTTGGCTTATTACCAAAGCAGTTGTCCTTCTTTATTGATTGTGGCTTCTGGACATCTAGTAAAATATTCTTAAAGAGTTCCTAATTATTCATGTTTTTCTGTTTAAATTCTTTCTCCCAATAGATTTGGCTTTATTTGTTCTCAACTTTGGAAAGCTGACTCTTTGAAAGCTCCAAGTAATTCAGAAGCTGCCATAAAAATTCTGAAACAAAGCCCAAGGAAGGTTCCTGACCTCCTCTTGGTTTAGTTCCAGAAAGAATGTGAAAAGGAGGATGATGCACAATCTTGATTAAAATTAATAAGTTTCTGAAAGAGAAAACTAAGTTTTACAACTCATAGTAGATTTTAATGGCCAGGAATCTTAACAAGCATTGAAAATTCTTGTAGTTGGTAATGCTGGATGTCTCATGAGCAGCACTATTGAAATGGAAAGTGCTGATATCTTGGAGAAATGGACTCTGGAATGGTTGTTTGCAGCAGTAGAGTGAACTCTCCTGTTTTTTAATCTATTCACTAGCACACCTCATTGTGATTGAAAAATGCCTGCAACATTGTTACCAGAACAGAGATATCAGTTTGATTGTTACTCTTCTGCATTCTGGTTCTGTCATGGCTTAACCCCAGCCAGCAGCCAAGCCCCAGGGCAGCTGCTCATTCACTCTCCCACCAGCAGGGTCAGAAGGGTAAAAGTGAGAAAACTCATGGGTTGAAATGAAGACAGTTTAGTAGGGAAAACAAAAGACACATACACAAGCAAAGCAAAACAAGGAATTCAGTCACTGCTTCCCACTGGCAGGCAGCTCTTCAGCCATCTCCAAGAGAGCAGGGCCCCATCACATGTAATGGTGGCTTGGGAAGACAAACACCATTGCATTGAATGTTCCCCCCTTCCTCCTTCTTCTCCCCAGCTTTATATCCTGAGCGTGATGTCCTACAGTCTGAAATATCCCTTTGGTCACTTTGGGTGACCTGTCCTGGCTGTGTCTCATCCCAACATCCCAGGTACACTGTATTGGGTTGGTACATCCAGGTTTTGGTAGCAGGAGGGCTACAGGGGTGGCTTCTGTGAGAAGCTGCTGGAAGCTTCCTCACTGTCTGACAGAGCCAATCCCAGCTGGCTCAAAGGTGGACCTGCTGCTGGCCATGGCTGAGTCAGCTGGCAATGGTGGTAATGCCCCTGTGATAATATATTTAAGACAAAGAAAAGAAGTTATTATACAGATGTAATTGTGTCCAGAGAAGAGTGGAGTGAGAAGATGTGAGAGAAACAACTCTGCAGACATCAGGTCAGTGGAGAAGAAGAAGGAGAAGGAGGAGGAGATGCTCCTGGCAGCCGAGCTGAGATTGCCATAGCCTGTGGTGCAGACCATGGGGAGGCAGCTGTGCCCCTGCAGCCCATGGGGATGCAGAGATGCACCTGCAGCCTGGGGAGGAACCCCACCTGGAGCCTGTGGATATCTGAGAGGAGCCTGTGGAGCCTTGGGAAACCCATGCTGGGGCAGGCTCCTGGTGAGACCTATGAAGCTGTGGGGGATCCACACTGGAGCAGCCTGTTCCTGAAGAACTGTGCTCTGTCAGAGTGACCCACGCTGCAGAAATTTGTAGAGGGCTGTGGAGTGGACTCACACTGGAGAAGATCATGGAGGGACCCCTTGCTGGAGCAGGGGAAGGACTCCTCTCCATGAGTAGTGACAGAAACATCAAGTGATGAACTGCCCGTAACCCCCATTCCCTGTCTCTCTGTGCCACTCATAGGGAGGAAGAAGAGCTGGGAAGGAGGGAGGGGTGGGGGAAAGCTGTTTTTGAGGTCTTATTTTACTTCTCATTATCCTGATCAGATTTTATTAGTAATAAATAAAATCATTCTCTCCAATTCAAGTCTGTTTTGCCTGTGACAGTGAGTCTGTGTCTGTCCTTAACTCATGAACCCACCTTTCACTGTATAGTGATAGAGAGGCTGTGGTAGGTGTCCCCCATCCAGCCAGAGTCAATCCACTACAGTCTTTTTGATGCTGAAACCTAGGAACAAGCCGGGGACAGACAACAATCCCCTTCCCAGTGTGGTAGTATGAAAAACAGAAGGGGCCTTGGCTCTGTGTAAGCCCTGCTCAGCAATAACAAAAACATCGCTATGGTGTGAACCCCTAGCTCAGCACAAATCCAAAACACAGCCCCACAGCAGCCACTGTGAAGACAGTTAACTCTGCCTCAGTCAAAACCAGCACAGGTTCTAAGGGACAATACTGTACTTTAGTTTTAGAACCAGAAAATGAAGTTATTTCATTTAGAGAAATAGATCCTGTAGTTTCATTTGCACATATAAAATACATGAAACCCTTAAGCATCAGCTATACTGGGTCATGAAATAAAAGTGTTCCTTAAGATCTGGACTTCAGACTTGTTTTGAGAAGAAATATTCCTCATTTTGTCAGCCTGGCATGTCAGTGTTACATTGGATACAAGCATGCTGAAGAAAAATCACCAATTATGCTCTTGGAAAAAAGGTAGCCGATGATTAAACAAAAATAGGAAGTACAGTCCAATTGTCCACACAGAATCAAACCCACTTTACTCTTCCATCACCTGTTAAATAATTATTGAAAGAAATTAAAGTTTTCTCTCAAAACAATATATTTTAAAATTAGATAACTGTTACTTGAGAGTTTTAACTGAAATTCCAAGATCAAAAAAATACACTTTCTATAGAAATTTTTATTAACATAATGTGATGTTTGGTTGGGCTATCTCTAAAAGAATTCTTCAGATATATTCAAAGACATTGCTGTGAACTATGGTAAGAATGAGAAAGGTCATGCTACCACTGCCGGGTCTTCAGAATTCATAACACTTTGGAGCACTTCACCTGGTAAGAACATTGTGTGGGGGGTCAGTGATATCCTAGTTGGATTTGTTTGAAAGCCCAGTTTCTTTAAAGTTTAGTGACCAGGGTGAAAGTTGCATGCTAGATCAAATGAAAACTTCTCCTATATGTAAAATAAATACTTCTGGTTTTGTTTGGTTCTTCATTTGTGCATCTATTGTGCTTTTTTTTTTTTTCCCACTTAAGATAGAAATTATGAAGAAAAATATAGATTTCTGTTTTGACCAACTCTTTTATGTAGTTGAACAGTCAGACAAACAAAAAAGTTATTCAGGGTATCCTAAACAGTTCTTTCCTCATCTATTCCTTCAACTACTTCCAATTGTCTTCATTCTTTATTTTGTAGATTCTTTCTAATCTTCACTACTTCAGAATTATAGGGGTCAGTTTGAGAGTTAGAATTCTTTTTCTTATGTTTTAAAATTTCATTTGGAAAAGCCAAGGGAAACTGCAACAATATACTCAGGAATTATTGATGATTAAGGGAAAACTAAAATTTGATTTCCTTACATCTGCTTCTAATAACTTTTCTAAAAATTACATTAGTGGATCAATGTTGAGTTTTCATTTCTGTTCAGATAGTAGGATCTGCGTGTATATGTCGCATCTTTTTCCCTTCTAACCATGGTTTCACAGTCTCCATTATGCCTATCTCTCTGCTGTAAAATTATTTTTTGCAAGAAATTTTTTTGCCAAATATTCCATGGTAATCTGTGGTAAACTAATCTTTAGTTGGAACACAATAAAAATTACATTCTGAAAGTCCTACTTGTATCCAAGTGCCACTATGATGTGAATTGTTTCAGGATGGAGACCAAACTGAATGCTCTTTCCATGTTGCAGATCAAATGGACATGTTTTACAGCAACACAATGAGTCAATTTTTTTGGAGCTGTTTTGAAGTCTCCATTCCATCTCATTCAATTTTCAGCTGCCTCCACTTGTTTAGCCTCTTATCAGCTTACATATATCGCAAGGATAAGACACTCCTTTAGCCAAGTTAATTACACTGTCTTCATCCCATGCAATCATGAGCAGGCCTGGTTATTTTAATCATCTTCACGCCTACTTTCTTATACACACTTTGCTTCCACAGTAGCCATTCTAAAATGATTGAGCTGGACCCTTGCCTAGAAGTAAGCTGATCCCTGCATTACCCTGAAATGTTCTCACTGCATTTGCTTCTAATTGAGTAATATGCTGCACTGTTTTCATATGTTTTTCGTTCCTTGCTATCAAACATTCCATGCTTTTTTCATGACATGATTTATAAGACTTCCTTGTCACCTACATTCCTGCCAATTCTCCCAGAGATTCATCTCTAAATTGTTCTGTTTCTTCCAAAGTCTCACCCTCACACTGGTGCTAATTGAATATTTGCATACCCTGTTCCTTCTGTCTGGAACTCCCATCCCTTTTAACTCACTCAATGTCCTTTGCCAAACACTTTTAAAAGTCAGGCTGAAACTTTCCCCTTTGAGTATTGCTTTTTGTGTTCATATGTAATCCTTTTCAAAATGTTCAGAGCCCAGAAATGTTTCCACATTCGAGTGATCAGAAGTGAGAGATAACAGCAGGGTTTCAGGCCAAATCAGATATAGAATGATCTGTGAACCTGTCATTTCCTTGTAGAATTATACAACAGCGACAATCTCGTGATGATTATGTCACCTACACTGACAAAAAATCAGGATGTCCTCCTTGTAAAAACAAATCCAGGAGGTCCTTCATATTCCTGAGCAGGTACAGGCCTGCTACATTTATGTGAAGCAATATATTGGATAGCTTAAGTTGTTGGAAACTGAAAGTCTGCAGTTTAACAGCAGATAGAAATTGTTCAGTTATATAGTTTCAAACAAGTAAATTCAAGAATTAAATTTCATGTAAATGTTGCATGATTGACAAGAAGTTAACAGAAAATCCTTCCAATAAGTCCAGGGTTGCAGCCTGATCTGCTCACATCCCTTCCTTTCATCAACTTTTCAGCTCCTCCTGCTCCTCTTCAAATCTTGCTGTGTCTTGCCACAGAATTTAGGTCTTGTCAATCTACCAGTGTTGTGCCAATACATAAATGACATTATCAACTTAACATCAGAAGCTGCTATTAACATATCAGTGTAATCTCCAAGATAGAATCAGTTTGAAAAGATGATCACTATAATATCTGTCTGTCAAATTATAAAAATAAGCCATGGTTGTGGGTTTTTTTCACCATATTAATCCCATACCAGCATTTCTGCTAACTTGATTTCCTAGTTTGGTCTTCACTAGAGTTGCATTGGAGAAATACTGACTTTCTGGGAACTTTAAAGAATAAACCACGATTGTGCTTATCAAGTAGAAGGATTTAGTAAATAAATGGCATCAATGTATTGTTATGAATGGGAATTACTGATGCAAGGTTCTTCAGAACTGGAAGAAAAGCTTTACTTAAATGCAATAACATATTAAAAGTGTAACAAGAGATTAGCTGTGCAATAAGGACAAGGATTGGCTTCTAATTATCTAGACATTTCATTGTTGGTCAGACTCCCTTTCTAACTACTGCAGAGGGGACAAAAAACTATACAAGGGTCTAAATTACCTGCCACACTGTCATATGCTAGGGGTAATGCTTGTAAGTAGATGTTGTTACACTAACATTTGACAAATTTTCTTACTGCAAAATTTAATAAATAGAAAAGTATCTTAGATGCACTTTTTCATTGCAAATAGCTTGCTGAAGTGATAACCATGGTTTACTTTGCAGTTTTGTCTTTCAGAAGTTTATTTCACCTCCTGAAGCTTCTTCTTTTGATTCCTTATTGTACTTGAGAAGAGATTTGTGCCTTCCAACATTTCTTAAGAGGGAAATGTGCCCTGAAACATTTCAGAAGTACAACCACCTGCCAGTCCTGCAGGCAAGCACCAATGAAGCAGCAGCTGTCTGCATATTTTCCCAAGGAATTAGAGAAAATAAAGTCAGCTTTGTATCTAGATGCTGAAGTTAGAGTCAGGAAAAGAGCATGTTAATGGTGTAGACATGTAAATATTGAAGTGAATATTTTATTTGAAAAGGCAGATAACACAGACTGTTACATGCACATTTATTACCCTATTTCTTCTGTTCATTGTGCCTCTTTATATGATTTTGGAAGGGTGAAGTAAGTCTTAGGTTATGAGTTCAGTTCTTAGCACTAGATTTGAGTAAATAAATCTTTAAATAAATTAGTGCAAGTTCAAACCAGAACGGTTTATTTTAATGCGTTCGGTTTAGCTTTCCCAGTATGTGACAGCACACCGTGTGCCCTGCTGGGAGGGATGAGTTGTTGTGGCTGCATGGGAGCTCAGGGCCACAGCCATGGTCCAGCAGCAGAGCATCTGCTGGGAATTGCTGTGGTCAATCTGACTTTACACTGTGCATGTACTCTGGAGCTTCCACTTCAGGCACAGAAAGCATTTTCAAGCGGGGAATAACCTACAGCATATAATGGAATAAAAGAAAGAGAAGTTTAATTTCACAGCTCTAAAACACAAAAATCTTCACCTTAGTGACTTCCTAGCTGGGTCACAGCTGGAATGGAAATTGAGTGCCCAATATTGGATAATCTGATCTTAAGGTTCCAAATAAATGCAGAAAGGAATTACAACTGGTCTCTACTCACAAAGAGCTACTGAGCACACACAACACACATTTCTGTTGTAGTTGCTTACATCAGGTTTCATTCTGGCCTCATATTTAAGCTTTTACATGGTTTTAAGTGCTTGCTGCAAAGTCAGATCTTTGAGAAAGACATATGACTGGCAGAGAATAAATATTTTACATGGAATAATTACTTATTGCCTGAAGTCTTGGCATGCTATCCAGCAAGGAAAAAAAACATTTTAATACATGCCAACCACACCTACAAAAGATAAGTACCGTCACAAATCATACTCACTCATTCCAAGATTATCATTTGATAACCAGTCCAAATTGCTGTTGAGATAATAGCACATCTTTTGATGTTACTGGCAAAGTGCAGGTAAAAATATTTCTGTGTTTGGCTTTCACCATTAGAGCTAAGATTTTACAAAACCTAACAGCAAAACAAGAGGCAAAGCATAAGAGGAAGAATACTTTCTCATAGTAAATTAGATACACTTCAGCATACTATGGGGGAAAAAAATGCCACCTACCAGAAATAGACTATTAAGTGAAAAGTATATAAACACAATTTATTTTACTAGGCAAACTTGAGAAATATTTGGTACAATCTATTTAGTTTAAGCCTAGTTTTCTTAGAGGCTTTTGGAAAATACTTGCAGCAAATATAATAGGTTCTCCCAAAAATGAGAGAAGCTTAGTAACTTCTATCAGAAAAACACAAACTGATTGTATCTTTGTGGCAGATTTCCTTGACACCTCAAGTCCACATCCATTCAAACACTGCCTCTCTAGCATTCCAGGAAGCTTTAATCAATGTCAGGTTTATACCAGCACAGAGCAGAATCTCTGGTTTATCAGTTTAAAACAATGGGATCCTTTATGCAGGGAGATTGTGACTCACTGCCTTGTTTGTCCTAGCTAATGAGAAGTAACAGCACTGTCTGTAATGGATGTGCCATGGATATTACTGTGGGAATGTGCTTTCAGGAAGAGATCCAACTATCTTCAACTGTGTAGTCAAAGATGATTGTTATTAAAATAATTCTGGAAACTCATGTACAAGATGTACTTGAATTGCACAGTGAATAAGTTAATGATTGTTCTAACTTATCATAGCTGTTCTGCACATATGTTCAACATGCAGCTTGTTGGCATTTTGGTGCTGTGTATGTGTGTGGGGAGAGGGGTGTGAGCAGACCTAGTCTGCTGACTCATCTTGATAGATGGATTGGGTTTTATCATCATTGAATCAGAGAAACACTACGTGGTTCTCCAAGATGAAATAGCTTGAGGGAAAAGAATAAATATCCTGCATCAGACCTTACAGTAAATCAAACCAAGGAAAGGCTCAATTCAAGTGACTGGAAGCTTGCTCAGGATCTCTGCCAAGGTTTGTTACACCATAAATGAAAATCCACAAACTAGAAGATGAAAATCTGTTAAAGACCCTTGATTGCATATTTGCTGTGTGGGAAACTCTCAGGGACAACTCATCTCCTGGTATTTCTGTTCACCTGCCAGGGAGACAGAGATCCAGAGCAGAACATGTAGACTTGACCATTTCCTGCAGGAGCAGTGTTGAATATATTATCTGGGAGGAGAACATCTTGGTAAGGTTCCTGAACAGTGAAGAGTTACAAATGAAACTACACCAAGCAATAACAGCAACATATATTTGGATATCTTCATCATTGTAATAATTTCTTATACATTTCCTTTTAAGAAGAGCTGTGATTCTGATTTTGTGTTTACTGTGTTTGCTGTGATCACTGATTCATCCAGAGCATACAACCACTGAGAGGGTACAGAAGCAGCATGTGCTTGTGGCCAAGTGAAGACATGCATTTCAGATCATTTTACATGATGAAATTTTGCTGGAAAGGTCAGGACTGTGAAGTATTTACTAGGAAAAAAACAGATTAAAAAAAGTATAAAAGTCAACAAATCTGCTTTTCAGTTATTCATGCTTCTTGTCCCAGTCATGCATGTTGTATAATGTCTGTATGTTCTCCTGCTTTTACTATATCTATGTAAAAATGTTTGTATATGTCCTAATGGCCTCCGTGACTGGTGAGGTGCAGACCTGAAACCTATCCCTCACCTTAGTTATTAATAAAAGTTTTTAAACATGTCAAAAGCTTCCTTTAAATCTCAGGTGAGAACTGCTACATTGAAATGCACCCACCATGAATCGTGTCAGGGGCTCTTATTGAAATGCAGCTGCAGAAATGAGTAGGTGTAGCTGATCAGAGATTTGGTGAAGGAATGAATAGAAAGTGCTTTTTATAGTGTTATAGACTGATTTGAAAATGAAATTTTCACCAAAAAATGCAGTAAATGTAAAGAAAAAGAGAAATTGAAATAATAAGTGAAAAAAAATTGAATTTTCGACCAGAATGTAAATGCTTGCATTCTGAAAAGCAGCTGAAGTACTGGCTGAGGTCTTCACATTTCCATTCTTCTCTTCTGGCTTAATTCTTAAGACAGAGCACACCTCCTCTGATAAAGCAATGAATTTGTTTTTCCAACAAAAACATCAACATTTCCCATTAAAAATAATTGTGAAAATTATGAAGGGTACTTTAATCATAAACCAAAAGCAATAAATTTCCATTATTGAGACCTAAAAGGGCATTAGATGCTTATTAGACATTTCAGGTGAGATGCAGAATGGGCACATAATGGAGAAATAGGATGTCTGCAGTATCTTTCCACTGTGCTCATCCACTACAAGGCTGTATGCAGTCTGGCAGTAACATCTGTGTTCTTACTTAGACAGTCTTAAAACCCAGATGCTAAGACCATTTGATTGCCTCAATCTACTAGGCATTATAGAGACATAATCAGTCCCTGGTCTATACCCAGCTTCATCAAAATTGAGCACTATGTATTCGTGAAATATTTTTGCAAACTAAATTTCTTTTGTATTATTATAATCTGGAAAGCTCATATCTAAGAATAGAAAATCACATGTAGCTACAATTAAACAGGATAATGAATTAAGTAAATTACTAAGACTTTAAAAAAATTATGGATAATGTGGTTCAGAAAACTGAAAAGAAAAAGGAATTTTTTATCTAGTGTGGGATGAATTAGAAAAAATTCCCGAAAAATAGATCCCACAACCTAGATGATATTACCATCAATAGATATCTTTCTGATATTGTTATTCACTATCTCATATGTCCCTTATTTCTCCCATAAGGGAACCAGAAAACCTATTCTCTGAACAGGACTGACTTGGCATGCTGTACTGGAGGAAACCTGCCTACCCGAAGAAGGGCAGCTAGGAAAGTTTTGGGAGCAGGGCTGAGGGAGGTCATCTTGCTGGGGCTGCCTTTGCATTACAGAGCACTCAGTAAACAAGGTAACCCATGGAACAAGAGGAGCATTGACACAAATTTGGGGACCTTGTGCAGGATGAAGCTGTAATCAGCCATTAAACATTTATAACTAGTATTAATGAGCCATTAAAAGGATAGGAACCCATGCATTGCTGTTCTACTCCTCTACACTTATTATCCTGTGAAATCTTAATGGATTTGGGTTGGGAATATTTGCTTGTTAACTTTACATTTATCTCAGGAATGACATAGATAATCCTAATACCAATGGCAATCTGCCCCACAGAGCCCCCACACTGCATTACTTGTCTGCTTCTTGGAAGCAATTCAGCCTGTACACCCATGGCAAACAAGATGAACAGTTGGGCAGTGCTTTTCCAAAAAGGCAACGGACAGTGTCTATTAAAGTAGGTTTAGCACCACTCTGTCCAGAGTCAAATGTCACACATGAAGCTCCTTGTCAGATGGAAACACAGACAGAATAAACACATGACTTTCTGGCAGAGACTATGCAGACATTCTGTTTTTCCCACCCTTCCTTTCCCCTTGGAAAGCAATGTATTATCGTCATTGGAAGTGTAAGGCATACTGAGACACCTATCCTCAATACCCATGTAGGTAAAGAGTCAAAGTTTTAACATGCTCCTGAAAAGTGTGCTGTTGAGCATTTGGAGAGTAAATAAGAACTCAAATATCCTTCTTGGTTTTGAAAAGTACTTATTTGCTCCACATATTTCAAAACTCGGTGCTCCAAATCCATAGAGGCATGTAGTGCTTGCACAGAGCAAGAGATGCTTGGCTCTTAGAACAGGACAGGTCATATAATCCAGATCATCCTTTGCACACTTGTAGTATAATGGAAGTTTGGCATTAAAAGAGTCTAGAAATTGAATTCCCTATGTAATTTGACCAAGCTTTGGTATTCTTCTGAGAATTTAGTGTTATAATACATTTGACCTCAGTAAATATTAGATATCTGCTTGAATATCACTTGCCACATTTTGACACCAAATCCCCACAATACCTTCCCTGCACTGTTTGGTAGCAAGAAGGGACAAGGATGAACTGACAGCCTTAGAGTGTTTGTTGCTAACTTAGAAGCTCCTGGACAGCCATTTAAAGTGCCACTACAAATATTCCATAATGCTAACACAGCTATGAATTTGATATGAAATTGCATTTAAATTAAAATAATTCTCTTTTAGTTCAGCTCTCATGTAAGAAGTACCTGAGCCTCTTGATTCAATCACCTCACTATGTCAGATTGCCTAGAGCTCATAATCAAACTTATCTAATTCCCTTATTTAAAGGTCATGTAAACATGTGCACTTAGTGAATTAGATGCAAATTCAATTCCCTATTTGCAAAGCTTCCTAGTTAAGTTCCTTACCTATCTCTCAAATGCAAGCCTGCATCTGACAGCAGAATATTGATTTTTGAACTGTGGTCAAAGACATGATTAAACAAAGAAATAACTGCCCCCTGCAATGTAGAGAATACAGATAATAGGGAGAAAAGATACATTTTTTCTAAATGGTCCTCATAATGTAGGTCAACTAACTTACTTTTTAACACGGCTGTTCCATGATTTTATTTGGGATTTTTTATATTGTGCTTTTATAGGGGTGGTATGTGCTGAAGAACAATATATAGACATCTAGGTACCCTTGGATGGGTTTTATTGAAGATGTTACTGTAATTAAGGACTGCTTGAGTATCTTTCCTAACAAGATGTGCTAAAAAAAACCCAAAAAACCCCAAAACAAAACAAACAAAACAAAACAAAACGAAAAGAAACAAACCAAAGCAAAACAAAACAAAAAAAAAAAGAGAATGAATGTCAATTTTAAGTCATCTCCATCAAAGAACGGTTCACCATTTCAATAATAATAAAAGAGCAAATATTTTTGATTCTGGCATTTCAGTTCACATAGTTCCAGTGTTGATTTTCATAATTCTGCAAATAAAGTTATTACATTTATGGTCTGTTTTTTAGATATTTCCTTATAAGTAGTGACTAATTATCTGTGTACAGTTATTCTGACCCTTATTACCTTAGTTCACCCCATAGGTCTGTTTAGAACAGTACCTTATCTCTGACTGGGGCTGATGATGAAAAAAAATCAGATCAGCTTTCCCCAGATATCTACTTGTAGTATCCTGGAAATATCTGGTCTGAAATAATCCTGAACACATTGTTTAGAACTTTTCTGCTGTGCCAGACTCAAAATCTGAGAATGCTAAGACCCAGAAAGTCACCAGGTTTGTGCAACAGTTAGATTTCGCAGACAATGAAATCTCAACTTCTGTGTTTTCCTCTAGGTTTTCAACCTCAAGGTTGCAAATTTTCAAGAGTTTTCCAAGACCAGGAGAACAAAAACATCTTTCAAGAATGTGGAATTCTCAGATGAAAACACACACACAAACAAACTAACTACAAAGCAACAAGTTACCCACATCTGTTGTCATGCTTGGTAAACCACGAGATACGAGAAAAGCTGTGGGATTGTCTGGGGCAGACAGTTATACAGGGTACTTTGATGCTTACCACAGGCAGTGCTTTTTCCAGGTGCATCACCCTACAGACAAACCCTGCTGTGGGAAGATCCACAGCTCTTGTTTGGCCTCAAGACTTCTTGAACTGCATGAAGTTACTGTTAGAAAGGAAAAGAGAAGTTTCTTAGTACGATGTGTTTTGCTTAGTGCCATGACAGGTTGTACTGATGAGGAAAAGGTAGACAACAAAACATTTCTAGGGGGTGATGAAGAACCAGCATACATGTAAATTCATCATTCTTATCAATAAACCACTCCCTGCAGACTCTCCTGGTTTGCTCACCAAAGATAAGGCACACAGCCACCTCATGGGCTCAGTGTGAGATGAAGCAGCACTCCCACCCTTGGGTCAGAACAAGAGCTGAGTTTTAGCCATTTATCTGCCTTGGGGTCCCACTGGCATTTTGATACCTACATTTCTTCCTTGCAGAAATAAATTAATGGCAATATTGAACAGCAGATTTCTTTAAAAAATGAAACTAAATAGTAATTGGAAAAAAAGATTAAAGGGAATTAAACCTAACAATTA
This sequence comes from Toxostoma redivivum, assembly GCA_013397375.1. Classification (NCBI taxonomy): domain Eukaryota; kingdom Metazoa; phylum Chordata; class Aves; order Passeriformes; family Mimidae; genus Toxostoma; species Toxostoma redivivum. The sequence continues at coordinate 401,967 of VXBI01013782.1, forward strand.
CTGCATCTGAATAGTTCATATTTTCTGCTAAAATCAAACATTTCAAACCTCGTTCTTACCTGAAGAAGTTTAAAAGAATTAGTCAAGAAGGTCTCTGGACCACTAGAGTTAATTTTCTTTACCAAATTTTGGGAAAGAAAGGATATTCCAAGGAATTGCTAACTTGCCAAAGCAATAATAGCATTTAAAGAAAATGGTCCAGGAAATGATATATCAGTTATTCTGATTCTAATATTAGGGAAAAAAAATTAGAAAGCTGGACAAAGCCAGTACTCTATCAACAGGGAATTATGTGCTAAAAATAAAGCTATATAATTCAACATAGTTTCAGAGAAAGTAGTTCTTGTCAAATTATCTTCTTTAGATTTTTCTTTTATAAGATTATAGGTCTGGTTGACAAAGGTAACTGTATTGTTGCAGTCTAATCAAATTTCACTGAGGCATTTGACATACTACACATGACATTGTGTTTTAAAATCCTGCATTATATGTCATTAATAGAGCACAGATTAAATGATTTAAAAGCCACTTGACTGATAGCACTCAAAATGTATGCATTAATGGAAAGGCATTAATTTTCTGGGCCATTACTAAAAAGGCACTGCAGGACTCTTGTTCTTAAGGCATTTTTACCCTTATTTGAAAATAATCTGAATTCTGGGTGCAGTATGAAGGGGACAAAATGTTGATGCTGTGAAAAGCAATCAGGAGTCAGCTGTTAGAGTACGCTGAATCTCCAGGACAGTGGCCTGAATTCAGCAGAATTTGAACACACTGAAATGTTGTGAACAGAGAGCAAAGGTGTGTGTGGCAGAGTGGAGCTGCCAGCCCATGCCCCCGGGGAAAAGAACCTGTGCATCTTTGGAAGCATGAAAAACTCATCCAAAATGGATGCAGAGGAGAAACCTAATCTTTGATATTAGGCAAAACTTTTATGGGGAGTCAAGTTGGTGCCAAATAAGCCCTGGAGATGTGAGAGAAGAGGGATATAGCTGAAGAGATTATTTTCATCCTGTAGGGAGATATGAGGGGCTAGAGCATCTCAGGGGAGAGGAAGTTAAAGATGGGGCAGTGAGATGGGGAAGTGAGCACTCCTGAAATGTGCTTCTTGGTGTTGGCACACTCCTTTTCATAACCCTCAAGCCCATTTCCCATCCTGCAAGTGTCTGACCATGGCTACTCACATCCAGCCCCTTTCCATGGCCACACTCATCTCCTCATCCTGCAGCAGCTGGAACAGACTAGAGAGCTGGCAGCCATCAGCTTTCCCCTCTCTAAGGATCTGCTAGGGGAAACAAATAATATAGGTCCTGTGGCTAGAGATTAAATGGTACTAGTGGTCCTTTCTGGCTTCAGAATCCGTGAAACATCCCTTACTGCCTGGGTGGGCTTTCCTTCCTGCTAAAAGGTCTACCACAAAAAGAAACAGAGCTGATTTCTAATCTCTTAGCAAAACTCAAACGGTCTTGTAGGTCTGATAATCTCAGTCTGGTTAACTTTGTGTTTCTTTGCCTGTTCAAATGGTATTTGGTGTTTCTCAGAGAAAAAGGAATCAGTACTGAAAAAAGAATCAGTATTGATTCCTTTTATTGGCATCAGTAAAAGGACATAGTACACGTTGCAAATAAGCAAGCAGCAATCCTTTTTTTATAGCTCTTTACAATGGCCAGTATCTATCTCTGTGGTTAAGCTCTCCACAGCATTGAAAGTATCGATAGTATTGCATATTTCACTTTGGAAGTACATATGCAAAAATTGGAACAATAAAGAGATAAGCATGGTTCCTTGGCAAGGATGACATGCAGATTCATGAAGAGTGACATAATTAATGTTTTTGAGCCAACAATATGCCCAGCAGGACTAAGGAAGTGATTGTTCCTCTGTACTGAGCAGTGGTGAGGCCACCCCTTGAGTCCTGTGTCCAGTTTTGGGCCATTCACTGCAAGAAGGACACTGAGATGTTGGAACAAGACCAGAAAGGGCAATGGAGCTGGGGAAGGGTCTGGAGCACAAGCCTGATGAGGAGCAGCTGAGGGAACTGGGGGTGTTTAGCCTGGAGAAAAGGAAGCTCAGGGGAGACCTTACCACTCTCTACAACTCCCTGAAAAGAGGCTGGAGCCAGGTGGGGTTGGGCTCTTCTCCCAGGTAATATGGGACAGGACAAGAGGAAATGGCCTCAAGCTGCACCAGGGAAGGTTCAGGACATCAGGAAGAACATCTTCACTGAAAGGGCTTGCCCAGGGAGGTGGTGGTGTCACCATCCCTGGAAGTATTCAAGGAAAGGCTTGATGTTGATCTTAGTCCTGTGGTGTAATTGACAAGGTGGTGATCAGTCAAAGGTGGGATTTGATGATCTTGGAGGTCTCTTCCAACCTTAATAATTCTATGATTTTATGACCTACTTAGTTTATGAATCTATATATCAGGAAGAATTTCAGGTTAGTATATTATTTTAAAACATTAAAGTATTTCTCCAACAGCTAATATTGAAAAAACCCACCCTAAAAGCCTTTACTGGAGTTTCATTTAGTGCATAGACCAATTAGTTACTTGCTCCATGCTAAAGCAAATTCTCAGCACTTTAGTTTTCAAAATCTGATTTCTACATAATTTTATTAATAAGCAGTACCTTTATAATGGGCCAAATTAAGCCAAAATCCTTTGTGCAAGGGGGCATAATGTTTGGATTTAAAAAATCCATGTGAATCTTGAATTTGTTGGTTAGAACCCAATACTAATTACAATTAGACAAATCCAACAGACCTTTGATAATTACATCAAAAGTTCGCATTCATTTGATGTGGATTGTCTATATTTCATTGTTGCTCTCTTAAAAGATTATTTATGTACAAAGAGTTAGAAAAGAATATTAATATTTAAAAAGTGGAACTATAAGGGTAAACACTGATTCAGCATATGATTTAATTTAATAAATGTTTGCTTTATTCTGCTCAAAACCATGACTTGTGACATTATTTTTTGCATAAAGAGTGATCTACAAAGATTCTTAGTAAAATATATTTCTAGTGGAACAAGAAGTTTAGCTTGTTTACTGGGGACTGGATTCAACAGCATTTGCTTAACAAGCTGGGCATTAAGGAACCACATCAGTCATATTTTCATTCCAAATTTGCCACTGGTTTACTGAGCAAAGTTCCTCAGAGGAAAAAAATCTGATTTCATAAAAGATCACACATACCAGCCCTAAAAATCTGAGATGCTGTACTGAAAGTTGTCTGGAAATTTGGCATATTTTATGCAACTAAGAGCAAAGTACTTTCCACACAGCTGAATACATGGAAGACACAGCAGTATTATAAAAGGGAGAGATTACCAAAGATGTCTAGACACGGAGAAAGTATAACCTCAGTTAGAACACTGGAATTTACTTTTCCTTTCTAGAGAGATATACAGTACTTCATGATTTCAGTATGCAAGGCAGCAAAGTTTCTGAGCAGTTTGGCAAAAATCCTCAGCTGACTGCAGGATGGAAAAAAAGAAAGAAAGGATCTGAATGAACCCAATCTCTGAGAAAAATAGGGAGTGCAGCTACTTTTCATTCCATTCAGACGGTGTTTATTGCATTTTAAAGGTATCCACATTAATAAAAACAACAAAACTAACCCCCAAACCACTCCAATATTATAAAGTTCCAATTATTTAGGAAGCATTTAAATGGCAGTTGGCTGCATAGCCTGACTGCAGACTCAGTGTACACAGCAGAGAAACTTTGTCTCAAATATTCTTATTCCTCTCCTCTGCTCTCATGAGACCCCACCTGGAGTACCTCCAGATGTGGGGCTCCCACAAGGGAAGGACAGGGACCTGTTGGAGCAGGTCCAGAGGGGGCCACAAAGACAATCACAGGGCTGGAGCACATCCTGTGATGGAGAGTTGTGAGATCTGGGGTTGCTCAGCTGGAGAAGAGAGGACTCCAGGGAGAATTTGCAGCAGATTTCCAGTACCCAAAGGGGCTACAGGAGAGCTGGAGAGGGACTTTTGGCAAGGACATGTAGTGACAAGGGGGAATGGATGGCTTTAAACTTAAAGAATGTAGGTTTAGATTTGACATAGGGAAGAAATTTCTGCAAGGATGGTGAGACACTGGTACAGGTTACCCAGAGAAGCTATGAATGCCTCATCCCTGGAAGTGTTCAAGCCCCAGGATGGGGCTCTGAGCAAAGCAGCCTAGTGGAATGTGTCACTGCCCATGGCTGGAGGATTGAAACTAAATAATCCCTAAAGTCTCTTCCAACACAAACCATTCTATGATTCTATTATATATGGATAAAAATGGTTTTTTACATAATCTTGGGTTCAGAGTCCCAGTTGTTCTTTCTTACACATTTGAATCTCTTACTATATTCAGTTATTATATTTATTTTTAATAGTACTCCTTAAATATTATTCCACAGATGTGAAGCAGCATATGATTTTTTGCTTTTCTTCTTTTAAGTCTAATGATGACATTGAGAGACATCTATTGAAAGACACATTGACAGCCTGTTTTTGCATAAGAAATTATCATTAAAGATTCTTAGTTTAATTAAATAATACATTTAGCTTGCTGGCTGATCATTCATCATTTGTAACAGCTCAGTTAAACCTATGGCTCCCATCAGTTCTGCTTGAAGCTATGTGTGTTGAGCCCACACACAAAAGCAGTATCCCAGGAGTATCCCATGAGTTAGGTAGTAAGAAATGCAAAACTGCTGACTGACCATCCTTGCAAAATATGATGTATGCAACCAAGCAACACAAAAAAGCTATGTGTAATTTCTACATTGCAAACTCTTGTCCACCCAAGCTAACCTAGCTGCAAGAACCAGTCTGGCTATGGAAGCTTCAGGTAGCTCTGAGCTTAACTTTGAAGAATGAATTCCCTTGTGCTGCTGCAGAATTGTTCCTGAGCTGCTCAGTTATCTCTGCCGTATGCACTTGCCCACAGTAAACATACCTACAGTGTCAAAGACTGCAGTGGAACCTGTCTTGGTTTTGCTTGGGCAACCATTGTTTTGTTTTTAATCCCACAGCGTTTTTGTTTTGACCACACACCTTGAGCTTCTGCAACGAATAGGGGAAGAGGTCTGTAAAATGTTGTTTACAACACAGCTCCGTTCAATATACCATCCTGACTGAGTCCCAGGCTCAGGCCTTGTTATGAGTGAGGTAAGGGAACTGGTGGGGGAAAAAATTATTGAATGTATACAGGTAATTAGAGCCTGCATCATTGCTTACACAAAGGGCTGTTGGAGGCAAGAATGCAGGCTAATGTTCTTTTAATGTGTTACCTTCAAATGTAGTGCCTTGGAGGTTTATGTGTGCCTATATAAACAAAGCAAAAGCCAGAAATGCCAAAATACAAATGGACAATACTGAGCTCCTTAAGATGGCAAAAGGCAGGCAGTATAGTTTGTTTTCATGATGTGTGATTCCCAGGAGCCACAGCAGATTTCAGCAGGGGAAACCTACAGCAAGTCCTCTTGGCTGCCGATTACAAGATCTCTAAGGAGCTCTCTAGGAGTAGAGAAGGGTTATTAAAAAGAGATTACTTCCAGGCTGTGACAATCTTCTTGGCACAAGTTAAAGGTGACTTTTCAGATGTTTACAACTAGTTTGATAAGATTTTCAGAAGGATATCATTAAGCACCTCTTCAGCACTGAGACTAAGCTTTTCTCAGCCTGCAGGTTCTTGAGACAGACTTTGAATGTGCCAAAACTTAACAAAGTAGCTGGTAGTTTACACTTTACTAATCAGCATAACAATATAACCTGTTAATCATAGTCCCAAAGATGGCTGAAGTTTTCCAGGGAAAAAAACTTCATGTGCATACCAGACATCTGAAATTAATAACTCTACCTTAAAAGCTACAAAGCTAGGTGAAAGCAAGCACCTCATATTTTGAATGGTTTTGGTTCAACTCAGCAAAATAATCTTTTTGGAAAGTCGGTTCAGTGAAACTGCATTTTTTCTTAGTATAAATCAACAATCATGACGACAATCTACTCAGGAAAATGTCATATCTCAGGATAGTTAACTAACCAGTATATGTCTTTGAAATAAAGAGAAAAATTTAATTCCCTCTACTTCAAGTGAGCCATAGATATACAAGTCTGATAGTTTCTTTGGGTAAAGTTTTGAGTAGAGGGGTTTGCAATTATGTTTTTAAATCTAAATTTCACTTCAATATGTAAAGGAGTATTTAAAGGGCAATTTTAAATAATCAGGAAGATCAGTGCTTAGTCCTCTGAACTGGAAAGTATTTAAAAACTATTTACTGACTATTCTGCTCATCCAAGTTCATGTAACTCACTTGTTTATTGCTACACCAAAGAGAATTGATGAACAACATAGGTGGAAAATGCAGTGCTCAATACAATAAAAATGAGGGAAGGTATTAGCGTTCCCTCAAATATGTATGTTTATCTTTGTTATTAGTGTGATTTCCTTTTGTGCATGATAAAAAGATCAGCATCAGAATTCTAAGGGTAAATTTTAACATGGCTTCCTTTTTTACGCGCAAAAAACCCCTCAGTTTTACAGAGTGTGTTACTTGATAATAAACATGCATTTAACTATCAGATTAACAGGTACATTAATGTATGCAGATGTTGACATATCCACATTTGCACCCATAATTACTTGCAGATGTGGACCATGGACATGAAAATGACCATATTTTAGATACTACTCTTCAAGTCTACAGCATATTTTTATTCTCTAGTGATTCTGGCATGATATTTTTTAAAATACTCAGATTCCAGTTAGGCTTGTGCCCTTAACTTAGGCAGGTGTTTTTTGAAATTTCACCTTGAAAGCACACTTGGAGTTGTCACTTTTCAAATGTACACAAGAGTTCCATCTGCCTTTTCAAATTAACACGTCTTAGCCTTTGACTTTTTTTATCTACAGGAAGGTTATTATGAGATGCTTCTTCCTGCACTTAAAGGTTTTTCTCTATTACTTTGCCCCCCTTGGAGCTCTTCAACTCCTCTCTCTAATCACTGAGGGTTCTTCATGGTGCTCTGCTTACATGCAAAGCAAGAACAAGCAAACAAAAGCTGTTTGGGTACATCATATTTCTTATAAATTGGTGAGAAAAAATAGAGAAGCAGCTAATTTATTTCATTACACCAAGAAACCCAGAAATCAGGAGAGAAGCAGGAAGGTAAAAATCCTCCAAATTTTGTCCTGTAAATTTGGATCAAAGAGAAAGTTTGTGGTAGAAAAGAAAACAGAGTAATAATGGTGACAGTGCTTACAACGGCTGCAACACTTTCACAGTGGAACTGAACCACACTAAGCACCAAAACAATGGTGATTTTATGGCCTCATGGAATGGCAAAAAGACATTCTGCAGTCATAAATTAATCTGCTTATTCATTCAATGGTAGTCCATTTTATTTCTAATAGCTCTCTGCCTCTTAGAGAGTCAGTATAATAATTTCTGCTTGAGAATTGAGGTGCCCAAAAGCCTTCATCATGCTTCTGAAAACAGGCCAGCTTTCACTCTGGTGTTCCCTTTACCAGAAGTATCATCAGAAATCTCAGGAGTCTCTTAGCAAAGCTGGCAGTGGCTATTGGGTAAGGCGAGTTCTGTGTACAGCTGTAAAGACTTAGATGCCAGATGAAAGAAACCAATTTTGAATGATAACTCCTAAATGTCTCAGACTATCTACCATAATTTCTGTCCTGCATCCCCTCATCCCTTCTGCCTCCTTATGACAACAAGCCCAAATGGATTTGATCTGCACCTAGTCAGTCACCAAATGACAGAATGTGACAGAGCCACATCGGCCACTGGCTAACTCAGAAAGTTGTTTTTCTAAAGGTGCCACAGGAATTTGATGTGAAGGACACTGATGTAATTATTGATAGCCTTCCTTCCTGTCATCATTGCACTGAAATAGCTGAGAGCCTAATCTACTTTTGTAGTATGGTGTAAAGTTAGGGGCAATTTTCACAAAAAGTGAATATGAGGAACTTTGGGGTAAGTGCCAATGCTTATTGGGAAAAACACAGCTTCAAATCATAAGACTTTCTTTTATTCTGCAGGCTGAAAAGGTCCTGGGAGTGCTGCAGAAGAGACACATCAAGGAATTAATCTCTGGCTTTTTATATGCCAAAGTTAGGATAGCATCCTCAATAGCAGATGAGTTGCCATGCTGCAACATTTTTATTAGAGTCTGAATCAAAGTAGGAAACCCTTCGTGAAGGGCAGTGGTTTAAGACAATGGTCTAAAGCCATATGGACCCTGGAACTGCCCTCACACAATTACTGAAACCTTTTCTCCTTTGCACAGGTGGCAGATGACATTCTTTGTGCCCCATTCAGTACAACGAATAGAAAGAAGAGAGGCATGAAAAAGCCAAAAATTTAAACCAAAATGCTTTAGCACTGCGAGGAAAGATAACAGCAAGAGAAAACAAAGTGCAAATATTAGATGTTAGTCATATTGCTTACCACACCACTGAAGATGTTGAGATATGGTGATAAGTGTAGTAAAACAATCCATCTAGAGCAAGGGTGGACTTGTCCATGGAATTCTGGTATTTCTATGTTCAACCTTCTCAACATGCAATGTACTTGCACCTTCCACCATTGCAATTAGTTATTTCATTGGTATGTTATGAGACTAACAAATGCTTCTACACTATTTTGTGCTCCTCAGAGAGGGAGGATTTTGAGCTACACCCATTAGAGATGAAACCAAGTGTTATAGAGATAAAAATATCCAAGTGCAGCAATTCCAAATGGAACATAGATATTGAAGGAGACTCAGTCTTTAAGACAAGAAGAAAAAAGAAAGTTGGAGTTCTAACTTACAGTGTGGAAGCTACAGAAATAAAAGAGTGTAGTAATGTAATAACTTGTTTGGGTCAGGACCATTTTGTGGAAGGATAGCAAAACAAATTTTCTAAAATGAGAAAATAGTATATAACTAGAGCATAGATGAGATACTTTTTATTAAACTCATTATATGGGTTATGGTTTTGAAAACAGAAAAGGAACTTAAATCAAGAAAACAGAAACTGATTCCATTTAAGAGAAAGTGGTAAAAAAATCAGATATTCAACTAAACATTTACAATTCAGAATGACAATCTTTGATGAGCTAATGAAAATGTTGAATAAAGCCCATTAAAACTAGAATCCCAAGGGATCCGACCATGGAAGTAACCTGGAATTTCAAAGTCAAACCTATTGAATCTTACAGAACACTTTAAACTAGAGAAAAATTTGAAAGAACTCTCCAGTAATCCACAAATGAAAGATGAAACTTTAGACTGTCAAAATAGTTTCTGTATTTGGCCTGGAAGGAGATATTGAACTATATACTGTTTCCTTTTTGAGCATATAAATTGAGAGCAAAATGCACAAGGAAAGAAGATGGGCAGCTTTGCAGTCAAGGTAAAACAGAGATTAAAGATAATCTAGGTGTGGCCAAAAATGAAACAAATTTTGCCTCAGGTTTCAAAAAGAACAATTATGTTGATTTGGGAGGAAAACCAGAATGTTTCGTGGCAGCTTTCATTTACACACCCTTGTTATCTCAATTGTGGTGGAAACAGAAGTCACGAGTCTTAATGCACTCAAGTCAGGAGGATTAGGGGGTCTCCCTTGCAAGATTTATGAGAACACACCTTTCAAATCAAACACCAAGTACTGTGCCTACAGGTCAAAAGAGGAGAAAGTAATCAGGCATCTGTTAGCCTGTAACTGAGTCGATTGCTTTAGGACATATTTTGAAGGAAAAAATGTTTAAAAGACAATTTAATAGGATGTAAAACAACAAGGATTTAATCAAATGTAGATCATCCTAGACAAAGTTTCTAGACAAGGGAAGTGCATTGGATTTCATATATCAAGATTTCAGGAAATGGTGCCAGCTATGAAGCTTGCAATTTAAAATGAAAGAAAGGAGTGAAGGAAGAATCTGTGATGTTAAGTATGAAACTGTCAGGCAAATATTGGTGGAGGAACTGAAGATGAATTACTGGTAGAGTTCTTCAAGACTCAGTATTGAAACACATGGTGATTAATAGTCTAATGTCTTATTTTCACTCAGGAAGCAAGAAAGCAAAATACCAATCTGCTTATACCTCTCCACTCGTTACTTTTATCAGTAGAGGATAACCAGGATATCAAATAAAAGATCTGTATATTTTTGAAGAGCGACAAGATAGCAGCTCATAACAGAAAGTTCTGCTCCAGGGTGAGAGCTTATCAGCTGAAAAAGATGTGAAAGGACCTGAGTAGACTAGCTAATTGCAGAATTGCTAGTTGCCAGTACAATGAAAACTCTCACAGTCTATGGTTGTATTAGATTTATTTCTAGAAAAGTGTGGGCACTGTATGAGGTCTTGAAATACTTTCAAACTTCTCATTATACATGTTCAAGAATTATGAATTAAACAAAAGAAAAAAAGAGATACTAAAAGATCATGCTGAGGGACACATGCTGAAAGAACATGGCCAAGTTAAGAGAAATAAGACTGAAATATAGACTGTGATATGCTTTTCACTGTGAGTACAGGTCAGTTAAACATCAGTAAGTACTAGATTCTTAAGGATACTGGTTTTGATGACAGTTGACACAATGGCAATAAACTAAGAATGCATTTCGCCTAGAATTTACCAGAACATTTCTAGTGAAAGAAAACAAAGGTACTTTGTGTTTTAAGCTAGAACTTCATCATTCTAATGCAGTAAATTCTTTGACCAACTTTATGACTGGACTCCATAATTCTTGCTACTTCTGTATTTCTAAATGAGAATAAGCATGTTAAGTATTATAATTCACAGGTTTGAAACCCTAGTACCACCTAGTCCAAACTCAAGAATGAACATTTCCTGTTTACACACCTACCAATCTGGAGGCTTTTACAGCAAAAATATTTAACATGGGAACTATGGGTAGTGTGGTAAAAACACTGTGACTTTATTTAATTTTTCTTTTTCCTGGCTGAGCTTAATACTGAGGAACTTTCTACATGGCCTTTATTAATTCATGTGTTCTGAATCCTCAAACCTGAAGTCCACATAATTGTCTAAAAAATCGTTGGATATGTGTGGAAATTTCACAGGTTGAAACCCTATAAATGTAAACTTGCAGGAAGAAGGACATGCTAAGAATTTCCAGAAAACTAAATAACGTAATTATTTCTTATGAAAATAGGAAGAAGGGAGGGAGAGAGGGAGGGAGGAAAGGTAGGAAAGAAGAGAGAAAGAAAGAGAGAGAAAAAAAGAGAGAAAGAGAGAGAAAGAAAAAGAGAGATAAAGAGAGAAAGAGAGAAAGAAAGAACCTATATGAACTCACTTCAGTAAGGTCATTCACATGTCAAAGTGTTCTTTTCCTCACCAGCTTCCTAGTCCACCCTGGCTCGTCCCCAAACTATCTGACACTTTCACTCATCTTACACCACACATCCTTATAGTTTTATTTTTCCCAGTGTTAATCAATAACACCTTCTTGCCACTGTCCTGCAGTGTCCGTGCACCTCCTCTGCACCCTCCAATTTTGTAGGTGGGTCAAGGACTTTCTAGATTTATTTAATCTTTCAGAAAGCAAGGTTATGACTGATATTTAGGTCCAATCTTATATCGCATTAGTAAAAGTTGCTGATGTAATGCTGCATTATAGTCAGGCTTCTGCATATTAATTTTTGTCAGAGTTGCAGCTACAATTTTAAAAGGAAATAGCCTGGAAAATATTATAAAATGGAAAAATTTTAGCTTTGTCTTCCTTGAAATTCATGTCAATGGACTTTGCCATGCCTAGAATTGTATGTCCTATATGTCATGGCTTAAATGGATCATCCCAAATTTTCAGTATTTTCTATTCTCACTCACCTGTTCAGTCTCATTTCTATACTGTACCTGAAATTTTACTTCTGTCATTTTCTACTGTCTTACAAATACAAAGAAATTGTAGAAGTCAGAAAATGAAATTATCATTAAAAAAAATTGTGGTATTTCCTTAAAAAGCACTCTTAGTAGTGAAAACTTTGTATATACTCCAAGCCCCCTACCCTACACCAAAATTAAAACTAAAAAAAAAAACTCAAGACAAGACAATAAAAAAGGAGAAAGTTTTCACAAATTGAATAATTACCTTATGTTGAATAATTATAATTTTTTTTTATTTTCTCTGTTATGATACTTACAAGAAATGATAGTGTTCTAAATAGAAATAAAAATTAAGTCAATGGTATTATGTGTGCATGACCAATTGTCATCTGTTTTGGAGCTGCACCTTCTTTTTTCTTTGATAATTTTGGTTGTTATTTTCCAGTTTCTGTCTGGGGAAGGCTGAACACAGAGTATCAGATGGGAAAAATCTCACTGGCCATTGAAAAAGAGACAATTCCAGTCACAAAATAAAACTGGCTGGAGAAGTAATAACTGAGCAGTGGTGTGGCAGTGAGGTTCATCAGTGACAGAAATTGCAGGAGGCAGGCATGAACAGCTGTCCTGGCCACCTTGCTCAGCAGTCTGAGGAAACCATTGTGTTCTGGCCAAGGAGAGAGTTGTGTGGGTAGGTGAAGAAATCCCAGTATGAGAAATGAAGTAGAGTGTCAGGGAAATTGAGGGTATAAAACTCACAGGGTTTGTAATGTCACGTGTTCATTAACAGCTGAAATTCTCACTGAGTGCAGTGGCAGATAACTGGCTGGCCCTTCAGAAGTGAAGGCTGCCTTCCTCAGAAGTAGGAAGGAACCGAGAAAGAATTGTTTTCCTTCTTATCACCAATCTTGTCCATTTCCTTTTTGCTCTATGGGCTTTAAATTTTTCCGGTTCCATTTCTGTCCTTTCTCTTTTAAGTTGCCCCTCTTCTAACTACAAGGACAAGTGAAAAAGAATCACTGAAAAAAGGAGACTGAGAAAATTGAATGATTTGGTAGCCTGGAAATTATTAAAGAAGTTCTTTCTGATATAGCTGGAAATACAGCTATAAATTCTGATGTTGTCAGATGCAATATTTTTACTTTGAAAAACATTGCTTACAGTTGAACTCAAATTTTTGTGCTTAGCAAAACTCCAGTCACTGAGTAAAACTAAAGATTTATCCATGACCTAACCAGCAATATTTACCCACCTTTGCAAAGTGATCTGGGCTGAACAAAAGCAGTATGGATGTGGAAATGCAAACCAAAGTCTGGATGTCTATTCATGGTCTAAATTCAGATGCACTCTTAGGAATTCTGTAGGGTCACAACTGGTGGGCATGCATCTTTCATCAGCTGTGGAATGGGGATGGAGCATTCTAAAGGATTACTACTTTTATGCACTATTTTGAAAGAACAATTACTGTACGTGTGAATCAGTAATCCAGTGGTGTTTTATAGGCAATCACTTTTGTGATATTTATTCATTTCCTCCATCCCCTGTCTAAGCAGCTTAGGGAATTTCAGGGGGAAAAAATGAGAAAACGATGAAAAATGCATAGCTAAACATTCAGTCACGAAACACTGAAGTAAAGGTTTAAGCAACCTAAATAAAACTAATATATATTCTTGGCATATGGATCAAGTCCAAACCTGAGTCAACATTTTTCATTTCACCATACAACACCACAAATCTAGTTTCAAGGAACAATATCTGTAAGAAATAACTGCTGTTTGAAATTTCTCAGTTACTTTTTCTTAAAACAAAATAATTTCTAATACATAAATATAATGGAAAATGTTGTTTATATGAAGTCTCTCTCAAAAGAAAGCATTTAAAACCAAATATCATGCTAAGAAAAATTTGCAGGCATTAAGAAGCTTGCTATGTAGTGATAAAAAATGCTCATTTCCACGCCATTTCAAAGAAGAGAGAGTTTGTTTTACCAAACTATCTAGGCCTATGTCCCTGCCACCAAAAATATTACAGAAAGCCAAAGATGCTGGCATTTTTCTGTCCAGACCTGGGTGGGTATGATGATTGTAGAAGATCCACAAGAAATTATTTGCCAATATGTTGTTGCCCTCACATCAGCCTTCATAGTCAGCCCATAGATCAGAGGAAAGGCAGAGGAAAGGGTTGCTCTGCCTGGCATGGGTTGCTGTCAAATAGCTCAGCAAAGTGTCCAAACCAGACCTGTGAACTGAGATGGCCTAATGTGCCCCAAGAGGCCATGGATCATTTCTGCTGCATAAAGGCCTCCACTGCTACACCTCTTCCAGCTTTGCAATCTGAGTCTAGGAGTAAACTAAATCACCTGAAAATAATTCAGGCATTAATGTATGCGGCTTGCTCACGGGCTGAGAAGCAGCAAGGACACTACTCTGTTCTCTTAAAATTTGTTTTAAATCACTCTAATTCTTTTCTAAAAAGCACAACAATCAGCTAATATAATTTCAATGGTTTGGATTTTCTGTTGAGTAGCACACAAAGACATATATAAATATACATATCTATGCAAATTCAGAGAAAAGCTGACACATCCTTTTACCTTTTGTGAGAGAATCGTTAAGTTTTATGTGCAGACACCTCTATTTTAAATCATGATGCTAGCAGCAGAACTACTTGGCTTTTCCAAAATCTTGCCTCAGCCCTCAGCCTCCAAATAAAATATGAATTGCTGATGCTTTTATTACAGATTCACTTCATTAGTCCCAGATACTACCCCCATATATGAATGCATTTTAACTCAGTTCTGGGATTCATTAAAAGACCTAGTTAATTTGATCCCTAAAAGTCTGTAATTAGGAATGTGTAAAATAGGTTGAAAATATTTGTTGCAAGCAGAGACTACCTGAATAGCGAGTGTATAAACCTTTAGTAAGCCTTGTTCCTGGGATTTTTCCTCTTATCTTTAAAAAGTTTCCTTTTATCTTTAGAAAGTTTGCACTAAAATGGAGACCAGGACAGTAAAATGTGTGAAAAACAAAGAGAGCAGATAACCTTTTATACCAAGTTATTTTCATTTATCCATGTATCCTAATCTAATTCAAAACCTCCACTGGTATCTGTCAGAAAAGCGTGCATAGCAAAACAGGCTGCAGTCATGGAGAGGGAAAAAAAAAAAAAAAAAAAAAAAAAAAAAAAGTTCCTGGAAATAAAAAAAAAAATGCCTAAATTAACCTNTGCAGTCATGGAGAGGGAAAAAAAAAAAAAAAGAAAAAAAAGAAAGTTCCTGGAAATGAACAAAAAAATGCCTGAATTCAGCTCTTTTTGAATCCCAAATTGCACTTTAAAGTGTCATGTATTCCAGGTGGGGTACCTCTTAAGAGCGAAAGATCTTCCACCTTGGAGGAGGGCAAGCATCCGTAGTGTATGCAGCATCCAGAGGAAAAAGATGTTTGAGAAGGTGAGTGGCTGAATATGTATGTGTTTCAATAAAGCATTTCATTTGGAAGGTTTTTGCAGCATTCACACAGATTGAGTTTTAGGGAGGAAGTGACTCTGCCTGGCCTGCTGTACTGTCAGAGGAAATAAGTGAAACTAAAATGAAGTGATAATATACTGTAGGAAATTTAAGAGAAAGAAAGGCAGAGGAAAAATGGCAATCTGGGACCATACTGCTGATCCCCAAAATAGACACAATGACCAGTGCCAAACGAGCTGCCAAAAACAGTAGATTGTAAAATTACCTAATACCTATGTCATGTTTACTTTATATTTACGCTGGGGAATGGGCTCCCCAACAGACACAATACTTGACAGTATTTTTGTTCACTGTCACTATCATTATCCACCATCTGCTCTGCCAAATTTCCTTTCTGTTCTTTTTTGTGCATTCATCAGCACAGTAGTAAGTAACTACCTTAATGACTGCAGCATATTGCTTCTGGATTAGCAGTAGATATTGTACTACTCCTGACTTATGGACAAGAGCTGTAAGTAGGAGACCTGGCAGGGGGTTCCATTTAAAATCCTTTCCCCTTTGCAAAAAGAAACAGAGTACCTAGGAATTTTTTGTCCCAACTCACTAGCAGGGATGTGATGTATGGCTTGGCTCAAAAAAAAAAAATGTACCTCCTTCTGTGAAATTCAGTAAAGTACCCGCCAGCTCCACAGAGATGGCTGAATTCTGACAAGATGTCTTAGTGTGATGGGTAGCCTGAAATACTGGCAAAGAGCTCTGCTTACTTTGCTCAAAACCGCAGATAAAAAAAACCACAGCTTTGAGAAAAGGGCAGCTTTTGAAAAGGACACGTGTTTGCTGACTGAACCTTGTGGGTTAATATGGTGACCCGCAAGCACAAGAAGGCCTTTTTGTCTTTGTAGTCTGTGGGTAGATGTAGCAGCGGGTAATCCAATCCTGGCACATCTTTACTTATTCTTTGCTTTGAGGCCATCTAAAGTGAGTTCTCCAAAACTTATCTCAGTGCTTTTTTTATGTGTGCTGAGCAGACTTTTTGTTGTCGAGTTTAGTCAAATACTGAAAAAGTAGGCAGGGGCAGGGTTTTTCCTTCTAAAAAACTAAAAAAAACCCAAACCACTTTTTTCAGACATCTTGTACCAAGATAGAGGCAGGTAGGGGATGGAAAGGGAAAAAGCTAAGTAAATGTGAAAAAAAGAAAAAAAATTACAAAGAATAGCCAAGGGAAATTTGGACTGGAAAGACTCCTCAAGAGTATCATGGTATAAGGAAATATAGCAGAAAAACATATAGATGTATATAAATTCAAAATATATTATGGAAAGTTTCCTACTACTAAAAACACATTCAAAAATAGTTACTTCTGATGCACAAAGAGAGGAAAAATGAAGTGATCTTAAGCTTCAGGGATCCTAGGATGGAGCACTGCCAGGCTGTTTGAATGCAGGAAGCTTCAATGCAGCCCAGACAGGCGAAGGGCTAAAAGGCATAGGAGCCTCATTCTGTTCCCACTAAATTCAATGGCAAATTTGGACCTTGAAACAGGCATGGAGTGAGCAATTGAATGGAGCAGTCAGGGACAGCAGAAGTTAGCAGTGGTGTGAGAGCTTTCTTAATATGCTTGTGCCTGGATCTGTCAGTGAGATCTGCACTCCTCTTGGCTAACTGTCTGTGAGGCTGATTCCACCAACCTGTGGAAATGAATCTAATATAAAAGGAAGACCAGAACCCAAAGCTTGGAACTATCAGTATGCAAATAAATTGGTGGCATAGTTACACTTTCTTAGGGCTCTCAGAGCTGAGACCTGACTACATCAGCATTAGTATGGAAAGATAAACTAGAAGGGACTTAACTCTTCTGCAGCTGTGCTAATATACACTGATGGGGAAAGTGCTGCATATTTCTTGATTCTTAGCTGCAGAATAATTCCAAACTCATGACAATCTACTCAGCAAGTCTATGGCTTGGCTGCAAGTGTTTTTCAAGTTTTAAAATGGGCATTTGTTGCAAACATGAGAAGCTCACTGGTACCAGCTTCTAAGGGCTTCAGAGTTTTCCACACAGTCTCCTTCAGGTATGCCTTTCCTGATTAAATCACACATTATGAAGTATAAAAACAAACATTGCTAGATGATTATTATCTAAATATTACTCTTCTTTATACAGTAGCTTTTGAGCAGCATTTCAGGTTGGGTGTTTTCTCTCATTACTAGTGACAGGAAGTTGGACACTACTATTTTTTCTCCCTTGAAAGATGCTCTTTGGTATTTTTGGTGCATGTAGATACATATACACACACACACATACACACGCACACACATACACATACATATACTTACCATTTTATTGTCATACAGTATGAAAGGAACTGTGCTGTTACAAACTATAAAATATGGTCATTGGCTAAACTTCCAAAATTAAGTACCCTTTTAATGGGTCTTGGGGTTCAAGATACCCAGCCCTGAGATTCCTTCTAGGGATCTAATTTCATACTGAGGTGCATTATTAACTGAACAACTGCAAATGGAGAAAACTATTGATCACATGGGATAAGACAGAGAGTCTAGAGAAGTGAAATGCATACTCTGAGCTATCGCAGCAGGAGGTAAAGCTCATACTGGTGTTGCAAGTGGGTCTAAGTGGCACAGCTCAGAAGTATGTGGTGTCAGCTCATGGAAATGCACAGGGAGGAGGCTCGAGGAGGAAGTCTTGCAAAAACCAGGTCCCTTGGCATAAAGAGCTTTGAAAACCAGCAGGGACTGCTTAAAATAAATCCTCTAGTTTATGGACAGCCAACATGAAGGGCTCAGGCGAGTGTAATATGAGCATGGCTGCTCAATCCTGTAAGTGAACATGATGCTGCATTCAGGACTAGATGTAGTTTTGATGTTTTTCTCAGAGCTAATAATGGAAGCAGCAATTCACTTTCTCCAGAGAGAGGAGTGGAAGGCATTTTAGCAGCCTGAATATATTAGTGCACAGGGCCAACAAAAATGGCAGGATAGATTTGGAAACTCTTCATGGAGTTGTTTTTATGCACACAGAGCAGCAGCATTTAGATCCATATCATAAAGAAAAAATGAAAGTTTTTTTGGAGCAGCTGACTGCAGAGAAGAGAGATGGTAGTACTCTTGTGGGTCCTATATCCCTGTAGATGTACAATGTCAGTATCAGCTGTGTTAAACCAAACCCACAAACCCAAAGACAGTCCTTCTTTTTAATGACTTTCTGAACTTCAGGAAAGTTGAATGCTTTTTTACAGCAAGAAATGGTTACCCAGGTATGTTTCTGAATTTTCCTAGTATCACTACTTATGTGCATAGTTGAGAAAGAGCTTCCTTTTGTACCTCTTGAAAACAGAGGACGTAACATTATCACCACCTTTTCTTTTTTTGAAGTATGACTGCAGAGGGAAAGCTTTGCTAAGATATTTAGACATTTAGATCTTGTAACAGGGTCTGCAGACATGCTATAGGTGTTAGACAGGTCCTTATCCCTCTTTAATAACATTAATATTAATTAATATTAATAAATAAAATTTAAGAAAAGTGTATGCTGTAGGATAATGTCCAAATTCTCACTCAACAGATGAGCCTACTGTAGCTCAAGATGATCAGTCAGTCCCCTCAGCTGGACAGGGGAAAGAAAATATAGCAAAAAAGCTCAGGGGTCAAGATAAGGGCAGAGAGGGATCACTCAGCAGTTACTATCATGGGAAAAACAGGCTCAACTCAGGGAAACTTAGTTTAATTTAGTTCAAATCAAATCAGGGTAGGATAATGGGAAACTGTAGTATCCTTTTAGAGAACTGCCTGGAAAATTATTCCAGGCCCGAGCCTTTCAGCTCTGTTCTCTGAACCATTTCTCAAGGTGATAAGCTGTTTTCAAGCTGAAGGCCAAGAAGCCTTTCCCAGGAAAGATAAATTGGTNATGCACACAGAGCAGCAGCATTTAGATCCATATCATAAAGAAAAAATGAAAGTTTTTTTGGAGCAGCTGACTGCAGAGAAGAGAGATGGTAGTACTCTTGTGGGTCCTATATCCCTGTAGATGTACAATGTCAGTATCAGCTGTGTTAAACCAAACCCACAAACCCAAAGACAGTCCTTCTTTTTAATGACTTTCTGAACTTCAGGAAAGTTGAATGCTTTTTTACAGCAAGAAATGGTTACCCAGGTATGTTTCTGAATTTTCCTAGTATCACTACTTATGTGCATAGTTGAGAAAGAGCTTCCTTTTGTACCTCTTGAAAACAGAGGACGTAACATTATCACCACCTTTTCTTTTTTTGAAGTATGACTGCAGAGGGAAAGCTTTGCTAAGATATTTAGACATTTAGATCTTGTAACAGGGTCTGCAGACATGCTATAGGTGTTAGACAGGTCCTTATCCCTCTTTAATAACATTAATATTAATTAATATTAATAAATAAAATTTAAGAAAAGTGTATGCTGTAGGATAATGTCCAAATTCTCACTCAACAGATGAGCCTACTGTAGCTCAAGATGATCAGTCAGTCCCCTCAGCTGGACAGGGGAAAGAAAATATAGCAAAAAAGCTCAGGGGTCAAGATAAGGGCAGAGAGGGATCACTCAGCAGTTACTATCATGGGAAAAACAGGCTCAACTCAGGGAAACTTAGTTTAATTTAGTTCAAATCAAATCAGGGTAGGATAATGGGAAACTGTAGTATCCTTTTAGAGAACTGCCTGGAAAATTATTCCAGGCCCGAGCCTTTCAGCTCTGTTCTCTGAACCATTTCTCAAGGTGATAAGCTGTTTTTCAGCTGAAGGCCAAGAAGCCTTTCCCAGGAAAGATAAATTGGTCAAAACACAGAGGAATTAATAATAAAGATAAAGACACCTGTTTACTGTTAACAGACCCTGGGAATGGGGTGTCTTCTCTCTGGTCCAATCATCTTTATTCTGTTCTCATTGTTGCAAGTCGTGCTACTTAAGCAGTGAGTTTTCTGAATAAACGTCGTCTTCTCACCTTCTCTTTCATCTCGAGAATGACCGTGTGACTGTGTCTCTTTACTCCACCGCAACTAACACCGCAGTCACAGGAAACTATCTCCAAACTTAAAACCCCTTCTTCCCCAGTGCAGCTGTGTTCTCCTCAGTGGGAGGACTCCTCACTCGTCCCCTGCCCCAGTGAGGGTCCCTCCCATGTGAGACAGTCCCACGTGGACTCCAGGGTGAGTCCTTCCCACGGGATGCAGCTCTTCATGAACTGCTCCAACACAGTCCCTTCCTCAAGGGCAGTCTTTCAGGAACAGACAGTGCCCACATGGCTTCCAAAGCTCCTTCAAGTACATCTGCCCAGTCCTACTTCAGGGCCCTCCATGGGCTGCAGGTGGATCTCTGCTCCTTTGTGTGCTGCCAAGGGCTGCAGGGGCACAGCTGCCTCTCCATTTTCTGCACCACAGGCTGCAGGGCAATCCCTGCCTCAACACTTAGAGAACTTCCTCCCCTTCCTTCCTCACTGACCTTGGTGTCTGCAGGGCTATTGCTCTCACATATGCTCACTCCTGTCTCTTCAGCTTTCATTGCTGTGGTTTTTTCCCCTTCTTTAATATGTTGATACCAGTCACCACTGTGCTTGGCCTTGGCCAGCAGTAGATCAATCTTGTAACTAGCTGGCATTGATGCTGTTGGACATGGGGCAAGTCTCTAGTAGCTTCTCAAAGAGGCCACTACTGCAGTGCCCCATTACCAAAACCTTGCCACTCATCCTGGGTTGGGTTGGAAGCTTATAGGATTGGTGTGGTTACTCTAAGACTGGGATATACTGGGATGTACAATCAGGACAATGAACAGATAGTACAGGATCCTTGAGTATGTTAAGGCAACTGTCTAGCTGACTATTCAACTCATAGTACACACTAATATTTCCCTTCCTACTCAGGCTATCACAGCACACTGCAGGTGGCTGCTTCTTTGGTATCTTAAACCAAGAAGCTTTATATATTCATATATATGTGTGATATTCAATACAATTATTTACAATGAGAAACTTTTTTTTTTTTTTTTTGTGACACTAGGATTTTGCCAGAATCACTACCTTTCTCTCCTTTCCTTCCCCTTGAGGTACAACTAGAAGATATGCATTTTTCCATGAGTTCCTAAATGAGAAACAAGAAAAGCAATCTAGAAAGGTTTCACTGAGCATAGTGAGGTTTTTTTATTTCTATTTATTCTGTGTGTGAACACAGTTGGATGAAATGCTCTTTAGACCTTTAAGTGTGCTTGAATTGTATTCAATCAATTGCCATTCCTTGTTCACAAAGGCTATTGAAGTATAAGCTGCTCCCATATCCACTAGCTTGAAAAGAATCATTCAAACATAGAATTACTCTAATTGAATTGTATGCACATGAGAAATTTTTTTCCTGTCATAAGGTTATCATAAAATAAACAGCAGTATCTGCATGAAGTACACATCTGACTCATGGCTATCCATTCAGAGGGCATGCTCTCTGCACTTAGTTCCTCTTTTTTCTTCGTTATGTACTTTGACATATGAAGAGAACAGAAAGAGACAAAACAGATCCTGACAATATAGTATCTGCCCAGAAGGAATATATGCAAAGTATAGGATGAAATACTATGACATACTCTATAAACAATATATCCAAATATCTCCCAGCAACAAAGACAAATTAGAAGAATCAGCAAACAAACATTCTAATAATAACAATAATAATATTAATAAAATATCAAGTATTTTAATATAATTTCTATCTATCTACAAGTTGCGTTAATCATGACTTTAGAGCTCACCAAGAGAGGACAGGTTTGAAATTTATTTCGTGAAACATAGAGGTATATGTTTGATCTAAATACAAAGTCTAAATTTAAAAAGTCTTATTTGCTCCAGTCAGCAGAGGAAAGTAGCAGTTCTAGGCACAGTTCTGCCTATTTTGAGTATTACTTTCATGTGAGTTACCTGCTGAACTCCCATGCCCAGTTCTTGCCATTTAATATATGGGGAATCTAGAAAGCTCAAAAACACCCTCTAGACTCCATGCATTAAAGATCAGTATGATGAATCCTGTTATGGAGGTCCATGAGGTCTCCCAAGGACACAGGATTGATACTTATTCTCAGCAATTACTCTCTTTGTAGAAGGCTTGAGGAACACTCAGACAAATTTGCAACCTATTTTACCTGTAAAATGTAGGCAGGACTGTATAATGAATATAGATAATTACTATTATGAAGATAATATAGAGAATTACTATTAGGATTTTTGTGAAGTCATGCCTGATCATTTACGGAACACAAAAATAGAAAAGCAGAAAAACGTAGACATTTCAACCAAATATTTGGCCACATATTCTTAAGAAAAACTGAATCACCTTACTATATAAGTAACTATCTGGTTTCATTCAAGAGAGAGAAGGCATAATTTATCTCACAGAACCATTACCACAAAAGTAGGTAATTTAGACTACATCCTGTTCCATTTTTCACTAAGACAAAAATGAACAAAAGTCAGTATTTCCTACATTATGCTTAACAGCTCTCAACAGCACATAGGAAGGAGTTTGGAGAAAATTCTCTGCATCGAAGAGTAAAAGGGTGCAGCTAACCAATACTCACAACTATGGAAACTGCACTAATTCAAAAGCGTCTTACCAAATTTATCAATACTTTTAGTCATTATATGAAAGTATCAATATGGTAGGCAACATCCAAGGAAACAAAATTATTTTTAATTTTTTGTGATTTCTTCATCAGAAAATCTCACAGCTCAGCTCTGCCAAGAACCTAAAAAACCTAACCAATATTCTCACAAAAAATTTCAGATTCCAGCATAAACTTTGTGGAGATCTTCTGCAAAATGTACAGCATTTCAGCATGCAATCAGTGCAAAGAAATATTCATGAGGCAGATCTCTGCATTATTTGCCAGCACCTAATCAAAACACAAATAGAAACAAGGAAAAAGACAGTAAGATGCATGTAGAATGTGGAGCTATTGGTCCTTTGTCATCTGTAGAATTTTACAATAAATGTATTCAATCTTTAGGGTTTATTAATCACTAATACTACTAGAAATTGATCATCAAGTACTTTGCTCATTACATTAGTTTATCAAATATATGCAGGTTATACTCCCAGCTGGAGAATTCAGCAATGTCTTGAATGAATCCTCTACACTCTTGGACTTTACTCATTGATGCCCAAAACAATTTTGGTCAGATGCTAAAGAACTATTTTATCACATTTGTATATATTTGAAAATCATTATTCCTAGATTAAAATTAGCATTGAAAGCCATTAAGATAGTGTGTGTTTCCATTCAGAATTTAGCATTGCTTTGCTAAAAGTTTATCTTCTTAAGAGCTGAGTAAATTTATTTCTGAATCAGAAACTCCTCTGTATGTAGTTTAGGATCTCATTCCCTTTTTGTAGATTAATGCTTTTCCTTTACTTGTTATACATACCATGAAAATTTCTAGAAAACTAAATTACATTTTGAATTGCCTTTTGCTTCTCTCATTGCTGCTTTTCACACAACCCATTTGTTCTCAGTTGATGCTGTCATGGGTGGAATATACTCTGCATAAGAAAAGTATTCTTACTTAAGTGTAGTAACTCTTGATCTGTGCTTCAGAGTTTGGCACTCTTTTTCTTCAGTACAGAAGAAGATAGCCAAAATATTTTATCATTATTAAAAAGTTGTGGTATTGGAAACTTTTTTTCTGTTTGTTTTATCCAAGTCATCAAGTTATATTTTATATTAATCCTATTGCAACTTTGAACACTCCATTATTCTCAAGACTGTAGAAAGCTATAAAGCATATAGCTTCAGCTATTGCTTTAGGAATAGCTGTGTTGCTTTATCTTTTTTACAAATAATCTATAATGTATATAATTTTTAATATATATTAAGTCCATTAATTTTTTTGTCAATAAATTTCATAGGGATAAAAAAAAATTATGTTCAAATACTGAAGATCAGAAGGACATTTCAGTCACCAGTTTTCCTGTTTCATCCTTAAATTTTACCTGTATCAACAGCTTTGTGAGACAAGACTTATAGACACCAAAAAAACATTTTTCAACAAACCTTCAGTTTGATTTGTGGAGCATGAGCATGCCAAGTTGAAAAGTCTATAAAAGGTAGTGCTGAGTCTCCCTTTTGTCCTTGTTGACAACAAAGATATCTTGTGTGATTATAGCTTTTGGTATTAAAAAGGAACTCAGGGGCCAATTTTTGCCAGGTGGCCTGGAAGCCTGGTAGGGCTACATTTCCCAAAAGAATTCAAGAACTAAGGTTCCACTTAATTTCACTTCAGAGTAAATTTAGACTTTGGTACTTGCTACTAATTTTTCACTTCACCAAACATGAGTTTAGCAATATCTTCAACTTATAAATAGGGACATATTAAAAGCCCAAATCTGTCAATGAGCACACAACTGAAAAGCATGGAGGTGTAACACTTCTTCAGGGCCTTTTCACAGCTCCAGCCTCACATACCCAGACACTCAGACAACTTCTTGAGCAGTGAACAGGAGTGGATTATTCTTGTCTTAATGCATCAGAAGAAGTATTATGTGACCTGGTCACATGAAGCACAGTAACATACAGATGAATGCCACACTTGGACTAACACAACAGCACAGGTTCAGCTTTTCAGTCCAGTCATATGTATGCCAAGACCTGAAAACTCATCACCTGAGTTGATGCAGTGACAAAAATCTGGCCCCAAGCTGTTCAGTAGACAGCAGTTTGTGCAGACCACACAGTGGCCTAATTTTTCAGGCATACTCAGAGTTGTATGCCTCAAAAGCTTGAGACAGAAGGCTTTTTCATTAGAAATAAGATATCTATAGCTGCCTCTCAGCTGCACATAATTTCTAAGTGTGCTGTATTTTGAAGTATGACAGAATTCAGGTGACCACAGGGAAAGCCTTCCCAATAAAATATATTACTATGTATAGATAATCTGGCAGCAGAGTAGAAGAAATAGAACAGCAGTACTGCAGAGGCACTTTACATGGTCTCACATATTGTGTATCTGGTATATAGGGTGTAATATTACTTTAGAAGCGCACTGGAACCACCAGAGGTGATATGTGCATTTTCCTATTTATCTGAAAAGTTCTTCTTGGTGTCTGAATCCACTGATCTGAGGTTTCATGACTATGATCATTAAAGAAATATGTCTTTTCAGCAACTTAGTTATGGCAGATAGCAGTACCTGGTAATTTGTACAACTTTATAGACATTTATACAACTGTACAACTTCAATTCATAATGACCCTGGGAGGTAATATATAGAAGATGAAGTAGGAAATATTAGTGAATTGGTGTTGCTTTTTCTAATAATTGCAAAACACATTATAATAAAGAATATAATAATGACAATCTGCCAGTGCTCACCAGTCCACCTTCAAGGCCTTTTTCAAATGAGATAACAGTATGACCATAGGAACAAAGCCACCCAACAGCACAGCTGCAAGCTGCAAATCTCAAACTGCAAACCTCACCCTAAGTGCATAAAGCACTCAGTCACTACAGGAGACAGCTGAAAAGCTCATTTATTAAATTGCTGTCCTAGGAAGCTCACACAGAAAATAATCTACATCTCATAAAGAAATATTCTTTTGCTAGAAAGACATATCTGACACCTGGTGTACACGTGTGAGGTGAAGATAAACTAGGAGATAGAAAATTTTTACTATGTTGTATAGATACCAAAACAAAGCCTGTTGATCTCATTCCAGATCTTTCAGTCCTTATGAGTTACAAGATCAGCCAGCTATTCCACAGTGAAAATGATCATAAATGTTGAGTTTGGAAGTGCCTATGAATAAAGAGTCTTTCCAGGATACTTGTGATGAAGTAAACAAATTTCATTCAATAAGAAAATTGTACTTGCAGTTTCTAAGTCAGTGTACTCTGATGTAAAATACATAAAAGGTTGATAGAACTCAAAAGTCCTATGCAGTCTGATCTTTTTTAGTTGTTTGAACTTATATCATCTCTCCATAGCAGCTATAATCTCCATTGAGTTCCTGTTACCGACAGGAGAAGTAGGCCACAATCCAGCAAAGCACTTAAACACAGCTTAGCTTTAAATATGTGAAGTTGTATTGAAACCAATGAGAATAGTCTCATGCTAAAAGTAAGCACATGCTTAAGTCATCCACTGGATCAGGGCCATAAAATAATGCAGTTTTGCCAATAAATAACTTGTCCATCAGGATAATTTCCTTTGAGACTCATGGTATTTCTTTTTTTAAGCTACTTACTGTCAAAAGACAAGGAATTTCTGATTTTTTGTTCTTGTTTCTGATCTCTTGGTTGAGTTGGTGTAACAGTGGTATGGGATCAGAATCAGGAGTGAGGCTTCTAAGAGGACTATGTTTGGTGTACAGGACTCATTCTATGATCCAAGAGGCATTTACTTGTATGTGCATTCACACAAGCAGACCCTGGAATATTTTCTTAGCTGACATAAGATAGTTTCCAGAAAATAGGCATACAATTAAAGCTTCTGAAAGGATAGACCTAATTTTACTCACACACTAGCCTGGGATTTTAACTAGATTTTTTTCTGTGTACATATTGTAAACCTTATGTTTTCTATATGAGGAAGAAAGAATATCTTGTCATCTGGAAATATCTCTTCTGTCAAGAGCCAGATGAAAGGGCTAAAATTGATAGCTTTCTTCTAGCTGTCTTAATTCATTGCCAAATAAACATACTCTTCTTTATTGCTTTACAAAAAAAAAAAAAGTCTGTTTGGTAAAACTTATGTAACGTACTTTTACTTCTTACAAACACTGAAAAAAAGGGAGATTTTTTCCAGTGGCATGAAAAGCCAATTAGGACTGCCAGGAAAGTGTGTAGGGAAAGCAGGAGTATGCCATTTGGCAGAGTGGTACAGAAATTGGTACCTCACCGTCTAGAGCCAAATCTGGTATGTGATGGAGCTGATCTCTCTGCTAATATATTACATTTTTGAGTGATGCCTGGAAAATTGTAGTATGAGCTGTAAACTGCCAGGGAGTGACACTGGAATTATAAACCCTTTAAAGAAGCATTTAGACAAAATAAACAGAGACCAGAACATAAGAGGGATAATGTGCTGTTCTCCCTTTAGTCAATGCAGTAAAATGTTGGAGAGAGTTAACACTGAAGGGGAAACTTCAGGTAAGTCATATTTTGAGTGACAAACACAGTCTGGGAAAAGAGTTGTTTGGGAAACAGGTCTGTTCCAACAGAACTTCGTGTTTAAAACATGGTATGGAAAATATTTCAAAGGAGTACATTTTTCTTAAAATAAACCTTTAAGCCTTTTGCTTTCTGCTTTTCAATTACTTTGTTGCTAAATATATTTTATACTTAAAAAGTGAAGAATATTTCTAATGGTGTAAAAGAAACAAATAGTTCATAATTACTGCAGCTACCATCCAAGTGACTGAGGGTACTGTGAGATGTCATAGCAGCTGATGAGCAGCACTCTCACATGAAGAGACAATTTTTTAGGAATATACATTGGAAAGGGGAAGGAAGAGAGTTTGATTAGAATGAAGAGTGTATTGTGTTTGTGTGGCAAGGCTATGGTGATGGGGGCACTAGAGAGTTGGCTTCTGTGAGAAGCTGCTGGGAGCTTTCCTCATGTCAGACAGAGCCAGTGCCAGCTGGCTCCAGGATGGAACCCACTGCTGGCCACGGCTGAGCCTGTCAGCAGCAGTGGTAGTGCCTCTGGGATAAGGTGTTTAAGGGCGAGAAAACAGGGCAACTGCAGCTGAAGAGATGGGAGTGAGAACATGAGAGGAACAGCTCTGCAGACACCCAGGTCAGTGAGGAAGGAGGGACAGGAGGTGCTCCAGGTGCTGTAGCAGAGATTCCCCTGCAGCCCCTGGTGCAGAACATGGGGTGGCAGCTTTGCCCCTGAGCCCATGGAAGTTCATGGAGGAGCAGAGATCCACCTGCAGCTCCTGGAGAGCTCCACGCCAGAGAATGAGAGAATCATTTGGTAGGCAACTGATGTGCAGCCAAGGTCAACCAGCCACAAAGAGATATACTGTTTGGAGTTACAGAGGCCAAATGAAATCATGGACATAGGCTCATCTAAGAAGAAGGAAGAATCAGGCTCTATTTCCTTTCACAATTTAAGATTTCATTAGGAAACATTAAAGTACTGTATTGTCTCTGCTATTTGACATCTAGATGGCAAGTGATCATAATATTCTCAGGAAATATTAATCAACTTTCCTTTAACTAAGTTGATACTGAAATTTTTCAAGTCCAGCAGTGTCAGCAAGCAGATGCTCAAGTGATATGGGAGAGCAGAAAACGGATTGTGGAGTGACTGTTAGAGAAGGACTTCTCCTCATAATGAGAATGGGACTTCAGAGAGAAAATGTTGAAGTGTGTGCATGTGGAAGATGAGTTTTACCCAATAGGGGCATTTGCAAATATAGTCACAAAATAGCAAATTTGAAATTTAGCTACCTAATAGTCAGACAGCTAATTTGCAGCAGTTTCTGTTATACTGTGAATACACAATCAACATCTGTGAAACAGGATCTCACTGGTCTTACAGGTGCCATGCCATGTCCTGTGCACCATTAATCAATGAAGCCCAAAGTAAGAGCTGAGCATAGGTGGGTGAAGAAATGGTTCCAGTGCTTGAGAAGTAACACCTCCTACTGAGTTTTGTCACAGGGCAAACATCAGAGTTTAGCTGGAGTACAGCTGCTGGGAAAAAACAACTACAGCAGCCCAGTCAGCAAGTCAGAACATTCTCTTCAGAACTGATTAATTTTTAGATGCTTTTGCTTTGTCTAACATGTGAAACTGGCAAACACCTATGTAAAAAAATACTGGCAGCAAACCCACTCACCTGACATGCAAAAATGCTGTGAATGGCTTTTGTTCATGCATTTTATTTATGCAGTGACTTCAGCACAGAAGATATTTGAATTTGCATCTTCTAGGCCTTGCCAGTGTCCTGACTAATACTGAGTGAATCTATTTTCATTTTGAACAGAATTCTCTGAAGACATACGTTTTTCTGCTAAGTTCTTGGTAAAATGGATGCATTTCTAATGAAGAATTCTCTTTTTCAATCATGAAAAGCTTTCAGAAATTTCCTTGAAAAAAATCCCTAGAATTGCTTCTTCCTGAGGAGTGCCCCACATCTGTATAGAGAAGTTTACAAGATGCCTGTCAAGGACAGGACTGTGGTCTGGATACCTCTGCCATGAAAGTCTTGAAGAATATTTTACAGGAAATGTGTATTGTACTGCACACAAGTAGACATATTATTAGAATATAAAAGTTCTCCATGGAACTTACAAATATGGTATTTTCTGCAAATTTATTCTCTCCCAACTGACTGGAAGCTTTCATGAGTTCTGCTGAAAATGTACGGGATGGAACAGAATCCAGTTTCTCTCTCTAATATCAGTTTTGCAAAGCCATAACAAGCAAGAAAAAGTAAAAACTAGTTGGAAAAAAAAAAGTTATTATTCAATACCAATAGATTTTTAAATGAGAAGCCCCATTTTAAGAAAATTCCTTTTTAGAATAACACTACAGTTTCAAAGGCTTATATAAAACCCAACACTGTTGACCCATCCTATAGAATAGTCAGACTTCACTAGAAAGGGCCTCTTACAGTGAGATGGTGAGAAAGTAGGAGGGCTTTGCTTAAAAGCCTAGAAGATTTTATAGCCAATATAGGATGTATTATACATGCTCAGATCAAGACTGGGATTAGCTGGGTCTCAGGAGCACTCCTAAATGTGGGCAGTGTGTCCCAACTATCTCCCTTTTCAAGAAACTATCTTCTTTTGCTGCCACACTAGGCAGGAGCTGTTTATCCTGGGATTCACCTTTTATAACCCATTGCTCCTCACGATTTTCAGCCCCGCCTTATGAACAACTGCTGTACATACTTTGTACCTTTATCCCTACCATCAGGACAGGGAGGAGTCTGTCCTGATCTCTCCCTTAAACATTGTTGAAAGATCAATTAAATAAAATAAGTCTAAAAAAAATGTAGACATATTCTTTAAGCTGAAACGTTTTCAGAAGCAAACTAATATTAAGTATGGTTAATTCTTTCTTTTTACTCTGAGCTCTAGCTTTAACTCAACCATAAATTGAGTTTCCGTTGTTAAACCTGTATGTAAAAGATTGGGCAGAAGAGGGAAAAGAAGTGAGGAGGATTGAAATAATGAATACAACAAGAACACTTCTTTCAAGTACATCATCAAAATTTAACAAATCAGCACAGGCATTTTCAAAGTTCCAAACCTTTAAAAATTGGATCACTTTTGTCACTTTTAAAAATTGGATCAGGTTTTTTTACCTTCCTTAACCCCTGAATCACTTCCGGAGCATAGCAATTCCCAAAAATGTGTCTCCTCTCCCCAAAATATATTTTGTGTTTCTCAAGGTGCATGTTTTCAAAAGGAAAGTGAGAGAAGCGCATCAAACGTTTTGTACAAGGAAAGGGGTTCTCATGGCTCGTGAGCGTGCACTCCACTGCCAGGGAGTGCCTGGTGAGCACGCCCTGCTCATCCTGCCCAGGAGAACTGGACTCTCACTTGTGCAGTGAACAGCTCCATTGTGTCTCTAGAGCAGAGCTGTCTGTCTCAGAGTGCTCTTGCTGTACAGCAGCATCTAATTTGTGAAAGGATGGACAATCCTTTATAATGAATCCTTATTATGAACTACCCATTTTATTTCTTCTCATGACACCTTCTATACTGTATTTTTTTGATTAGGTTTATAATTTATTTTCCTTATAATTGCTAGTCTACATGCACCAGTTCTGGGCTTTAGAAATAAGTCCTGATTCCTTTTTTCTCACATCATCATCACAAATAAAAACGAAATTTTCATTACTGCTAGCTTGCAAAACTAAAGACCTATAGAAGGGATGTTGTACTAAATGTACTAATCTTTAAATACCCATATCTTGCTGTGAATGCACTGTTTTGTCTAAAAAAATTAAGTTTAAGTTTAAGTTTAAAATAACATTTTCCCCTCTATGTCCCTTGTGAAACAACCTTTTTTCACAAGGAAATCCTGCATTAATGAATAATTATTAAAATTTTAAAAATTTTTGTTCAAAAAAATACAATGGCCTGTGTTCCTTGCTGCATTTGGGACAATACAGAAGTGCCTGTGTGATGTGGTACAAAGGCCATGCTGATACATATTCAGAATGACCAGCATAACTTACTCAATTGCTTTGCCACCCAAAGAATACAGCCATCTCAAGCTCATCTGGCTGACACGTTTTTGCCAAAGCAGCCACACATGCTTTCCTTGCCACGCCCCATTCTTAATGAGAAAGGAATTTGGGAGGAAGGTCTCTTGCTCAGTCACATGCTTTGCATACAGGGCACTCAGTCAAATGACTTTGCTGGGACCCCTATATTATTTAAACACATCCTGGTTTAAATTGCCATTCTGTAATCTGTGTATGCCATACTTTCTGTAAAATGGCATTAGAAATGTGATGAACACATCCAGAACATATATGAACATATCCAGACAGAGGTTCCATAATCCCTTCCATTTTACTCACCTGCTTTAGAACCCATATTCAGAAAATGAAATAGTGACATTAATATCACCACTGTATAGAGATATAGATTAACAAATAGTACAGCAGTAGTCTATATATATTGCTGTGTGAAGACAGTTGCAGATGCAGGATTGAATCAATGTCCATTGTAGGTTTGAAAAAGTAAACTGTTGCATAAAATTACTAGAAACTTTGTGAGCAGGTAGATGTTTGAATGCAAAAAGAAAAACATTTCATTGATTTGCAGAAGATGAAGATGGATCTGGGCTTCTAAATCAAAGGAATAGTGTGTAACATGTAGGGTCAGTGGTCAGCATTGGTTAGTATCACAACATTCATCTGTGGCTCTGTTAACACATCTCAGCATGGTGTGAGTCTGCAAGTTTTATAATTTCAGATTTCTATGTTCATCCTACTTTTATAGCTCTGTGTCTATCAA
The DNA here is from genome assembly GCA_013397375.1 of Toxostoma redivivum. Taxonomy (NCBI): domain Eukaryota; kingdom Metazoa; phylum Chordata; class Aves; order Passeriformes; family Mimidae; genus Toxostoma; species Toxostoma redivivum. The sequence goes on from VXBI01013782.1 coordinate 434,289, forward strand.
CATCTGTGATTCCCAATCCTTTTCTGAATTCCACTTGCTTTGATGTGATAAAAGTAGATACACAAATTTGATCAGACCATCAGGGATTGTTGCACATTATTTTCAAGGCTATGAGATAAAGAAGAAATATTACACTTCTAATAAACATCCATATACAAACAATTACTTTTTTACAGGAAAGAGAAAATATGAGAATAGTAATAAATGGGAGACATACTAAATTTATATGAATGAACAGCAGAAAATAGTAGTCTTCTTTTCCAAATTTTCTGCACAGTTTAATAGAGGATTTTTGTTATAAAGTGTCACAGTGGTGGTTCCTGCCACTTCAGTGGCATACACTGACAGGGAGGGAACATACAGAAAGATATTTTTGACTAAGTTTTCACTGTTGGATGTTACTATTTAGTAGGAGGGATGGTTTTGTTTTGTCATTGTCTTTCTTCTTTTGTTTAGTGAGAAAGAAAAGAACATATTGCTTCTATGACTCACTCTTCTCATAAAAATCTGACTTTGATACTTTAATAAGTCATGCTTCCCAGCTTGTGGCATAGTGGGTAATGCATTTGTAATCCTGGCATGGCACCTTCTGTGTGGATAATTCAGTCCCTCAGCCCAAGAACAGTTGAACAGTTGAAAGCAGAGATTTGTAAGAAGTCAGGTCTAGTACAGGTGGAAGTTCAAGGCAGGGATTGTACACTTTGGATGCAAAAGGATAAATAGAATCATGTCTTTAAGCCAGTAGCTAGCAGTGCCTCCCATGCAATAAGGACTAAGTTACTCTAATGACCAGGCTAACTATCATGATGAAACCTGAAAAACCTTGTTCTGTCAATGAAATTTTTACCTTGGTGCTTGGTTTGCTGTGAAGGTTCTGCTGTGCCTTCTTATGTAGTTTTCAGTTGCTTTATTGAATTCTCTCTAAATTCAAAAGACTTGTGAAGCTCACAGGATACAACTCTTTAGATGCAACTAAAAGCTCCCACCTGGCAGCAGCTACAGCAAGGTTACGCTGTCCTAATCCATTTCTCAGGTAAACAATTTTTAACTCTATTTGTGGCAAGGACATGATTTCAGGAGGGGGAGGGTGGACAGAAACTGTGTCTGCACATGGAGTTGATTAAAATAGTGACCTTACAATGTTAATCAAATTCCACTTATTTATTAGATGCATCTATTGTTCATTTTACACCACCAAAAACAGTGATGCTCATATAGTACCAACCTTACAAGTTCCTGCAGTCAGCAGGAGGACTGCAAAGCTGGGTTGAGTGGGAGTGACTGACATTTCTTGCAGACACATATACAAACTCCCCCTTGCCTACATGTCTGTGCTCTCAATTTATTGAGAACATTTTCCCATGGCCTAGGTTACCATCAGAAAGCAGTCATTTCTTGGGATTAAAACTAGTGAGACATAGTAGTTTAGAGAAATCTGACAGTGAGCAGGATCTTGCTATGGCCTGGTACAGACTGGGCAACCAGTTTCTTGGCCTGGTCATCTGGTTATCTGCCTGCTTTCTTCCTTGAATTATTCAATTTTTAATTCCCTTCAATTTTCCAAAGCAGTAGACTCTTTTACAGAAATTCCTGTATGAGAAAAGTGTCAATGTAATTTTGCATTTTTGTTGGTACCGAAGGAAAGCAGGTTTTGGTGTTTACATGAACAGAGACATTCTCTTTTCAGCTAACTTGAAAAAATCAGTGTATTAAAAAAAAGCCCCCAAACAACAAATCCCCCAAAAAACCCAAACAAAATGAGAAGAACCACTTGTGATAGAAAGTGTATGCATGTAGTAGGAGGATGAAGTTAATGTAGCTTTTGGAAGTCACTAAAAGATGCTTTGGCACAAGATCAATATCCCACATCCTCAATAGGAAGCCATGACTATTTCTTCTTTGCCTTTCCCAACCAGGTAAGTTATACGTCCCCTCCCAGACTCTGCTATAACCTTTCACATTATCCCAAATCCCTGTGGGCCTCAAGTATATGTCTCATCCTCTGCTCCACATCTTCTCTCTTCCCTGACTCTGACATGGCCCATACACTGGGATTCAAAGGATTGTCTTTAAGAAATCTGTCCTGTCCTGTGCCTCTCTTTTTTTCTTTTTTTAGTTCCCTTTCTGGGGAGGTAGAGTCCTGTCTGTCACCTGGTATGCTGTATGGACTCTTTTATCAACCACAGAAGAAGGAATTCATGTTCCATTCTGAATTTCATCATTGTATTTTTCATGCATTTAGATTGCACAGTTTTAGGAATGGCACGTTGATTTGTATCAAGCAAGGTGAAGTTTCCTGCTGTACCTCTCTGATGGGTACTGCTGCCTGTAGGGTCAGACAGATTTGCTCATAAACCAGCTCCTGAAACACAACTGTTTTGACCTTGGGTTATCATGGAAAACTAAAAACAGTGTCTAGCTGCGACCTCGGATTTAGACTTGTGCAAATAGGAGATATTATTATTGCTTTACTTTGCAAAGGCACTGAGGTTTGCCTTTTAACAGAGGTGATAGGAATGTCTTCAGATCTGTAACAAATTGGTTGCTGTAATACAGGTGAATATACTATGTTTAGACTGAAGTCAGAACACAAGTAAGTCTTATTTCTATTTAATTACATTTTTCAGAATTAGAGAAGAGTGAGTTATAACAGGTAGCCATAACCTAAGAAAAATCTTTTACTGTAATTCTTACAGGGCAGTAGGAGGCAGAAATGGAGAACTAAGTGATTCTGATTGAGTAGGTGTAAAAATTACTATGTAGTAAGGCATAGTGATACTTTCCCTCTCTGTACTTCAGTACAAGCATCAAACTGAAATGCTACTCAGCTGATGAAGAAATGAGTTGCTATAATAGTTAAACTTGCTATTAATAATGGATGATGGCCATATATGATTTCAGAGCCATCTGAAAATACTCCATCAAAAAATGAGTCCAAACACATTCTCATCTTCTCAAAGCTCCACCTTACACTTCTTGTTAGGTGAAACATAAAGCAAAACAGCTTCTTCAGATTAATAAGCAGGGAAACAAGACTGCATCTATCTTAATTGTGCAATAGCTTCTCATCATTAGAGCTGAACAATGCTATGAAAATACAGCATCAATTGAAGGAAAGTTGACTCATGGCTATGAAGACACTTTGAACAGAGGACTTCTTGAAACCCTGTAATTCTGCTCTGCTCAGTTTAGGCCCAACCCTCCAGGGAAAGGAAGCATGATGTCATTGAATCCTCATGAGATAAACAATCAATGTACAAGACCCAGTGAGTTAGAGGGGACAGAACAGCACAGACATCTTCAAAACATTTGATAATAGGGCAAAAAATGGTAGCTTCATCCTGATGATTCGCTTAGCAATTAACCACAGTGTAGACAGGAATCAGGAAAGAACTTAATAAACAAATGAAGACCTGTGCAAGGTCTTTCTCAAAGCTTTGCCAGTAATTATTTTCTTGATATCATTTCCTCACCTAGATTCAGGTCTACAAAGTAAACTCAATGGTGAAGGTTTTAAAAGTAGGAATATGAGCAGACGTTTTATAGTGCTGAGCTCCCTGTGATTTCTTTGAAGATGCCCATCTAATTCTAAGCTGGATAAGCTGTAATTCAGCTCCATATTACTTCACTAGATAGAATCTAGGTAGCAGACCCTAGTGGTTCTCTTCACTGAATGAGGCCCATGTAATGCATAATTCAAAAGGTTAGAATAGCCCTTGCAGTGGCTTTTGGCCACAAACATTCATGGGTCCATAAAAATTACAGGCAAATCATCTAAGACTTCATTTTGCTTCTGACAGATGAGTAAAACAAACCAATGGGAACAACATCTAAGAAATCAACAGCCAAGGTAATTCCCCAAAAGAGCCTCTGTGCATTACAGTAAGTCCTTGACCCAAGTCCCGAATAAATGACACAAACTCCATAGCTATGACTGAATTTGAACACGTATGGAAATACCATGTGCTTGGCAGTCATCAAGTAAAATACTATAACAGGAAGATCCTGCATCAACTTATGCATCAACTACATGAGTTAATGACAGGGATCTATCATTTTATTATGAATCAAAGCTTCAACCAGCATCTCCCACTATAAAACTCAAGGAGATCCCTAGCTAGAAAAGAAGTTAATTTGCTTGGAAGTTAGTTTGCCAAAAGCATATATACTAGCCAATGGGCTGGAGCATGCTTTGATGTATTTTAGCTATCATTAGCCAGGTTTACTATTAATTATATGTCTCTTTACTTTTCAACGCATAATTTCCTTATATTAAACATGAAAATATACTTTGCATTGTGATTATACCAGAGACAGACTGTTTCATAGTAATTGCTCAGACCTGAAAGATGATAAAGGTATCTGAGCTGAGTTAGGAATTGAAAGTAATCAAAGCAAACTTAAGCTATAAAAAATCTTTATAAATATGAAATCCATACATGTTTGGAAAAAACCCTAAAATTTGGCGTTATATCTTCCAGTTTATACAGTGTCCTGGCTTACAATTCAAAATGTATTCTATCACCATCTGTTGAAACAAGAGAAGGGCTGATCCTTATCTCTATGGGAGATATCTTCTGTTAATGGGCCATTAAGTACTACTGCCTGACTGATAAGATTACATCATCCCATTGGGAGATGCTCCAGCCAAGGGGGGGGAGCCATGCCTTTCCCACCCAAATAAAAACTGAGATTTAGAACACCAAAGCAGCCTTTTCCCCTGGATTCCAGAGGAGAAAACCAGGCTTTTCCACATCATCGCTGGACCTTTGGAGGAAAACTGCACCTTCTACAGGAGCACTGCTTCAACAGAACTGCATCTGTCATCCAGGAGGACTGCAGCCACCATTTAATGGGACTGCACCAACACCCTGATTGACAGGGTGTCAGGTTGTATTCTGACTCTGTCAGTGGTCTTATTTTGTATTATTGCATGTATTCTATTTTTTCCTATTAAAATTGTATTACTGACTTGAAGTCTCACTGGTTTTGCTTTTTCAAACCAGTACATACAGTTTGCAATACATTTATTTTGATGTGAACACAGGAAACCCAGAGATTTTGTTAGGATTTGGTGGAGATTTTGGTGATATACCATTGGGTATACAGGCATAAATAAAAATTACATTCCTTTAACTTGAGATCAACACAGAGATCGTCCCCAGATCTGTAAACTACTTCAACATCTATATGAATGCAAACAAATGCAAAGTTTCAGGTACTAGTTTTTTATTGATATCATGGTTTATGCAAAATTATCTATGAATAACCAAAGAAAGTGTGGAGATTTTCAATGTTTTCAGAGCCGAAGTCTAACCTGAACCACACTGTTTTAGGAGTGCATAAGCTAGAAAATGGGGAAGAAGTGCAGTGGGACACTGGTGCTGCCCATGCATTTTGCCAGGGGACAATGGGAGCCCTGGCCATATCCTACCACTCTTATTGGACAGGGGAGTGAAAACCTCATTACTCTTTTGATCTGAAGGCATCTTCTAATTTTCATTCTTAGTTTATTCATGGTCAGTTTATTCCTAATTTTTTTGTACTTGTTCCTTAGTCTAAACCCTTCTTTACTAGGTCTGCTCTTACACTTTTGATTTATTTATAGATCTTTCTTCAGTGTTTATGAGGTAAATTGAAACAAAACCTTTTTGGTGTCTTCATTGTAAGTAACAGGGGGACCAGAGGACTGAAAACACTCCTCCTACACCATGTTCAGTTTTGATTTATCTTTTAAACAGAGGGATATTCAAAACTGTGAAAGCATTTCAGATGAGGTATTATCAAGACTTTTAGCATTACCACTGAATAATTTGTACAAAGAGCAGCCTTCTCGTTAATGAAAGCCATTTCCAAAATGTATATAATGATTTAATCTATAAAACACATACCTAAAATCCATTAAACCCTGCATCCTTTTACCTTTAAAAAAAAAAATCCATTATATTTATTCCCTTTTCTCTTGCCAATTTCCACATATTTTATTTTGACAAAAGTACTTTGGACATCTCTGGGAATGTAATTTGGATATGGCTTTTAATCCCTAAGTGAAAAACTGCAAACATTCATGGGCTGATAAGGTATACTAGATAATGAAGTTAACTAAGTAAGCAAACAACTATGCTTGCTCACACAGTGTTAAACTTAGCAGTAGAGCTTAGAAAAATGACTATTTCTACATTTCATTAGCTGCTCTATGTAAGAAGCTGCTCATGTCTGCTAAGCTTTTCTTTCCATTTTATATAAAAATGTAATAAAAAACATCATACTCCTTCTGTTCAACAGGATGGTAGAAATTAAATCTGTCCATACTCTAGGTTCTGTTTGTGGACCTTACTTGAAACATTGGATGTCATTAGGATATCTGATTATGAAAGTTCAATTGTCATCTGAAATCCCTACACAAACCAGTATACACAGGCAGCCTCAAATCAGAAAATTCAGCAATATATGACCTCTAATAATCTTTTACTTATTCTCAGAGTGTAATGAGATAATTCTCCTTAAAAGATGTTTGTTTCTGTCTGAGATCTGGTTCAAAACTCTCAGCTACCTCTGTGTCCTATGATCTCCGATTCACTTTGAACGGGAGAATGACAACCAGGTGCGTAATACACTGGCTCCTACAAATCCTGCAATGATGAGAGAATATACTGTACATATTCAAATTAATTGCTACTTAATTAAATAGATAAAGTTACACATCCTGGGAACAACCCATTGTGTTATCATGCAGTCAAATGTATTTGTTGTTTTGCACTTTGACATCCGCTAAAAGAGACTACAGAAGATCAAACAGTCATTATGAGTCAGATGGCAGGAAGAGACCAGAAATAGAATAGAAAATGTAAAAAGTAAAAGCTTGTACTGTTTCACCTAAACCAAACTATTTATCAGCTAAAAAGCTACATAATCTCTGCAGAGGAGAGACAAGGAAAAAACACATTGCTAGTCACAGGATCAGTACAAACATTAGACCTGTGCAATGCTGTAGTGCTGGAGTCCTGCTCCAAATCTTGGTGAGAGAGGAAGAACTTCTAAATGGATCAACACATTCCAGAACTCCGCCCCCCCCACCCCACGTGCAAATATATAAGTACACTCATTTGCATATATATTTGGATGGGTTGAATTTTTTGCTTGATTGTTTTGATGTAATTGTTGTTGGCTGCTGCTGCTCCTGGCAGCTGCCTTTGCTACCTGAGTCCTGTCTCTCTGGTTCGTGTGCTCTGGCTCATACACTATTAAGTGATGAACTATAAGATACACTTTAATCCTCCACTGGTCTTGAAATACAATTGTCAATGTTATGGGGTTTTTTATCCTCATGTGCATGAAATAATGGCAAAGCTCTGCTGCAGCCATTCACACGGCAGTTTTGATGCCAAGGACCGATGTCGCAGGATACAAGTAGAGAAAGACTTTGGAGTGTAACACTGTTGGAGTCAAGGGACACAAAATAAGCATTGCTTGAATACTCCACCTGGAGGAGACCGTGGGGTGAACTGTCTGCTTCTCTGCAAAGGAGACATTTGGCTGCTCCAGAGCAGACTAGGAGTGAATCAACACACACACATTGGCCTTCTGGGAGCAAAAGGGGAAGTGAACCAAGCTAAGAGAGCATCCTGCACTAAAGCTGGCTATACAGTCTCACCTTTTGTCTCATCAAAAGAAGGGAAGATGGCTAATTTCTTTAGATCAAAGGCTGTGTATTAGATCAAAGCAATTTATAGGCAAATGATGTATGGCACAGATAGTGAAGATGCTTATCATCATATAGCCTACTCTCAACAGTACTTGGATTCCTTCCTTTCCTTGTTTTATGCGATAAAATTTGTAATGATGGTCCCATTCCTTTTGCTTTGCTAGAAGGAAGTGCTATCTAACATAGCCTTAAAGAATGATAATAGCAAAAAAAGAAATAGGTGATCTTATCTAGTACTTTTCTCACTTTGCCTTGTAACACTTACAAACAGTAAAAGAGCAATAAAAAGTGTCTGAGAACGTGTTTATAACCAATTTAAATGTCTGTATTCTGTTTTGGGTGCAATGGTTTGGAACTTGTGGAATTAAACAATTCAGGACTTGTGAATGTCTTGTTAATTAGCCAACATTAATATATTTCCTCTGATTTTACAGTGAAAAGGCACAGCTAAGTAAAAAAAAAAAAAACCCTAGAGGTAGAAAAACTGTCAGTGCTAACACTACATGTTTTCACTAAGATGCTATCTTAAAACTCTGAAAAATTAATCAAAAGGACAATAGCACCTGGGAGATAAAATACATTTTAGATCAATCAGTTTGAATTAAAACCACAAAGTAAGATAAGATATTTGTTTTTTAAGTATTTTCTACAAAATAAAATTTATGAATTATGAGTTTTGATTGCCACAGGGCAAAGGTGGAGTTGCCCCCATGTGCAAAATACCAATGCCTTCTATGCTCAGGGCACACATCCAGTGCAGAACTTGAGGAACCTTAATGGTCTATAGGAACACACAATTTGTAAGATACATTCTATATGTGGCAAATTTACTGTGTATCAGCAAACTGACTCTACAACACAGATGCAGAGGCTGGATACATCTGGTAAATATCACACTTGTAATGCCTGAGCTGTTAAATTCAAAATACACAGGATAAAAACATCTTATTGCACATCCATGTTTGAGTCAATCTGCACATGTGCAGTATCTAGTTGTATAATCTGCCAAATCTCAAGAAATTCTCAGATGACAAAAGGCCTACATATTCTGTTTATGCTCAGAGTTTCCAGGGAAATCAGACACAAAATAATCTCATGATGAAGCCACGACTCAGTACCGCTACTGTATGAAAAACTGTAGGTGCAGATTCTGAACAGGACCTCCCCACACCACTGTGGGGACAGATGGCTACAGTTCTGTCCACTTTTCTTATGGCTAAGACCATATCGACAATTTTCAAGACAATTAAATTAAATTTACAACATCACTTTAAGAAGCAACCAAATAATGCAAGAACACCTTAAGTCACAGACTAAGTTGCTTCAGTAACTCATTTAATGTGGAACTTTGAGCTGTCAAGTCGTTGCTTGCTTGAACTTCCAGCTTGCTTTACTTCTGGATTAAAGGGGAAGATGTTGGTGCAAGGGATATTCTGCACAAGATTGAAGAAATCCACACACAGTGGGTCCCAAGTGATAAAGACTTGATCTGAAACACTCTGAAATAGCTTCAAAAGTTTTGTCTCTTATAGTTACTTTTGTATGTGCCACTAGATGATTATTGAACCCCAATGTCCCAAGTAAAGAAGTAAGTTCTAAAGATGCTAAATAAAATGTAAAAATTAGAAATGTTATTAAAGACGTCCAAAGAAATTAATCAACATCTGAGACAGCTGCATTACAGTGAGCAGCTGAAGAAATATTTCTGATAGTAGAGGAATCTTTTGTTTAGAAACAAAAGCATAACAGTGTCCAATGACTGGAAGCTGTAGCTGAAAAATTTCAAACTAGCAATTAGGTTGTGCAATTAACCATTGGAATAGTTTGTGCAGGGATCTGATATATCCCTTATCATTGGCAGTCCTGAAATCAGGATTGGCTGTCTTTCTAAAAGATGCTTTGTTCAAACAGCAACTCTTGGGCTTGATGCAGGGGTCTTATGCAACAAGTTAAACTAGAAATGCATCTTGATCTGGATTTAATTTCTCTGAATATGTCCAACACTGCTACTCAGGCAGAAACCTCTGGCAGAAAAGTAGTAGCACCCTAAACCACTAGACATAGTTGTTCTGGGAACAAGGATTGGAGACCTTTAGGATATTTTATTACTTTTTCTCTCCCCTTTAAGGCAATTTTTTGCAATATTTTTGAGGCTTGGTTTTGTTCCAAAAGCCAACAGTGTTTCTGGTTTGTCCCCCCAGCTCCCAAAAACACTTGTGTGTGCAGCAATGCCATCTATAAAGCCAGACCTTTCTCTTATGTAATTTGTATAAATTGAAGAAAGATGTAGACTAACTGGAGGGAATCCAGGTGAGAGTCAGTGAGACTAATCACAAATCTAGAAAACATGGCCTTTTTCAGTCAAGAAAAGAGACATCAGACTTTCAAATACATGAAAGGTTGTTGAAAAGACCCTATTTTTCATGGCCAGGATAGATAAAATAATCACAGGAAGAGGGATTGACTTTTGCTTTGAGGGAAAGCTTCCTTCAAGTACAGTAGCAGATTGCTTGGGAACGTCTCCATTTGGAGATCCTGAAGATCTTCATTTAACAGATTAGGCTAATTTACTTTGGGATTAAGGTTTTTTCCAGTGTGAATTTCTAGGGTTGTATGAAATAGGTCTAACTGCATTGTGCATCTGCAATGTCCCTGGGGATCTATAAATAAAAAACCCCTCTGTAGTAGCCATATAGTATTGCAGCAGTGATATATGTGACTGCAGAGTCACTGTACATAAATTAGTTCTGCACCATCAAAAATCCAGTAACAAAAATATTTTAAAATAAAGGTCTAATTACGAACCAATTTGCTGTCTTCCATTAATACATATATTCTGTCTAGGGGACAAGAAAGTCATACAGTTTATTTCCCTCATCAATAAAAGTACAGGTAGATTGCTCAAACAGAAGGATCATTGTGGAGACCTTAAAAGGCACTCCCGGTTAGAAAGACAGGAGAGCCCTCCCCGTTATCTCTTTTTGATAACAACTCCTGTTCTATCAGGTCAAGATAACCCTTGTTCTGTTCCTTCAGACAGCCCCCTGCCCTCTCTCTGTCTGTCAGCCTTTGGTCACTCCCACCCTGGTTCCCTGTTGGCCCCTCTGCCCTAACCCCACCCTTTTAAAACCCCCAAGTACTTAACCTAAAGCCCCAGACCATTGCCCTTGCCTTTGCCTCTGAACTCTGGGATTGTGCACACACGTGGCTGAAATGAACATCTCTGAGAAACCCTGGCAAAAGCCATTCCTGTTTCTTTACCTTCTTCACCTCAACAAAAATCCTGACCACAACAGATCATCATGCTGGTTGTAAGACTGCTGGTCATTTTGTCAGTCTCAGAACAGCTGAAGTAGGAAGGCAGCCTAGTGATAGCCTTGTCCAACTCCACAGTGCAGAGCAGGGTCAGTGGGGACAGGGAGCTCAGGGACATGTCCAGTCAGATTTTGAATAACTCCAAGGTTCTTCAAAGTATCCTTGACACTCCACTTACTTTTATTTCTGTCCTATTGACCACTCATAGCAAAAGAGTCTGTTATGCTTAAATGGAATTTCTTTTATTTCCATTTCTGCCCCCTGACTTTGTTTGGTCTGTGAGCACAACTGAGAATGGACTACTGCCATCTTCTTTAATCTCCTTGTCAGGTATTTACATACACTGGTAAGATTCATACCATACCCATGAGAAACACAATCATCTCCTCACCTTGAACACACACAGGATGAGCACTGCAAGGCTACAGTCACCATCCATGTAAGGCACAGGGACTGTGAGGTGGGATCAGACCATAAATGAACTTCCGTGATATCATTTCACTAATACCATTGCTATCAGATTCTCCAGTGCAGGAGGAAAGGTAAACATAATTTTTTTTAATAAGTTGTGCAGACAGGAGGTGTCTTCTCTCTGACTTTCTTGATGGCTGGCTGCAGGGCTCTGTGCCATAGAGATGTGAAAATGCTGCCCAGGTTTGTGAGGTGTCCTGTGATGAGTGCAAGGGCTAATGGGGGCAAGCTACATTCATTTAGACTCCAAACCAGTCCATATTTCTCATTTCTCCAGATATATCGCTAAATGTTTAAACAGTATCTACTGCTGGAACAAATATCTGCATGTGAAGTTATATATATACATATTTTTGCTTATGATTAGAAGCATCTCAGCCTTTGTAAAATAACCGAATTCTTTGTTTCATTTATTCCTGTGACAGGAAGTTTGACAAGATCATTTCACCATATATCAGGAGTATTTTGAATGTTAATGCGCAGAAATATCAGCTCTTGGGTTTGGAGTTTTTCTTTTTTCTGGTCTTTGGGGAAGAGCTACTTCTTTTTTTGCTAATATAAAATTCTCTATGCATCAAAAAATGACTTGGTTTTGAAACCATATGAGTCTATCTGCCATAGAAATGAGCCTCAAATATTTGGACTCCATGATGCAGAAACAATACACCCATACTTCTCGCTGTGTCAGGTCCCAGCATTTTATGCTGGGATGGATGTTCCCTCCCAGTGCTTACTAACACTCCAACTACTTACTGATAAATGTGCTGTTCTGGTGGTAAAAGCATAGCACCTCTCTCCTTCCCTTTCTTTCCTAGTCCATGAATAAAGTATGGCTGTTTTAACTTACTCTCAAAGGGTTTTTTTCCACCTTTTTCATGAAACTTTATGGCTTTTTTATTGAATCTATTCTTGCAATTCCTACTCACAGCATAGCTTGAAACAAGGAACAGCTGCTGTTTTTATTTACCATAGATTAAACTTTCCATCCTATTATACTGAAGAGCTGTATGTAAATTGTTATTTGCACTTGGAAACCCCTCTGTGAAGTTACTAAATAAAAACCTCATTTCATAGTTTGGAAAATATAACCTTATGAAGTTGGAGCAGCTTTTCTGGGGCAGTGGCCCCCGAGCCCTGTGACACTCTGGGGAGCTGAGCTGTCCTGCGGGACCCAGCAGAGCCTGGCTCCCTGCTCACGGTGTGCACGACATGCCTCTCTGTACAATTATGTCAGTACATTTTCCAGACTTTCAGGTTGCTTTGTTTTACTGGCCTTATTCACATTTGTCTCATAATCACAATAACAGGACAGGTGTGCTGCTTTTCTCGGCAGCGCTCCTGGTCCCTGACGGAGCCAGCTCCCCGGCCTTTGACCTCCGAGTTTATCCGCTCAGGAAACCGGTTTACAGCCTTGCAAAACAGCATACCCCTACGATTAGCACTTAATTACAGTGAAGCCAGTAGCAGCTCTGCTAAAGTTAACTTTTTGTCTATGGACCATATTTTTGCATGAGTTAAAGTTTCTGGCAATCAGGTTACCTCATGTTGAGAGCCATTGCCTGTTATATGCATCTATGTATGTAGCTACACAAAAATCAGGGCAGCAATTCACTTTTTCTTTCTCCTTCTAACATTTCAAAAAATATGCAAGGCACCTCAATTCATAATCCTATCTAGGCACCACTCAGTGAGAGTGACTCTCTTTAATCTGAGTCAGTTACCATGGCTTTACAAACCTAATGTGCACTCACAGGAAAGCTACCAATATGGGACCTCAAAATAAATTAAATCTGTGTCAGTCTGAACTTTGAATCAGGTACTCTTTGCTCAGTCCAGGATCTCAGTCAAGATGTTAGCATCCCCAAGTAAAAAAAAAGAAACAAAAACCAGCTAGAAATTCTGAAAGTAGGACTTCTAGCAATCCTTTAAAGTGTTTTTAGAAATGTCTAACATAACTCGTATAGAAAAGCTAAAAAGCTACTAATGGGCATTTCAAATCCATTTTCCCAAAGCATCAACTCTAATTTCTGTTCTTTTGAAAGAACTTTGCTACATTATGAATTAACATCTGACAAAAATATCTCAGGGGTAGCAATAAAATAATGATACTTTAGCCTCCGGTTTATATTATATTAACAAAAATAATGAAAAAAATTGTTGCCCCAGAGAGACTTGGAAGATATTCAGATACAGTAGAGCTGGGTGTGACATGAGAAGATAGATAGATTACACAGATAGGACTGAACCAGTTAAGAAACTTTTGGGTATTCAGCTATCCAGTGTAATATCCACTCTGCTGAGTGAAGGCTCTACAACTCATAATGAGTTCATATCATAAGACTCATTCCACAGCATGATAACTTCTTAAAAGTTATTCCATTCTGTGGTAATTTTTAAGGAGAGATGCTCAGTTGTTTAAGTGTTTCTGAAGTGAACAGATAACATATCTGCATGTTTAGCAGATGCATATCTTTCCCCAGAATGAAAGAATCTTGAATGCAGAGTTACATCCCTTATAATCACTGTTCTTCTGTTGAAGAGCAACAGTATTTTTTAATTGTTGTTCCAGATTTCAGATACAGCCCATTCTGCCATCACTACAAGGTGAGTCAAGCTGTCTAATGGTTCTGTTATTTTCATACTACCCAGGCATGTACTGAGAGTCTGGTAGCTCAGTATCAATTCATCTCTTGGCTAAGACATCAAACTAAGATTCTGACCACTTATTGTAATTAAAAATCCCCATAAGCTTTTCACAAAGTATAGGTGCTCACCACAGTGTCCTGACAAAATTCCAGCTTTGCATAATTATATTCTGTTCGTATATAATATAATTATATGAAATAATTATATTCTGCCTGAAATCCCCATGAAGTTCATCTGGATGTAGGAGCCTTCTTGTTTCCAATCTCAAGCTGTTGTGCAATGCTGCTGTCTGCTCAGAAATGTGAATCACAGACAGTTGATGGTGTTTCCTGTTTATTTATATTTTATTTCAATACACCAATTTTTGAAATTTTTAAAACATTGCAAAAGGGCTTAGTCAGACCTCTTCAAAAGTTCATATGTTGTTTGCTAAAGACCAAGAAAACCAGCCATGTTTTGAGAAAACTGCAAAATAGTTTTGAAATCTTTGCATGCAGATTTTTTATGCCTTTCACCAGCTATATTGCATTTGCATGGTAAGGGCTACAGGGGTTGCTTCTGTAAGACACTGCCAGCAGCTTCCCTCACATTCCAGAGAGTCAGCTGGCTCCAAGACAGACCTGACACTGGTCTCAGTCAAACCAAAATCATTCAGTGACAGTGCTAGTGACTCTGGAATAATGTATTTAAAGTGAGGAAAAACATAGTGCAATAACAGCCAAAGAGAGAAGAGTGAGAACATCTGAGAGAAACAGCTCTGCAGACACCAAGGTCAATGAGGAAGAAGGGGAAGGAGGTGCTTCAGGTACCAGAGAAGAGATTTTCCTGCAACCCATAGTGAAGACTATGATGGGGCAGCTGTGTCCCTGGAGGACCCACACTGGAGCAGGGGGGTCCAAAGGAGGCTGTGATCCCATGGGAAGCCTGTGCTGGAGCAGGCTCTGGCAGGGCTTATGGCCCCATGGAGAGAAGAGCCCACATTGGAGGAGGTTTGCTGGCAGGACTTGTGTCCCTTTGGGGACATGCAGGACCCACCTGCTGTGCCCTGTGGAAGGGGCCCAGTGACAGAGCACTTTGTGAGGAGCTGCAGCCCATGGGCAGGAATCACATTGGAGAAGTTCATGGAGGGCTGAATCCCACGGGAGCCATACCATGCTGGAGCAAGGGAAGAGTGTGAGGAGAGCTCCCCCTGAAAAGGAAGGAGAAGTAGAAATGTGATGAACTGACCACAGCCTACTTTTCTTAAAGCCCTGTGTTTTTGGGGGGAAGAATGTAGAGAAAACTGGGGGTGAAGTCAAGCCCAGAAAGAAGGGAAGCAAGGGAAGAGGGGAAGTGTTTTCAGGATTTGGGTTTTATTTCTCATTACCCTATTCTGATTTGATTGGCAATTAATTAAACTAATTTCCCCAAGCCAAATCTCTTTTGTCTGTGTTGGTAACTGGTGAATTATCTCTCCCTGCCCTTATCTTGACCCATGAGCCTCTTGTTATATTTTATATCCCCTGCCCAGCTGAGGACAGGAGTGCTAGAGCAACTTTGGACCTGGTGTCCAGACAGGGCCAATCCACCACACCTACTTTATCTTTTCCTCAGAGACAAGCAGAGTAACTTTATATCTGCTGTTTGTTTATCAGCATGCACAGATTTCGATGATAACTTTAGGACTGATTCCTCAGGATTTTTCATAAATGTTATAGCAATCCATAATTTTATTTTCTCTGCCAATTCAGTGCACAGCAGACAATAAGCTGCACTAATTTAATTTTACCTTTCTCCACACTGTAGTTCCATTAGGCCTGGTTTCATATCATTAATGCAAATACATGAAGGTCCACTTAAAACGGCAAGTGACTCAAGTGAAATATTGCCATGTCATTTCTGGAAATGGCAATACAATTTCAGGAAGAAACAGAGCAATAAGTGAGAGTCAAATTGAATTGAAGCAAGATCTCTGTGGGGCTTTACTGTGCTGCCACTGTGGTGTCACAAGAGAAAAAAAGCAGAGCAAGTTGAGAAGGGAGAGAGGAAAGAATTTAAAGCTAAAAGCAAAACAAAATGGGGCAATGAAAAGCCAAGTAGATGAATTCACAAGACAAAAATTCAAACAACTATTACTTGAATTACTATTCCTATTAAATTGCTATTATTATTATTGAAGTTATATTAACCTTCCAACTAAAACCTGGGCAAAATATGAACAAAGCCTGCTTGGGAGATTAACCTTTTTGTTGCACATGGTTCAGTACAGGGTTTATCACCATCCTCGTTTTTCTCATAGTGCTCTCAGTCATAGCCATCATTACTGCAATGTAAGTAATTTGTCCTCAGTGTAAGTTCTTTGCAAAATCCTTGAAAAGATGTAATTTGAATGAGGACAAGGGAGCTCATGGCAATGGAAAGCTTACTGGTGCAGGCTAGAGCAGGAGGCACCAAGGCAGGTGTTGTCATGTCCAGGTCTATCAGCAGGAGAGGTCTCTGGACTGAACTGTTCCTTCATTCTAACTGAAAGCACAAGTGAGGACACACCTTTCTGCAACACAGATAACCCAAATGCAAGATTCAAGAATACAAATGTGAGATAAATGATTTAGCATCATTTTTTGTCCCATGTTTTGGGCTTTTGTACAACTTCTAGTCAGTTAGGAAAGTAGAAATGTATATAAACAACCAGGTAGATTACTTTGTTTTGTGTCTAGTTCTAATCACATTCAAACATTGGGTCTTTTTTTTTGTATCCCCTAGCCCTTTTAATGTCTGTTTCTTTCTACTTATTTGGTCAAACTCTACAATAAGGGCTGGGACAATTGTGTCTCTCAAAAAATCTCTATCTTCTAGTAATTAGGGCATACAATTTCCACTTCCTTTTGTGACGCCCTGGGAGGAGGAAAAGGGTTGGTGGATTTTTAAGAGGTATTACATATATACTTAATAAAAACTAACAACAGAGTACTAAAGGATTCAAGTTTCTTATGTAGGGTTCTGCACTTTCCATGAAAATTTCTAGGGGTCTGAA